>ML682087.1:3946517-4409844 GCA_007922195.1 Podocnemis expansa
CCCCATGCTAACTAATTAATCTCTCTGTGACGCCACCAGAGCCTCAAGATCTGCTTGCTCCTCATTTGACCCTGCTGTCTCTTAAGTGAATGCTGTTTGCTTCCCACCCCCAGCCCATGGATGAAACCATTGACTGTGTTCGCATGTGACCCCTCCGGCTTGTAAATGAAGGCTCCGTGACTCTACCAGAGCATGCAGCCCTGTTCTTTTGCCGTATTTGACCTTGCTACCTGATTATAGAAGGCTCTCTGACCCCCCTACCCGCGTATCTAGCATCATTCTGTGTGAGTAGTTGTCCCTACTGCCTGCTAGTTGCAGTTCCCATGAGCCCATGTTAGAATGATGCTCTCTGCTCTTTTCGCAGTTGACCCCCTCTGCTATCCAATTGAACTTTCCTGACCAGCTGAGAGCAGGAAGCTGTACTTTGTGTCCTCCTGTGACACTGCTGTCTGCTCCTATAGCTTATCTTGCCCCCCCCCCCGGGGGGGGGTCAGTGGCCCCTGTTCTGTGTGCTTATTTGACACTGCTGCCTGCTGAATGATGGCTTTCTAACAGCAGCAGGCATACAAGCCTGCTCTGTCCACGTTTGATCTTCATACCTGATCATTGACCTCTGTGTGACCCCCACCAGTTAACGCAGACCTGTTTTGTGTTCTCATTTGACCATGCATGTTCACTGAACTCTCTGAGTATTTCCACATTAGAGGGGTCAGTTAAGTTGAAGTAGCAAAGTCTACTTTATGGCCACTTAATGTATAGTTTGTATGTTGACTAAGACAATCCACATGCATAATGCCTTTGGACTGCCCACATGCACAGTGGCAGCTGCCAAGTAATGCTAGGTGTGGTGTAGTGTGTGTAGCTGGCCCATAGTGCACCACAGAAGTGCCCCTCTTCCCCGGCATCTGCTGTAAGAATTGACCACAACACCCTCCCCACCAAGGGAAGATGGCAACCCCTGACTCCTTCCACTCCATTCCCCCAGGTCAGGATTGGCAAGTCCATTATATGGGCCATCCTGAGGCAGTTCTGCAGGGCTATCAACAGGTGTCTGCTAGACACTGTCATGACCCCCACCCACCCATGCCCACCCCCTCAGCCAGCTGCCCTGGCCCCAACACAATACAATGATGCACTGTGCACTGTATATGGTTTTTATTTACAGGGGGAACTAGGGGAGAGCTGAGGAGGGTGAGGAGCATGGGATCTGTGGCTGTTGTGGGATTTGACAGTGAGTGGGTGTGGACAGAGTGCGTGGGTTCAGGGGAAAGAGGGTGTTTGGGGGAGGGGGAGAAGGGCATGTTGGGGTACAGGCAGGTTCTAACAGCCTCGACAGGTGGGTCCCAGACCTGCACTCCGATAGCCCAAGTCCTGGCAAGCCAGCAAGGAGGGCTGCTATTGGGGTCCCAGGCAGGGGTACCCTTGGCCCACCTAGATGCTCCAGGATGCGCATCTGATGCTTCATTAGCTGCACCATCTCCCAGAGCAGGCCCTGCTCCTCATGTCAATGTGCGTTGGTCTCCTCCTTCTCCCACTCCTGCCAGGCTCTGAGGTCCACCTCAGCCCGCTCCACCCGCTGGAGGAGGTCTTCCAGAATCTCATCATTTGCCCCATGCCCCCCCCACTCCTGGGCAGGGCTGGGAACACCCCAGGAGTAACCATTGTCATGGGTGCAGCGTCTGCAGGAGAGAAGCAAAGAACACGAGTTCCTCCCACTGAGCAGCGTGGTGTTCAGGCTGACAGGAGATGCTGCCCCATCCCTATCCCCCTGATTCCCAGTCCCTGACTTTGGGACAGGGATCCTTTAGTATATGCCACCGTGCTCTGCCACACAGGTCAGGTTCAGTGCCCAGGTTAGTGAGCGTCAGGCAGCCCTGCCCCATGGGTCTCCTGAGGCCATATATTCCTCCATCCCATCTCTTGCCAGGTCTCTGCCATACTTGCCCCCCCCCAACCACACGGCCTCTGGTCCTTGTGTCCCCAGCCCCTGACTATCCCCGGGCCTGACCCCAACCCCCGCAGTCCGTGCCCCACCTGCCTGCCCCACCATGCCTGCAGAGAGGGAGCACTCGGTGGCAGTTGCTGCAGTAGTCCGGCGTGATAGTCCCTCACCTGGGTCCTCGTGTGTCCCTGGGTCTGGTGCTGGGGCAGGGATCAACTTTGGACTGGCACTATGTGGGGCTGGTGTGGTGCCCTGTGGCTGGGTGCTGGCCTCCTTCCCCCCCACCAACCAGCCATCATATTCTCATCCACCAAGCCCTTCTCACTGTCATCATTAAGGGGGGGGGGGTCAGTGGCCTTGATGGCGTGGGCTGGCTCAGTGTCAACCTCCTGGCCCAGGAAGCTGTGTAGCTCCATGTAATGGGGCAGGTGATGGCAGCTGCCCCCAGCACTGCATGGCCTCCTGGACTCTGTGGTAGCCCGGCCTCAGGTCGTCTTTTTATATCCAGACTTGTTAGGTGTCCTGGGCGTGACCCTCCTCTGCCAGGCCCTGGGAGATGCTGCTGTACACTTCCCAGTTCGGCTGGCTGCCCTGGAGCCAGGAGCGCACAGCCTCGTTTCCCCAAGTGGCCAGGAGATCCAGGATGTCCTGGTGGATCCAGCATGGGGCCCGCATTCTGGGCTGCCTGCCTCTGCCCTCTCCCATGCTTCCACACAGCAGCAGTCCTGGCTAGCTCTGTGGGACAGGGTGGAAAGCGCTGTATCCTGCCCTGGGATTGGCCAGCGTAGGCACTTCCTGGCTGCCAGGGAGTCTGGCAGATGGCCTGGAGGCCAATTAAATCAACATCAGCCAAATCCCCAGTTATGTTGGTTGAAGTCGGCTTAATAAAATTGACAACCATAAAGTCTACTTTAAAAGAAAGAGTTAAGTCAACTTAAGCCTCTAGGGTAGACATAGCTTCTATGACCCCACCAAGAAATCCAGCCCTGCACTGTCCTCATTTGACCCTGCTGCCTGCTAATTGACCTCTCTGTGACCTTACCCATCTTAGCAGCCTTGCTCTCTGTTCTCATTTGACCCTTGGGTTGTGGGTGTTCATGTGTACACACCAAGCTCATACCACAACAGGGCCCTGATCACAGGAAGCACAAAAACAGAAAGTCTCTCCAAACCGCTCAATGCTCCCCTCTGCCTCCCCTTCCCTCCCACCTCGGCTACTCCACTTCCCATTCACTGCTAAAGACCTATGAAGAAGCTTCCATTAAATCAATCACTACAAGAACACTGATCCTCTCCAAAGACCCTATGGGTCTAGCCACAACTTCTGTCCTCCTTGGACTGTAACCAAGCAGAGGTGTGCTGGGCATGATGGAGTCATGTCATGTTGTGAGGTGAGAAAACCAGCCTACAAATAAAAATGGCAACCCAAACAACAAAGGGTTCCTGCCACAAAACTGAACAGCACCTACTGCAAGAGACAGAGCGTCAGGGTGTGGTCAGGTGACTCCCTTTGCATTTACTGCCACTGCTGCTTGCTAGGATCACCGAGCCCTGGCCAGGACGGCAGCAGAGGGACATGATGGAGCCCCAGAAGTGAGTCACTCCAGATGGCTCCTGGCTGGGATGAACGCCCCTCTCCTTTGGTTCTGACAAGCGCCGTAATGTGGAAGCTCGGTGGAGACCAGATCTCCTCTAACCCAGTGAGGAAGGGTGCTGCTGCCCTCTGGGGTGACGTGGGTGGTCGGCTGTAGAGGAAGCCAGCCCTGGTGGCGCTACGTAGCGCAGTCAGATTCCCTGGTGATGCCTGCTCCCACCTGTGGCAGGCTGCAGCCCAGTGGTTTGATTCGCTCCTGAACTGCTGACATTGCCACTGGCAGCACCAGTGATCTCTTCAGGGAGACCCAGTGAATGGGGGTGGGGAGGGGCCCATCTCTGCTAATCTTTTTATTTCCAGCTTGACCTGGCTGGCAACAATTAAAGAGTGAGCAGTCCTCTACGTGGCACCAGGGAGCAACTAGTCTATGCTGCTTCCTGACTCTCTCGTGCTATTTGACTGCTGTTCCCAGTGCAGAAAGGGGGTTTCAGAGCCAGCCAGCCTCTGATTATACCTTTTTTCTATTTGTGTTCTGGTTGGTTAAAGCCTTTTCAAAAACTGACTTCAGGGAATGCACTGAACTTTTCGCAGTGCCCTTCTGGGCCCCTTCTCTCTACCATGGAAATGTTCTTTTTGCCTCAGGACAGCTGAGATTTTCTCACAATCACATGACTCCAGGGGGCTGGATTTTTTGGAAAAGCAGCAAAGATGGAGAGGCTCCCCATAATCCCAAGAATAGGCAGCACTGTAACAGCTGTAATCCATGCTGCTCCCACTATGCCAGCCTGCAAGGTCTCCCCACACAGGGCATTGCGCTAACCTCCAAGTGGAAGGCTGGCTCAGTCCCACTCCATTGCAGCTTGGCAAGGAGAGATTGGATCCTGGTCCCGGCTCCGTCAGCAATTCTTTTCCCCCTTCCTGTAGGCAAGCCGCATTTCTGATGCCCCAGACTTTAATAATGCTTTGTCTTGCCTGCTAAATTGGATTCACATCCTTGCCAGGTCTAATTACCAAATCATTATTAACTGAGGTTTGGACTAGAACTGCTTTCTGGGTAAAACAAACCCGCCCTGTGTTCCTCATGTTGTTTTGTCCTGCTGATCTGCAATTCAAAATCTCATTTCTCCTAGCCTTGTCCTTCTGCCAACCAGCTGCTGTGTTCCCTGCATAGCCTGCCGGGAAGTGCTGGGTGGTGGGTTGCAGAAAGCTGTCAAGTGTATAGAAATGTTCCTTGTGTTTTCAGCTCGCCTCTAATGAAGCAATAATGGAGACCTCTGAAGAGCTTTTTATTCAAATCGAGGTATTACTGCCTAATCCCTGCTCTCTGCCTCAGTAAGGTGGAATGTCTTTCCTGGATTGCTTTCTCTATCTTCTCTAAATGCTCTGCCCTGCAACCCTAAAATGAACGACAAGGCTGGAAGTTATGTCCAGGTCCCTCAGTATCAACTCAACTCTGTCTGTGTCATTAGACTGATCTCACTCCATCCAACCCTCATGGCTAAATCACTGGCTGATTCACCATCCTGTCTATTCCCTGGCTAGGATGAGGGAGACTACATGGTATGATGGGGCAGATTGATGGAGGGAACCTGGGCCTCTCCTGCCCAGCCACAGCTTTATGGTGGCGTGTTTCAGTGAGTCAGTCACTGGATGATGGAGCTCCATGGGAGTCAAGTTGCAACTCCTCCAGACAGATTAAACCACCTTCCTTGGACAGCAGTGCAAGCTTGGGCCAAAATGAGAGACGCTCCTGCACCAGAAGGAGTGCCTCATGAATTAAAATGGATCCCAGTGCAAGAAAAAAAAAACACACATCCGCTGCGTTTTGCAATGCAGATGTGGCAACTGTGCTAGTGGATGGGATCCTGGCAGTGAAGTTGACAGGCTTCTCTTTATCACCCAAGCGGAGAGAAATGCCAAGAAAGCAGGAGCCTGGTTCAGAAAGAAGTGCTAGCTCCAGGCAGTCTGAACGTGGCATGGTAGAGGAACTGTTTGGCAGCAGAGCCAATTGAGCATCTCTTCTTTGGCTGGTTGGGTTTTGTGCTGTCCCTTCCCAGATCCTGGAAGGCTGTGACTGACACATGGGACACGCAGCCCAGCAGCTTTTGGAATCTGCTGGGCTGCGTGGCTGAAGTCCTCCTGCCCCTGGACAAGGACAAAAACCAGAAGGGCGGTGGCTGAAAGTGCTGGAAAAACTCAGCCCCATTTGCTTTGGAGCTGCTGCCTCTGCTTGTCTTTGCCACAGGCACTCTGCACATCTTTAGTTGTTTTGATCCAGCCAAGCTGTCTACTCCCATTCTCTGATGAGCTAATTATACTGATGTTAATGATGCACAGGTGCTAATTTCCCAGTTCTGTAACAAATCTCCTCAATGTTTTCAGTTGACTTCCCGAAAGGACAAAACAAGGCAATTATTTGGAAGGTGAGGGGCCAAGCAGAAGCTGCCTTTGGACTAGCCAGAGGGAAATGGGGGACCAAAGGGCCTGAGCATGAATGTGGAATGCAGACAACAATTCTCTTTTTGCAGAAGCAGAACCAAAGGGAATGTTCTCTGGATTTGGCAAAAACAGCACAGGAAGAATAGAAGTCCGGTGTAGGACCATAACTTGGTATTCTGGTACCTCAGGCGAGCAGCTCCAAAGGTTGCCCCAGACCTGGACCATGATCTGGCCTGTGGCCCAATCTGTTCTAGCTGTGGGGAGCTGGATTTGGCCCCAGTCCCCTGGCTGGGAGAAGGGGTGCCTTCCGCACCGCCAGCGCTGGGGGGGGTGCCTTTCCCCACCGCTGGCCAGATCAGTGCAGCCAAGGCGGGGGGGGGGCTTTCCCCACCACCAGCCAGAGTGACATGGCCATGGCCAGGCGTGGAGTGCCTTTCCCCACTGCCCAGCGAGCCCAGCCAGTGCTGGTTGGGGGGCAGGTGCTGCAGCAGGCACCAGGTAGGAGGTGCCTTCCCTGCCAGCCAAGCCTTTGATACTGTAATGAATGAAATATCTCCTTTTTACAGCTGGCACGTCTAGGGCTTGTTTAAGGGGGCAGGCAGGGGCTGACTGACCTGAGTGGAATCCAGGAGTCCTCACTTGCTCACGCCACCTCCTGTGACTTCTAAGCCAGGCAGTGTCTGCAAGAGACAAAATTAAGATCTTCCAGTCGTGTTGAGTAGCTGGCACTTCAGCTCTGTGTCCTGTGTTTGGAGCAGTCTTTCCTGCCTGGGGTCACAGGGCACAGGTGCCGCACCATTGCTAGGCCATGAGTGAAAGCACAGGTGTAGTGTGTGCCCTGGGGGGGCAGCCATTTTAGCCGGCAAAGCCTTGTGCGTGTGTAACCCATATACCTAAAGGAGCTATCTCTTTTAGGAATCTCGAGGCTGGGTTATGTTGCTGGGCAGATTTGGCTGCTCAGGTCCACCGGCTTCTGAAAATTGAGTGAGTGGTACCTTTGAGCATGTGCCACAAGGTTTTCTACTGCTACAGTGGCCAGATGCCTGAGACCAGGTGCCACAGAGCTGCAGTGAAAGGAGCTCATGTGTGACTGGGAGAAGCTGAGCCTGGAGCAGAACGCAAGATGTTTTCTCCCTGCTGTGGAGCATTTTGCAGCAGAGTTTTCTCCTATGTGACTGATTGCTGGTTAACCAGTAAGCTGACCAAATGGTGCTGGTTCCAGAAGAGAAAGAAAAGCCTGCATGGATTCCTACCTAAGATCCCTGCAATCAAAGAAGAGGATTGCTGCTTCTTGCAGCTCAAGCCTTTGGACAGAGACTGCAACTGAGATATGGGTGACTCTGCCTAAACTTTGGGACTCCTGGGCTTCTTTCCCCCAATGTTTCTGTGGCGACTGTTCTGTTTAAATTCATTGTGGTTTCTTATGATAAGATTTACTGTTAGTAGTTAATAAAGTTCATTATGTTTGTTCTTAGGTGGTATTTTAAGGTGGGAAGGGTAACTGAAGAATCTTTGCTGTAAGTCCCTTACAGACTGATTCCTGGGTCTCCACCTGCTTCTCTGTAGGAGTTGGGGTTTAATTTTTTTTTTTCACGCACTAGAGAATGGCAATTAAATGAATTCAAGGCCATCCAAAGTTACACATCATGCGTCAAAGCAGAGCCAGTCTTAAACTACTTCTGCTGCTGCAATCCTAGCCGAGCTCTGGGTGGGTTAGTGAACTCTTGGCTTGATTGTCCCATCATCTCCCAGGTGAGTTGAAGTACAAGGAGCCAGGGAGGCCTCTGGTTCTAAGGGCCCAGTTTGAAAGGGGATTGCGAGAGGGCCAGTTCATCAGCTGCCAGAGTGCTGAGCAGGCCAGCACCATACGGATGCTGCTTGGAGCCTTAAAGATTCCAACTGTGGTGGAAAATCTTTCTGGGGGAAGAGCTTTCCCTTCTCTCAGCTCCTCTGCTTTCCCAGCTGGGATGGGCTCTTGTGCTTTGTGTCAGGGCACCGTCACAGCAACACCTGCAAATTGGCACCAAGGCAGCGTTGCCAGCTCTTTTCCAGGGCGCTGCATGAATAGGGTGCTGGCCTGGCCATCCTGTGCCATGGGGCACCTGTGTGAAGAGCTTCCTCTGTCTACAGTGCTAAGAAAGGAAACATTGCCCCCACCTCGCACAGCTCTCGCCTGCTGAAAGCATGGCCCATGACGAATCAGCTCATGCCCTCAGAGCCTAGTCCAGCAATGGCACAAATAACCCCCAAGGCGGGGCGTCCTTCTAGGAAATGGAGGGCGGAGGGAAAGGTCTCAGAAGGCAAGCAAAGGGTTTTGCTGCAGGAATCCAACGTGCCGGGCTGTCTCTGTGGGCGTCGGGAACATCCAGAGCTCTGTGCCCTTCACATTAGCAAAGGTTGGGGGACCGCTCAGTTCTCCTGAGCCAGTCCCAGGGGTCATTAAACGTGCCCAGGCAGGACGCAGAGAGCCCCACCAGGTGTTACAATGTGCTTGCTGTGGAAACAACCCCCGCCCGGAATGGTGCAGCCCGCATAGAGCACTCCGTCCCCAGGTGTTTCCAGGCGTCGCTTTCCTCCCATGTGTCTCCTTCAGTGCTCCACAACCAGCGTGTGTTGGCCCGTGTCCCGCCTCCCCGCTCAGTCCTCTGATGCTCCTCGCACATGCCTTAGCCTTCCTGGCCAGCCGGAGAGTGTTGCTGTGGCTGGATAGTGCCGAGTGCAGGGGGTCGTGGTTTACACATAAGTACTAATAACACCAACGGGCAGCTGTGGTGCATGGGTCCAAGGTGGGGGCATGGGTGCTTGGAACAAGTCCTCCTCTTCACCATTAACTCTTTGGAACTGGGCTGTGGGTCACGGGGCTGGGAACCCCGCATGAAATGTGTCAGGACGTAGGATGCTTACTCAGTGAGCTCCTGCCGAGGCACCAGGTCACTGCTCCACGACTCAGGGCTAACTCCTCCCTTCTGCCCCTGCCATCTCTCCTCGGCCTGTCATCGGCTCTTGTCCCTGGCGCAGCGCCAGCCCTCTGCAGGTGTCAAGCACTGAGCTAACAATAGCCATTTATCTCTCCTGATTGGACAATTAAGCCGTGCCGCTCTGCGTCTGGGTGGGGTGAAACAAGGGCCTTAGCTGTGGAGCTTGCAAAGCACATGGGTGTATGAGACAATGGGTTAGCGATTGGGCTTCCGGCTACACAGCTTTGGACAAAAATAGTGTGGGCGTGACAAGAGAGGAAGCGAACTAATCCCTGGCATGGGGCAGAGGCTTTGTATGAAATCCCCACAGCTGTTTAGTGCTGCTGAGCCAGTTCAGCTGCCACCAGCACTTCACAGCACCCTGGGGCTGGGCCAGGCTCTGACTCTGCCTGCTGCTGCTCCCACGTGCCACCACGGCCCCCCAGAGCAAAGGGGCTGAGCTGGGTCAGGTGCAGGAAAGGGCAGGGTGAGGAAACCAGGGGATTGAGGCAAGCAGCAATCCCCCCATGGGGCTGTGCTGTCAGAACCTGCCCCCAGCCTGGCAACAGGCTGGGTGTTCATGCAAGAAGGATCCATGTTGTTTTGGGTGAGGAGGTGGCATCCTGGGCCTGAGCCAGCTATCCCTCCCCAGCCTGCTCTGCACTGACAGGAGTGTTGGCTGTCTTACCACTAAGACCAGGGCAGCTCTGTGACCTGGGTTGGGGGGGGCAGCCCCCCTCCAAGGGCATTGTCATGGGGCTCACGAGCGTGATGCTGAATGCCCTCACCCACCTGTGCCCAAGAAAGGGTCAGGACCTGCATGGCACAGGTGCAGGGCCGGGGCAACGCAGTAACCCTGGTAAGTGTTGCAGAGGGGCACCGACATTTGAGGGGCACCAAAATGGGGACCGCACCATTGTGCTCCCCTGTGCCGTTACTTGTCTGCGTCAGCGTCTGCTGCAGTGCAGGGGGGTGCCATAAATGCTAACAGCTTTCCTGGCACAGTGGGGGCTGCACATCACTAGCCACAATGCAAGCCCGAGGCTTCGTACCAGCAGGTTTGCCCTCCACATAGGCACTAGCAACTGGCTACAGCAGGCTCAGTGTGTGTGTGTGTGCGCGCGTGCACGTGCACACCTCATGCGTGTATTTCTGCTTGCTCTCAGCATGTGCGGCTGGAGCTGAGGAGCAGCGTAGCCATCCCAGCAATCGTGGCAACTCAATGGCCATGCTAAGATGCAGTGTCCGTTGGGCTACGTCCATGTACGGCAGTGGCAGCACCCATGAACACGCAGGCATGGAGGAGCTTGGTTTTTTCCAGGCCTAGCGCAGCAGTGCATGGAGGGTCTGGGACCAGCTGTGATCACGGGACAGGGGAATGGTGCCGTGCCAGGGAGCGTGCTGCAGCCCATTCATTTCCAGCATGGCAGCGCTACTCTAGGCTGAGTTTTGGTCGGCCTCCCTGAACAGCCAGCATAAGGAAGGCAGTTTGATGCCTCATGGCAAAGCAGAGAGCTTTAACTGCCCTCTTTTAACAGCTCATCCCCGCAGTTAAAACCCCCAGCCTAGATGGGGCATGGTCCATCTGTGCCATTAAATTGTGATACTACCTTAAAGAGCCGCCACTTCTAAGTGAGCTGGGGGGCGGGGGGAGCGGGATAGGCTCTAGCAGGCAGAGCACCACGTGTGGGGGGTGAGCTGCTGAGCTGGGCCCTGGGCCACAGGCATCTGTTGGGGTCTCCTAACCTCGAGGCCTGCTGTGGTCCCCCTGATTGCTGTCCATCTCCAACAGGGGGCGTGGGATGGGTTTACCCAGCATCAGGGCCGATCCCAACTGCATATAAAACAGTTCCATGTTCCTGAGCTCCAGCCATACGATGTGGGCTCTGCAGCCATGTGCCTGGGTCCCAAGGTGGGGGGGGGGACGGGGGACTGATGCTTGGGGTGAGCAAGTTTGATCAGTTTTTCGCCTTCTCAGAGAGTCCTTCATGGTTTAGCAAACTTGGCTGGCTGCTCCCTTCTCCTAGATCTGGGCACCTTCAACAATTTCTATATCTTGTTTTCCTGGGGGCCATAACGGTGGGTTACTTGCCAGTAACCATCCTTCTTTGAGACGGGCTGCTCGGATCCATTCAGTAATAGGTGTCTCCGTGCCGGAGCACCGAATTGGTCGGAAAACTTTTGTCCCAGCCTGTCAGGAGAGGGCAGGCGGCCTCTGCCCCTCGTGCCACCCCGTGGCTACATATACGGCCGCCTCTCGACCCCTCCTCAGTTCCTTAGAGTCGCCAACTCCAGATGCCGGGACAGAGGGGAGGGACCTGAATGGATCCGAGCAGCCTGTCTCGAAGAAGGATGGTTACTGGCAAGTAACCCACCATTCTTCTTCAAGCGCTGCTCGGATGCATTCAGTAATAGGCAACTACTGGCCATGTTGATGGATGGTGGGTGGAGTTGAGTCTTCCACCTTCAGCACAGGAACACGCCCCATATGGGAAGAAGCCCAGCAACAAGATCCTAGCTGCAGTCAAGAGGTGAACAGGCCTTGACGTGCCACAGAAAAATCGAGAACTGAGGGCCAACCCAAGACAGGGGCAGGCCCTAACCCACCGAGACATATGAGTGTAAGCACGTCGGACCAAGGTCACCATAACGGATAAAGGACGCAACGTGAAACATAGAGGGTTGCATTCAGATGCTCCACATAGGGGGAATAGCACGAGGTATGATGACCAGAAGATAGTGTCTGGCCATAGGGCCTTGCAGCGTGATCTCATGGGAAACACTGGATGCCAACAGGTGCGGAGTTAGCCATAATAACCATGGCCTGCATAGGAACGATGAAAGGGATAATATTACTCCATGGACTGGGCACACCAAGGCCCGAGCTGGGAACCAAGGAATCATGGACTAATCTGGTCCGCTGTGGGGTATGCAAGGTAGCCGCAGGGGAATGACCTTATCCCTTGGCCTGGCCCTGACCAGTCCTAGCAGGGTCTGGTTGATGCGAGTAAGAGTGAAGTTACGGGAATGCATCAGGGAAGGGGGGGGGGGGGGGCTGAGAATGACCGAGGAGAGTCTAGCAAGACAGTTCACGGCAGCATAAGAGGGCCAAGCCAAGCAATGCGGAGGGCATAAAGTATGCTGGCTATGAGATTCAGATTAGTGTGCAAGTGCACGTTTCCAGCTAAGTAAGGTTCCAAGAACCGGATTTCTCGCAGGAGGGGAACTCCAGGACACTAACACCACAGGGCGGCATGGTGGCCTGAGTTGGTGGTACTGGATTGGTCCTTGTAGGCGCCTCGGTAGCATGAGAGCTCGGGGGAAGGCCCGTTTTGGCCTATAATCTCATGGGGTTCTCACATCACGAGGGCCATCACAAAGGCTACACGAGGGAGGAAGAAGAGAAACAGAATAACGCCAGCTACCACTTGACCACCGAGTAGAGGAGGCCAGCAGGTTCATAGACATGCTGTATAAGGTCATGGTCTCGTGTGTCTATGGCATCACCAAAGAGGAATAGTGCTGCTGCTATGCCACACCAACGTGAGCACCAGGGGAAACTTGTGGATACAGAGTTACCCCCAAAATACAGCCGCCAAGGAAGAAGGGTTCATCTTCCTACCACCTAGGAAGTGAATCTACCCGCAGAGTGACAACCATGGTATTTCAAGGGCATCTTGGGGTTAGAGAAACAATACGGAGTATTATCCCCAGCCGGGGAGTCGGAAGGTCGTTCTCGAGGGAGGTACAACCCCTAAATTCCTGAATATTGCAGGAAACAGGGCTCTAGAGTGTTTCCCTCTGTTCTTCACATGAGTGGATAGGCAGCATGTGTCAAAGGTTCCTCAGAGAATTGAGGGGGGGAGGGAACAGCAGTCCCAGTGAAGCGCCACTGACGCACGTGGGGGTGACCCCACAGTAGAGCTGTAGGTCCCCAAGCAGATGTAGTGGGGAAGACCCCAAGGGGGGAAACAAAGGAAAAAGAGGGGACAGGGGTGCTCTCTGCCAGGGTATGTGTGACCAAGAGGCAAAGAGGCAGCTACAAGTCACTTGGTAAAAGTCCCCTCTGCTTGGGATGTGGCCTCCCGCCCAGCTATGACGAGTCTGGTGCCGCGGGGGAGGACGCTGATATGGAAAAAACCCCGATAAGGTATCCCACCGCTGTTCCCCTTCCATGGGGGTTGCGACATTGGCACCATCCCTTAGGTTCCCCGATCTGGAGCTCCCAGTTGGGTACGCTAAGTCCCTGCTTTGTGAGCGAAGGGAGTATAAGGGGAGCTTATGAGTATAAGGAGACCACCGTTTCTGTGAGTTGGGCCTGGGACGAGGACTCCTAGGGTTAGTGCCCTGGTAACCACTGAGAGTGTCCACGAGGCAAGGGGTGTGCAGAGCCCCAGTTTCCGTGAGGAAGGACAGTGGAGTGGCAGGGGTGGGCCACTTGCCTTGTCCCCCCCCCGAGACTAGGATCTGCCACGACTATGCGGACAAGTCCCGCCTGATGAGTAGGATGGTGGTTCTCGTTGAGCTGGGGTATTGGGGCCCACAATAGGGCTGGTTACTCGTCATGCCGACGCTATGTGAACAAAGGTATCCCCCCATCCCTTAGAAGGCCTACCTGATGGAGGGCATCAAGGTCACAGGAGTGGTCCTGTGTCCGAGTGAATGTTGTGTACACGTCTCGGAGCCTCTGCAGCAAAGGCTGCGGCAACTACGAGACATGCTTCTTGTCCCCGGCAAGGGTGTTGGCACAAACAACACAGGGGTGAAGGATACCCGAGGGGGTGGGGGGGAGAGGGGCGGATTCCCTACAAGTGCCTGAGGTAGCCGCTGCTGAAGGAGTGTAGGGTTGGACCGTGTTACCGATGTACCGGTGGTGCAGGCAGGGGGTTTCTTGTCTTGGCGAGGTCCATACCACCTGAGATCAGGGGAAAAAACCCCAGTCAGGGCTGGACGCCCATGGACGCAGTAATAAAAGAAGTAGGGGGGGTGCTCGTTCCCAATGAACCCCATTCCCCTTCGAGCGGAGGAAGAAGGCGTCAGCTGTCTACTGTGGCGATGTCCTGAAGCCTAAGCTCACTGAGGCTCAAGAATGGGGTAGCTGGGTGGGCCCTTTCCCTGCAGGAGAGAGAAAGAAGGGGTTCTCAGCCCTTGCAGCGGATGATGGTGGTGGAAGGAGGTTTCCTGTGTTCTTACAACGATAGAGATGAGTGGGAGTTTGGGGGATGGGGGCATTGCCCCCGAAGACTATGTAGGAGGGATGGGCCCAGGGGGGGAGCAAGCCAAAGTATCTGGCTTCTCCCCGCGGTTCTCTGGCAGTGCCCACCACAGATAGTGTTTCTGGGGGGAACAAGGCGTCCCCTTCAAAAGGCAGGTCGAGGACCGCCTGCAGCGCATTAGGGGTGCTCTAACCTCCCTAAGCCAGGCCACCCAGCGGATGGTTACTGCCGAGGCCATGGTGAGGGCGGCTGTGTCCACTGCATCATGGGCCGAAAGGAGGAGGTCTTGAGATATTATGTTACCTTCCTCAAGAAAAGGCATCATACTCCTCTCTGGCCTCAGGTGGGAGCAAGCATCGGAATTTCGTGACTGACTCCCACACATCCAGCAAGTATCTGTTGGTTATGGCTTGGTTGTTTGCCACTCGCAGTTGAAAGGTTGATGACGAGTAGACCTTATGGCCCAAAAGGTCCAGTTCCCTGGCTTCCCTGGAGGATGGGAGGGGGTCACTGTGGGGGCTCCCCCAAGCCTAGCACCATCTGCACCACGCCCCTTGGGGGGACCGGCGAGAGAGGGAAAATCCAATTCGGAAACCCGATATTTAACGCCTGCCGTGTCCGAAACCAGGGCAGTAGAACTTGGGCTCTGCCACCGGGAACATGCAAGGTCCCAGACACTTGGGTGGGTGGGACTGTCAAGGGTTCTGTCGAGGCGAAGGCTAGCCCAAACAGGGTATCAGGAAGGGGACCCAAGGGCTGCACCTCCATTCCTAGGTGGGCCGTGGCCCGGCGCAACAGATTGATATGCACCGACAGATTTCCCATATAAGATCCCGGTGCCAGGGAGAGGGCAGTACTGGGAGCCTGCCGTGCTGGGGAGGAGTCTCCTGAGGGGACCATTCCTGTGGCTGGAAGTGAAACGGTGATGGAGCTGAAGTGCAGCACCAAGGCCAACTTAGAGCCCCTTGAAGGTCCTTCCTCCGGACTGGAAGCAGGGGAAGAGGACTGAGACTCCTGGGGCAGTACCAGTGATGGCAGGCTGATGTGTTGTCATAGGGATGGCCCTATGGTGCCAGCCCCCAATGGAGTGGAAGACGGGGGACTATATGGCGAGGGCGAACGCTCACGGTGGATCCAGGCCTTAGATATGAAGGCTGGTTTGCTTCTTCTGGTTGGGATTGGGGCAGGAGATGTGGGGGAGCAAGAGGAGGCCTCAAGCACCCTCCACCGCTTCTGGGGTGGATGGCACGAGGAGGGACCCCATGTGGCTCCGTGGTAGGTCCTTGCCTGGGGAAGGTGGACTGCCTGGGCCGGAGAACTCCTGCTCCCATGGCACCAGGCTATGGCGAGCCTGCGGTGCTGAGTGTGGATATGGCTGGTGCCGGGGAGAACTCAGCACTAGCGAGGCAGGACTGTACTGGGCCAGCAGTGCTGGAGATGATGGCGAGTGGCACTGGAGCAATCCGGGTACCGGTGGTAGCGGGCTACCCGAGGGCGACCTTGAGCGGTGCTGAGGTGCCGGGGCACCGGGTTGGTGCCAGAGTCGCAACCGAGGTTGTGCGGCAGCGGCAGCGGCAGCGGCAGCTACCAGTGGTACGGTGCCGCGTAGGCTCCGGTGCTGAGCTGGGTCTCGGTGCCGGGTGGGTTCCTGAAGCCTCGGGTGAAGAGTGCCAAGCCTCCTCAGAGGCTAGGGCACGGCGCCGTTGTTCCCTCTCCTTGATGGTTCGAGGTTTGAAGGAGACATATGGAACAGGCTGAGACCATGCGGTCTTTGCCCAGGCACCTGAGGCATTTCCCGTGGGGACTGTCCCGGGGGAAGGCCTTGCCACACTCGGTGGAGGGTTTAAACCCTGGCATGATTGCAGGATGTTCTGGCCTGACGGTGGAGGACTCTTGTGGTGGAATTATATCCACGAAAAGATGCTCCCAGTCGGGCGAAAAGCTCATAGAAAGGAGAACAGGCTGCTTGCAATTTGCAAGGAATGGATGTTCCAGATCTGATGCGCAAGGCGGAAGAAATGTAACTGAGGAGGGGTCGGGAGGCCGTATATATAGCCACAGGGTGGTGGGAGGGGTGGAGGCTGCCTGCCTTCTCCTGACAGGCTGGGACAAAAGTTTTCTGACCAATCCAGTGCTCTGGCATGGAGACACCTACTACTGAATGCATCCAAGCAGTGCTCGAAGAAGAACTCTAGTTCAACTGCTGTGCCCCTAAGAGGAGGGGGGGGAAAGCTTGCTGAGGTGCAGGGTGGAATGAATATCCTCCAGGGCTTAGTTGCTATGCTGAATTTCACCACAGATTCACACTACGAAATTGCACTGAGCTGGTGTGTCATGTGTCCCTGAGCTGCAGATGGTGAACGGCTGGCACAGCCCAACCTCCAGTGTCTCTGGTTCCTCAGCTGAAGCATTTCAGGCTCGGTCCAGCGTCTTCCAGGATGGTAGCTGTCACATCCCCTGACATGGTCCTCGGTGTCCCATTCTAATCTGACGCAGGCAGGCTGTGCATCTGGGACAGAATCCCTCCCATTGTGCTTGCCAGCATGTCCCCTTCCACTTCCTCAGGGGTCTTTTATTTTCTCTGCCTAAGAACAGCTTCCACACCTCTGAGCATGCCAAGAGACCCGGAGTAGTGTTGGAGCATTTACACCCCTGAGACCCAAGTTAAGTTGCTACCTGTGGCCAGCCAGACCAGAAAATGACTGATTAACTCTACTGGAGAGTTTAGATAAAATAGCTAAATAAATCTTTAATATTTCTAATTGCAAATGTACAGAAATTGCACGGCCACATCATTTCTTTCAACACCAACAACTTTCTCTGTACATTATTACATAGTTTAAAAGAGGCTGTAGGAGATTCAGCAAACACTTCCACTTTGCTTTGTTTTTTTTAAACATACTTACAAAAAGGTTTTCTTTTTCTCTTAAGAGGATATAAAACATAGCGACTGCTCATCAGGAACAAATATCAACCTAAGCAGATATACGGAGAGAGAGGTATATCTTCCCACACCGTGATGGGTGAGAAAAGAGTATGTGACCATGGAGACTGCACTTTAGGTACCAATATTTGATGCAGAACCACAAAGAATTTACAGCAATGTTACACCTCACGTTACCTGTGAAAGTCACTTGGGGAAACCAAACCCTCGTCCAAAGCACCAGAACTGGAGGATGGCTGGCGAATGTTCTCTTGGGTTGAGAAGCCCCACTCAGCATGTGAGTGGTTTCTCTCTGCTCCGTCTGGCCCCAGTGAAATACCCCAAGCCCCCTCTTTTCCCATGAAGGAAAAGAGATAACTCTTCTCTGTGCAGCAGTCACACAAAAATTCATGGGGCTGAGCCCTGAGGCAGGGGCTGCTGATACAGGAAGCAGCTGTGGGGTAGATACTGCAGGGAGAGTATCTCGCTGGAGGCGAACAGCCTCAGGCAGTTCAAGAACTCACTTGGTAACTAAGGAACAGCAGCCACCTGACTCGCTTGAGATCCCAGTACAGAAAAGGCTAACCTGGGACAGTTAACAGCTGGGAACGACCCAAGAGATGAGCGGGGGGAGGCTAAGCCCTGGTGCCCGGTGCAGGGTTGTTTGCTTGGTGCTGTTGGCTGGGGCAGAGGGTATCCAAGGTTACAGTTACAGAAAGGACCATGAGTTTGGTGGAACTGAGTGATGAAGCACAGCTTTTTTCACTCAGGTCCAGCAGCTCCCTATAATCCTTCATAAAAGAGGCTGGGGGAGGCCTCCAGCCTAACTTGGTGTGTCCAGCATCAGGCAGTATGGTGTCCCTGCACCATCTGGCTCTGAACTTAAAGCACAACTTCTGTTGTATGAGACTTATAGTGTGCAGCAACCTTGGGGTATGATCATGCCCCCCTAAGTTTTGCCCATGCTCAGGAGTGGTATCAATCAAATAAAACCCCCAGATCCACACACCCACAAATCAAAACCCTGCAGCCAAACCAGCCCCCATGGGGCAGCAGAAATCTAAGCCCAGGTCTGGATCTGAATCTAAATTTGCTTGCTGGAGTCCACCTCCGTTTAAAACAAAACAAAACAAAAAACAAAACCAACAAAAAACCCTAAACAAAAAACCCCACAGCAGTAGAGACACTGAAATCCTGACCAAAGCAGCAGCACCAGAAGTAAATGACTATATACAACCGGCAGGTGAGTAAGTACATGACAGTCAAACACAGAGAACATATACAAAAAAACCGTAAGACTTGCATTAAGATGAGCAATCCATGAATTCTGTTGTTTTGTTTACGTGGTTACAGTTTTTGCACTGAATAGGCTCTTGCTGCAGAAAGCACGAGAACGAAGAGCAGGTCACACGATGGTGTGGAGAGCGGCTGTTTGCTCTGTAGTGCTGGGAGCACCTCTGCAAACTGTATCTGGTATTGCTACGTGAAACACTAGGCTTGAGGCCAGGCTGGCACTCACACGCCCACACGTCAGCATACAGCTTAGAAATAACAAACACCAATTTAAGTAACACAAGTAGCGATGGGCCTGAACCAAACCTCAACATCTGAAGCCCACGTTTTGTAGTTTGGGGGCATCTCTACTGCAAAGGAAGTCCTGGGACTGAATTCCTGTTCACACTGGCTCAGAAAATTAAAGACTTTCAGAAGGTGTCGAATCTGGAAATGTTAGTAACTCACTATGGAAAGATTTAGGTTTTTCTACTACACCAACAGAAACTTAGATTTTGGTGTTAACCAAGATCATTATGTAGTCCCTGAAAAGTTATGGGAGCAATGGATTGGCTGAGGGCTGAGATGTAAACTAAGATGTACTGAACTTCAGCACTAAACAGGCAATTATTTATTTGGGATTCCTTCTTCACCCCCAGTTCCTAGGGGGAGACTTAATTTGCATCCAAAGCCAATTCCTGAAGCTCCCACATAAGAATGGAAATCAGTCCCTGCTACATCACCAACCCATCACACCTTCCCAGCATTGCCATTTTGCTCTCTTATGTTTCATTTGAAATAGCTTCCATCTTTCACAGGAGGATTTCAGACCCTAAAAAATACCCAGAGTTAAAAATAAATCTCTGGGCAACAGCTGTTTAAAAAGTACTTTTTGTTTTTTGCAGGACTCTTATAAGACAAAGGCAGCTGTAACTGTACGTACCAAATTGTTCATAGGACCCTGTATACTCCTAACCTGTCTGGATCTTTCTCCAGGGGTCACTGAGTGTCAGTTTTGTGAGCTTCTTCAAAGCCATTTGTGCTAATTCCATGATTCAGTGGTCACTTTACCAGGCTCTGAGGAGCTCCTCTTTTTTGGTCTCTATGTTCATGCCACACTGACTTTAAATCAAGAGATGGGACGGCATTCCTGCTGTGTGGAGACCTTCAGGTGTAGCCAGACCGTCAACCAGCCAAGATCCAGAGCTGCAGCAGGTGCAGCCCTCTCTGAGCTGAGCTGGGCTTTCCGTGGAAGAAAGAAGCTTTTAGAAAAAAGCAGCTTTAACATTTAAATCATCCTCTCTGCAAGGAATCTTTTTAGGATTTACGGTTGCAGGACAGCCAGGAAATGCAAATGGCTTCCTGCTAGCACAGACTAGATGCTGTTGCATTTGGAGATGGTACCTACATCTATGCAAAATCCAGAATCCTAGTCCCTTTGGCCTGTACAGTTAAATACGGCACTGGACAAAGCAGGACAGCCCTACAGGAAGAATATGCTCTGAGTGGGAGGACCAGGCAAATGTCCTATCCACTGTACACTGGCATCCACGTATCATCTCTCTGGTCTCAGCACGTATGACCTGTTCTGAGACTGGGAATCATGAGGGACTAACTTTAGTTTTTTTACACAACAAACCTGCAGAGGCGGCAGGTCAGTGGCATAATTCCCCGCTAAGGAGATGACCCCTTCGCTGAGCAACACGCATTCAGATGTGCTGAAGCTACCTGTTCAGCAGTTAGGAGAGTCTAATCCTGGCTTATGCCTGCTCAGTGCCTCCTGACAATGGGAATTTCGGTGGCGGCTGCTGTTCTTGTTGGTTACTCCCTTATGAGCATGTTTACATTCTTCGAGGCTGTTAATTTCCATGCAGTGCGCATTCCCAATTTAAAGAGGACAGTATTCCAGAAAATGGGCTGTATTTTTTTCTAATGCATACTGTGAAAGAAAAGAAATACAATTACCAATCTTCATGCTTCTTCAGGGCTTTTGTTTTTCTGACTGTTCAGCACAAATCTTTGCACGCATCCCCGCAAATCACCCTTTCCTCTTCCAAACATGCAGTCGCTGCTGAAAACAGGTTCCCTAGCCCCTCGTGCTCCCTGAACCAGGAGGGGGCTTCAAAACATTTTTCTTTGAGTGCTTTTGCTAATAACCCACACTTCCCAGTTCAATGGCTAAGCACCTTGGTGAGATGAGTGGATGGGATATTTGCTGGGTTCAGTGGCAGGAAGTTTAGTGGGATGTTATTCGCGTGGAACTCCTCAACCTGTCACATTTGTGAGAAGCCAATGTGCCCCTCCCTCACTTTCTTAGGCAGCCCGTGGCTGGGGGGAGGAGGAGCCGCATCTAGAAATAAACCACCCCCAGAACTGCAGCTCTGCTCTCTGCTGGGGTCCAAAAGCCCCACTGGCTTGGCCACAACCCTGCTCCAGGTATGCTTGCTTGGCTCCTGTCTAGGAGGTTGGCATAACACGAAGAAATACCGACAGCTCTTCTCTTGGTGAAAGGTATAATACAAGGGTTCTCAAACTCTATTTTTGCTGGGACCACCCTTGAAAATATTTGCACCCCCTCCCAAAAAGCGACGACCTCACATGCCATGCCACCTTACTGGCACATATGGGGGCTGACTGCTCGTCACCCCCATCCCGCAATAAATACACCACCCCGGTTTGAGAACCCCTGGTATAACATATAGGGACTCAGTAAGTGCCAGACTCCTACAAATGCAACACTTGCTAGCACACTGCCTAGCCTCCTAACTCTTCCTAAAGTGCTAGTCGTTCCCCACCCAAATGACCTGCTGTCTCCTCTATCTGTGCAGGCTACCACCCAGCACATAGAGCGCATTTCGTCCTTTCACTCCTGAGTCATGGCAAAAACCGTTCTCGTGTGTCAACCCCAGACTCCCACTGTAACTCCAGAGCAGCACAAGAAATCTCGCTCAGTGAACCACCATGGGAAACAGCTCTTTCTATTTCAAGGAGACTTCAAGCGGCTCACAGGAGCCATGCGCCACTGCCACCCAGAGCTGGAGCTAAGTGCCCTGGCAGTGCATTTCCTGCCAAGGGCTGGAAAATCAATGAGCTTTCCTACCAGGAACCCACCCATCAAACACTCTTCAACTAGCCTGAGTGGCCCCTGGGCCTGGCATGGGCTTTCCAGGCCCCCTTTCTTTCGCTTACTGGTGTGACAAGGCCATTATTACAGGCCAGTGTGCAGCGTCCTGTGGGCAGTTAGAGAAGGAAAAGGTTAAATGTTAAACACTGACTTAAATCCACCCGTGACAGCAATTCCCCCATATATGGAAATCTCCTTATGCCACACATTTCACACAGCTCGGTCTTTCCGTCCCCACAACGCGTTGGCGTCTCCCACCAAGGCTGTCAGGTGCGCCATCTGCAGTAAGGAGCTGGTTCCGTGGGGAGCTGGGGGGCGAGGGGAAGACAGCAGCCATTCTTTGAAGCACGGCTCACCCCTGCTGCTGCGCAGTCTTTCGGGCCAGGCCTCCTCTCCTGCAGCAGCTCCCTCCGTGGGTTAACAATTGCTGCTGTTTCTGAATTCTCCGTTCTCTGTAATCTGTAATTTAGTTGGGTTTGTGGGGGAGATCCCGTTACGTGTCTGCATGCTGTACCTCTCTTTCAGCTGAGTAAGGGCACTCATTAACCGTGCGTTGGCCGCATCCAGGGAAGCAATACGTTTCTCCTGCAACCAAACAGAAAGTGGGGCGCTTTCAGGAAAAAGACCAGTGGAAGCTGCCTCCATGCGACCCTGATTCTCGGCAGAGACATGCAAAGGCAGGGTTAGTGGCGGTTTAGCAAATTCGGGTTCTGTTCTGCAGGAGCTCAGACTATAAGGGGTTGGACAGGTTTTGTAAATGGATCCAATTCGGATCCAACAGCAACCTCTGCAGCCCTGCCGTGCAGAAGACCAGCCTCTCTGTAGATAGTGGCTTGGCTCACACAAACTTTGATGCGTCAGGCTTTTAAGCTAGTGGAATCAGAACTAAATTCATTTCATCGTCCTGTTCTGAACAGAACAGAGGTTACCATGGCTTCAATTAACACCTCTTCCCCACTGCCCATACAGCAGCAGTTAGAATGAGGATACGGTTCACATTCCAAACCCAGTTCTCTCCTACAGCGGTTCCTCATATCAATGGTTTTATTTGGTTTTGTCAGAATGGAAGCAGATGGTTCAGATGACTCGCAGCCTGCCAACAGAGTTGTGAATATAGAGAATGGGGTACAGCCCAATAATGTGTTGATGCCACGGATGGGTGCCAAGAACTTGTATGTGACAATCTGGTGCTGACACCCTCTCCCTCTGGTCATTTAGAGCTCCATCTTCAGCTTCCCCATCTGCAGAATGGGTATACAAACGCACATTTGAGGGCTGCCTAGGGGCTAGTACTGACTGTTTGTTTGTAAGTGCTTTTAATACCAGGTGCCCCGTGAAGCTGTTTTATCAGTGTGGCCAGTTTTAGTATAGTCTAGAACCCAGAAGAGTAGAACATCATTAAAAAGAGAAATGTGTTTCAGAGCCACGCACAACAAGCTAGAGCAACAAAGAGCATTTTGCAAGAGTGAGACCCTGCTGGTACTTATTCTTCTGCCCCGAGGTCTGGGGGCAGCAGGAGCCTTGCACCAAACTATCTGCTGAAATACAGGAAGCAACAAAATTTGAAGTTTGGTGGTGAAATCACACAAACTGGTGAAATTTCACAAGGGAGAAAATGGGACCATTTTGCTCAGCTCTGCCCTTTTGGGAGCCATCCAGCCCCCTGCCAGCATGGAGGGTGCCTCTTACTCTGGTTGATTTGAGGGGTTCTCAGCGTCTGCTTCCCCTAGCAGTGTCAGGTGACAGACCTGGCCTGGCTGTGTAAGGTTCTGAAGCAATGGTGCTTAGGGGATGGGACTGGACGTCCTCCTCTGAATTCTGCCTGTGCCCCAGAGAAAGTTCCTCTGAAAGAAGGAGAAACAGGGAGTGCAGGAGGACAAGTAA
This sequence comes from Podocnemis expansa, assembly GCA_007922195.1. NCBI lineage: Eukaryota > Metazoa > Chordata > Testudines > Podocnemididae > Podocnemis > Podocnemis expansa. Next base: position 3,969,869 of record ML682087.1, read on the forward strand.
GAGGCCAGAGAGTCAAGTGCAATTTGCAGGTTCTGGAAGGCACTTCAATAGCTGTCTGCTAATGCAGTGGTTCTCAACTTTCTGCAGGTCGCAACACACTTGATGGCAGATCACAACCCTAGAGAACACACCAGCCCACCCCCAGGCCAAATCCAGCCATCTCCCCAGCTCTCCGTGACACACTTACCACTGTGCTAATGGACACCTCTCATTCTCCTGGAGAGGTGGGCATGGCTTTGAACAAGTTACAGTAGAGACAAACCTGTTCCCCCCCCCCCAGGTTCTCCCTTCTCCTTTCCCATTTGCTACCTGGCAAGTCACCGGCGATGAATGGTGGCTCACTCACTGAGAAATAGGGTTCTTATGCATGGAGTCAAATGGCCTGACCTGCTCCCCTGGCGTTCAAGCTAGAGACTGTGGACCAGACTGTCAGTCTCCTCTCAGCACAGTTTTGCACCTTTAGTTAATTGTGGTCATGTGGCTTAGTGGCTAGATATTTCATGACCTGAGCTGTGAGTGTTGCAGTCCCCCAGAACAAACCAGGAGTCCTGTGGCACTTAATGCCAGAGGACTTCTTGTTTGTTTTACTGAACTAAACTAACATGGCTGCTCCTTTGGAACTTGGCAGTCAGTTAGGAAACTAACATCAAATATTTGTGCTAGGAAGCATGGCAATGAGGTCTTGAATTCTCTCCTGACCCACAGCTCACTGGCTAATTGGAGCCCAGAGCTGCATTGCTAGTGTGGAGTGGCAGGCTGGGATTTTGGGCGGTTTGCAGATTTCCACTAGAGAGCCCTAGAGGTGCGTCTCTTGTCCCAGGAAGGAGAGAGCCTCTGTGCACAGCTGGAGCTAGTAATGGGAACAGCTGCCTTCATGCCACACATCTAGACATGCCTTTCTGCACATCTCCCCCCATCCTCAAAGTGACTGAGTGGCAAGGTGATGCTGTGAGCAATGGTGAGTCATCTGCACCATCTTCCTGCCAGCATACCTGAGTACGCTCTGACTGCCCTAGCAGGGGTTCTGTCATTCGCTGAAGAAATGGCTGGAACTGACTGCCCTACCCTACCCTCCTCCAGGGTCCATCTTCTCTCCTGGCAGTTCATGGCCAAAGCCCTGATGTCCTCGCCCTCCATCGCTAGTGCAGAGTAGCTGACTAACAGGAAGCTGCTTGCTTCCCTTTTCTTCCATCTTCCCTTCCATTCAGTGACACCATGGCCAGCAAAGCCACAGAAGAGGAGGGAGTGACTCCTAAGCCTGTTATGAGAATTTCCCCCTAGACGAGTGTTTCCCAACCAGTGTGCCACGACACACTGGTGTGCCGCCAGGCCTGAGCAGGTGTGCCGCAGAATTTTTTGAAAAACTACTCAAAGAGCTCTGGATTGGCTCATTGGTGCATGAATATTCATGAGTTCATTTGGAAACTATATGGTGGTGTGCCTCAAATTAATTAAAGGTAGCAAGGCATGCCATGGCAGAGAAAATGTTGGGAACCACTGCTCTAGAGAGATCTCCCTGCTGGCAACAGTGGGAGCTGGCTCTGGTCTCCTGTCTGCAGCAGAATGGCTCCACTGATGGCAAGGCAGAAAGTGAGCCAGCACTAACTTTGACTTGCTTGGATTTAACTCAGTCCCCACTGAGGCTCCACTGAAGTTGAGATGGTCCCTTTCAGCCTCTGCTCTCAGTGGGGATAGGGCAGGTCCCACGTGCTCTGCACAAGGGGCCATTTCATAAATAATCACAGAAATCATGGCCCAGCTGCTCTGAGCTATGTCTACACCAACAATGAATGAGAAGGGCCCCCACAAAAGACTTCCGCCCAGCTCATTATTTAGTTCACTCCAACCCAAGGAATGTTGCCTGGACCTGCCTGTGAAGCTGTGAACAACTGCAGTACCAAACACACTGGAGGCTGTGGGATTTCGGGCTGGGGCCCCGTGAAAGTCACGTGGTCTGTATGATTTGGAACCCAAACCAAGCAAAGCTTCTGGCTGGCAGGAGCTCTGACTGTAGAGCTTTGAGTGCCGTGGGGGAAACGGCTCCATTGTGTGCAACCCTGTCAGAGCTGAAATCCAATCCACAAAGCAATAGAGAAAAAATGTACATCAAGGCAATGGTCCCTCCTTGCAGGGGTTTCGTGTCCTCTCCCTTAAATTCAGTAGTGGGGAAGCTGCCATTCTTTTCCTCCCCATTCCCTACCACTCACCTGCCACAGCTTCCCTCCTGCTTCTCCTGAGCTCCAGTCCTTGCTCTATCATCCACTTTTCTCTTCCCTTCCTCTTCCCAGTGCCATTCCCCTGTCCCTCAAGTCACCTTGTATGACTCCACAAAGTCTCCACTCCTGGCCTCCACATTCCCCTCCCCAGACCATCCACTCTCTTCTGCCAGGAAGACGGAGGTCTGAGCTCCTTGCACAGAGGGTGCCACAGCGACGCAAATGCCGTGAGGGTGAAATGCACTGCTGCTGTGTCCCCTGATATTACAAAGGCACTGACCTGTGCATCGATAATCTTCTGTTTGGAATCCACAGCTGCTTGCATTTCCGCATGGTCTTTCTTCAGCTCCTCCTCCACCGACATCAATCTGGTGTCAGAAAACAGAAGCAAATGCTTAGCTCCCACACAGGAGGAAGTCTAGTTATGGAGCATCGTACTGCTGCAAGGAGCTGGACTGAAAGCCCTGGAGCCAGAAACCCTTTCTCAGGGCTTGGCCCAAACAGGGCTGGGGCAGCAGCGGTAAGCCTTGGCCCTGCCTCAGAGGACAGACAGAATCATTCCAGCTCCTTGCCTGCCCTTGCTGAAGCTGCTGCCAGCCGTGTCAGGGTTTTGTGATAGGGACACCAGGCTGCTAGAAGCTGTGCTCAGGCCCACTGATGCCTGCCGCACAAGCCCCTCTCCGGACAGCAGCTGGTGATGGTGCTGCTGTACCCCATTATGGCAGGTTAGCTAGCCTGCAGTCCAAAGACACGCTACCCCTGGTCAGACTCATTACTATACCATACTGGACTACTTTCAAAGGGGCAGTCGTGTTAGTCTAGTTCAGAAAAACAAACAAGGAATCCTGGGGCACTTTTAAAGACTAACACCAGATCAGTTCGTCCATCTTCAAAGCATCTGACGAAGTGGGATTTTCTCCCATGAACGCTCATGTGATATATAAATTTGTTAGTCTTTAAAAGTGCCTCAGGACTCTGTTTGTTATGCTGGGTTAGACTCATTGCTTATTCCCCACTGAATCATAGAATATTAGGGCTGGAAGGGACCTCATGAGGTCATCTAGTCCAATCCCCGGTTAAAAGCAGGACCACTCCCTCTAAATCATCCTAGCCAGGGTTTTATTGAACCAGATCTTAAAAGTTTCCAGCGACAGAGATTCCAATAGGTAACCCATTCCATTGCTTCATCACCCTCCTAGTGAGACAATTTCTCCTAATATCCAGCCTAGATCTCCCCAGCTGCAGCTTGAAACCATTGCGCCTTGTTTTGTCCTCTGTCACCACTGAAAATGGCATTGCTCCCTCCTCTTTGGAGCACCCCTTCAAGCAGCTGAAGACAGTTATCAAATCCCCTTCAGTCTTATCTTCTGCAGGCTAAATAAGCCAAGTTCCTTCAGTCTCTTCTCGTAAGTCATGTACCCCAGCCCTCTCATCATATTCGTTGCCCTCGGCTGGACTCCTTCTAATTTGTCTACGTCCTTTCTGTAATGGAGAGCCCAAAACTGGAAACTATTCCAGATGTGGCTTCATCAGCACTGAACAGAGGAGAATCATCACATCCCTTGATCTACTGGCAACACTTCTTCTGATGCAGCCCAATAATGCCATTGGCCTCCTTGGCAACAAGATCACACTGTTGACTCATATCCAGGTTTCCATCCACTATAACCCCCAGGTCCTTTTCTACAGTGCTGCTACTTAGCCGGTCAGTCCCCAGCCCGTAGCAGTACATGGGATTTTTCCCATCCTAAGTGCAGGACTTTGCACTTGTCCTTGTTGAACCTCATGAGATTTTGTTGGCCCAAAGCTCCAATTTGTCTAGGTCTCCCTGAATCCCATCCCTGCCCTCCAGCACGTTCACCACTCCTCCCAGCTTGGTGTCATCAGCAAACTTACTGAGTGTGCAATCTATCCCATCACCCAGATCATTAATGAAGATGTTGAACAAAATCGGCCCCAGGACTGACCCCTGGGGCACTCCGTTTGTTACTGGTTGCCAGCTAATCATTGAACCACTGATTCCTTCCTGCTGAGCCCGACGATCTAGCCAGCTTTCTCTCCACCTTATGGTCCATTCATCCAAACCATACTTCCTTAACTTGCTGACAAGAATGCTGTGGGAAACCATATCAAAAGCTTTGCCCCACTCATGTTCCCACATTCTCATCCCCTTCATGTTCATTTCAGTTCTTCAGCTGACCCAGGGGCTGCTCTAGTGGAGGGGCAAGATTGCACAGAACTGCTGTTTATGGGATCCAGCACTTTGCAGAGCTTGTCCATTAGCTACATTTGCTAGGGTCTATATGGTCTTTGCCACTTCCAGCCACGAGGCCATTAGTCTCCAACATTTACATCTGCCTCTCAGGGTGAATGATACAGCTTATTTCTTCTTAGTCCTTAACATCAGGAGGGAAAGGGGTGATTTATTGCCTCAAAAACCCCTAACGAGGTGTGAAATATGAGGATAACAGAAAGATGTTGTGGTGGAGCCCCCATCCCCTCTTCCAACCCTCTGGGCAGCCACAAAAGCTGCCCTTTTGCATCTGAAATTGCAATTATTGGCCACACAAAGCAGGGAGTTTAAGGGACTGTGTAATTTCTGCATTAGGTCAGAATACAGCTTAGGCCATGAACAATCAAGGGCACTAAGAAGCCTGTTGGCTTAAAAACAAAAACAAAACTCTGCTCTGACAGCCTGAGCATTGCTGTTTCCTGTCTGACAAACTAAACATGAGGAGCGATAGCATGGAGTGGGGGGAGAGAATAAGGCCTTGTCCATTTTTGCATTTAAGCTGGTCAAACCGTGTCAGGCAGGGGGATGGAAGAAACACTCCCCCCACGTTTTGCCAGCATAAGCATGAATGTGGATGGCATTATGGTGGCAGGAGACACTCTCCAACATCATCATAAAACCATCCACGAATGACAGCCACTGTCAGTGGAGATCTGAAGGGGCACTGCAGCCATGTTAGTCCAGCAAAGCAAAAAAAGCAAGGAGTCTTGTTGCACTTAAAGACTAACAGATTTATTTATTGCATGAGCTTTCGTGGGAGAAAATCCCACTTGTCTCCCAAGACATAGCACTGGCCACACTTGCACTTATGCCAGCAAAACTTCTGTTGCTCATGGGTGCTTTTTCAGTAAAAATTTTGCTGGCCCAAGTGAAGGCCCAGCCCTAAGGCTTTGTCCTCGGAGTCAAGTACATGGACCTGAAAGTTTGGAGGGTTTGAACCGAGAGTTTTGATTCAGCTCATTATTGAAAGAGGAGCTAGATGGAGAATTCAGAGCTGATTCCAGGTGGGAACCCACTGGCCTCTCTCAACGGGAAGGCTTCAGTCCAGAAGCAACCTATGTCACCATCTAGTCTGACAATGACCACAGAACTTCCCCAAAACAGGATCTTTTGGAAAGATAGCCAGTCACTGATGGAGAACCCATCCCATCCCAATGCATAATTAATCTCACTGCTCCTGCCTTATTGCCTGTCTGAAATACCAGGTGACTAGATCCCTCCATGGCTAACCCCTCTCAGGCACAGGGTCAGTAGATCAATACAGGTCAGTGGTAGAGCCCCAAACGACATGTGAGATGGGAATACATGAAGAGCACCCTTTAATTCCAAGCCAGTTCCAGGGAATCCTGGTGCATGGCTTGGGCAGGGCCGTTCGGCGTGGGCAAGATAGTGTGAAACAGGGCCATCCAGACAAACACTTTGCACTCTCCAGCCTGAGCTTGGCCAACAGAAGACAGCACACAGTGGCTCACAGAGCTCCTCCTTGCTGCAGTCAGGGAGCTGGGGTTCCCCCTCCCATCCCAGTTACCTGCTGATGATCCCCTTCATCTGGATCTCTTTATCTTCCTGTTGTCTGCGGAGCCGATCCTCGCTCTCCTCCAGCCTGGCCTGGTACTCCAGCATCAGCTTCTGGGTTGTCTCCTCCTGGCATTTGAACCGGTTTTCATACTCCTCCAGCTTCTTGTTGGAGATGCGGAGCTTGTCCTGCAGCACCACCAGGTCTTGCTGGTACTGCAGTGTTCAGGGACAAGGGGGAGAAAGCACAAGGTACTTTTATTGCTCGGGCTTTTCCCCATCAAGGCTCTCTAATAACCCAGCCAAGCCCGTCTTCCCTCAATTAGACTAGCTGCAAAGCCGCATAGAAGCAACCCCGCACGGGTGTTCAAAACCTCTTCCTCTTCTGTCTTCTCCTCCAGCCGGCTCAAAGAGCGATGCCGCCCTTCTGCAGGGATGGCAGGTCACTGGCAGGTGCAGAGAATGGGTGGTTAGCAGGGTCTGGAACGCAAGTTAGCGGGACTGGATGGCAGCCATATGCAGGTAGCTGCTCAGCGTGAACAAGAGGGCAGGGCTAGGCCCAGCCAGGTGGGCAGCACAGGTGGGGTTCTGGCTTCAGGCATTTGCTCAACAGGTCTGTAAATAAAGGGGGCGGCCTGAGAATTCTGCACCCGCCTACATCACTGGGACAGGCCAGCCGGCTTCGTAAGGGTTAACGTCCCAGCTGAGTGACAGCCTTTGGGAGAACTGAAATAACTGTAGCCCCCTTAGCTTATTCAGCTCCACCCCTTCCTCATGGAGACAGCTGTACTCAAAGGACAGGGAAAACGCTCATCCAGCAGCCACCCTTCCAAGTCAGAATGAGTCTGGCACCATTGCTGGAAACCACAGCACCAGATCAGAGGCTGGCCTGGGTTTTGGTGGGATGTGCTGCATGTTCAATTTTGTTACACCTGTGGATTTTCTGCAGAGATGTGTGGCTCAGAGACCTTTCAAAAGGGAGCTAGTGCAGCCCTGTGGAGCTGACGCTCTGGTGGGTGTCCCTGTTACACACTGCTGGGCCAGGTGACCGAGCCAGGGAGACCATGATGATTAGCAAGGGCCCCTTTTTGTGCTTTTCTAAAGTAACTGTTGAGATGTTGCAATGAAATGTGCTGGCCTGGCCATCTCGGAGCACAGGCAGCAGCCCCCAGGCATGCTTCATCGCACAGGCCTCTGTTAAGGCATCTCTGACCAGGCATATTCTCCATGGCCAATTCAATCATCCTCTGTGGAGGCTGCCCACATTGCCAGTGGTTAGCGGGTGGTCTTTAGGAGCCTAATACCCATCCACTAGCTCCCTCAAACTCAGTGCACATGGGCCACGGCCCACTGCATGGCTGGCAAATGGTAACCTGTGTTAGCTACTCTTAACGGAGCCCGGCCAGCCATACGGGATTTGCTCTCCTAAACATCCATCAGACAGCCCCAAAGGGCACAAACACCCCCCTTGGCTATGGTTTGCCCTATAAAGCTGGAGCTTCTGAAGCCAGCTCAGGCTCAGAGCCAACGTCCATGGTAGCCAGGGAGCTGGACTGCAGGCAGAACATGGACTGGGCCTAGAATGATCAGAGACTGTCAGGTGTATGCTGGCTGCGGCATTTTCTGATGACTGGTGGAGCAAACCGGCTTTCACCTCACCAGCAGTGTCAGAATTACAACCTAGGTCTGGATACGAGAGGAGTTAGTGCCTGAAGCCAAGACTCCACTTATTGTGCTTTTCAGGTCAGAGAACTTAGCAAAGTTTTGGATAAAAGAAAAGTAACAAGCAGCAAAAGACTCACAGAAAACTAACAAACAAGTTCCAGAAGGGAAGGAGGATGGATTTACTCAGTATCGCTGTGAGGGCACCTCAGCCCTCAGTACAACTTTGCTAAAGGAAAACTCCAGTGTCTAAATGTGCAACAGACAAGAAAGAGTCTTACTTGGATTGGAATGACTTTTCTACATTGCTTAGAAGGGCCACAGCACTCCCCAATCAACAATAACCAATATGCAAAAAGGAGTTTGCCATTGTGATGAGCTGTTTAAGGGGTGTGAGGCATAACAAAGAGTTCCATTTAAACCCCAGTGTAAAGGCAGCAGACCTTCAAATCTGAGCTACAGCAACTTACTTGAATCCATTAGTTATAATAAATCAAGAGGTTTATGGTTGATTTTGATCTTAATTTGTAACCCAGTGACTCCAGCTCTCACAATTTAACCTTTTGTTTTTTAAACAGAATTTACTCCACAATAGATCTGCAAGTCTCCTGCCTCTGCTGAGGACTCGAGCTGTGGTCTAACCTCTGGCTGGGCATGCTGCTACCCCAGCAGCTCTTATGGTGGGAGACACCAGCCCCATTCACTGACCGGCAAGGGGCAGGCTCAGATTCTAGCTGCGTCAACCAAATGGCAACACTAATTTCCATTGACCGAGAAGCTAGTGCAACCATGACTCACATGGCTTGGAAATTTGTGATGCTGAATGTTTCAGCGAGCAACTGAAACACTAGGATGATGGCAGGTAGAGACGGGAAAGCCCTGTTAGAACCTTCTGCCAGGGTAGGAGACAGCCGTGACAAATCACTGTGGTTTTCCTTTAATAAGGTTTTTACAGAGTCACTGAGACAACACAGTTCACACACATGGAACCCACTGAAGGGGGAGACACCAACACAGAACCGAGTCACTCAAAGACAGAGAGATTCAATACCTACCCTACACTTAAAATAGGAGCAGCGTAAGTGAACTCCAGTGGTAGCAGAAGGCTCCGGAGAGCGCAGGAGCCTCACTGTTGGTTACCAGTCAAGTCTTACGGTAATGGGGAGAGAGATTATGCTAATGAAGAACTTTAATGCCAGTGACTGATATGACAACAAAGTAACCAAGGCTGCCTCACGGAAACGAGATGCCAGGTTCTGCTGGGGTTTGCGTTTGGACTTTTGGCAGGGAGCAGGGTTCACTGAACTGCCGCCAGACTTTGTAATCCTGGTGTGGTCTGTCTCTGCCAGGGCGGGGCACGTACAGGAGGAGAGCCTGCAGCGTGCCATCCCTCCCTCAGCCTGCAGGGCAAAACAGAGAGGTTCCAGCACCGCAGAGATCTCACTGGCAGCACAGGGAGCCTATGCCAAGAGCCGGAGAATGAGGGGCAGGTTGTTGGGGAGCGGGGTTGGTGAGAAGCTGTTTAGCAACTACCAGTAGGGAGAAGGCAGCTGCAGTCTGCTAGCTGGGGGCCTTCTGGCTAGTCATGGTGGTTTACAGTTGTAAATTAGTGTTTGTGGCAAAATCCTTCCAAGGCATGGCACCTCGCTCGCTCTGTTTTGCTTCTCACCTCTCTTACTGCAGCCGGTCTGAGCACTGGCACACCACATTCCATCCCCGTGAGCTGCTGACAGTCTATGCTAATTACAAGGATCCGAGACTGCTATTTTTTAACAGTTGAGGTTTTTATATGCCTAAAATTGAAGTCTGCTAGCTGAGCGTTTCCCACGACAAAGGCTCTGTAATTGGCCCCTCAATACATGTCTTTTGATTTTGTAAAGATGCTAAAATAGGGGAACCCTCTAACAAAACAGCTTAAACTCTTCAAAACAACCCAGGCCTTTCTTCCTTTTATTTAAAAGTGGTGAGATTTCTCTTTGTGCGTCTCTCAGGCCCTGCCTAGAGGAGGGTTTGTACTGAACTGGAGTTTAACAGGTGGCGGGGAGCTTGGAGAACAGTGCAGCACCAGAGAGATTAGACAGAGACGGTCAGGGTTACAGAAGAAGGAACATCCCTGCACAGCAGAAGAATAAATGAAGGAATATTGCTCAGTGTTCCAGGTGACAATGAATGGCTAATGGTGGGGAAGGAGCAGCACATCCAAAAGGGAGGCAGAACTAGCATTTGTGAGCTCTGGAGCCTGGCTGCTAGGAGAGCTGCCCCCAGCACATGTGGTTTCCACGCTTTGATGGGCCATGTTGTGCTGGCTGTGAAGGATATGGTGTCATCAATGGACTAACCTGTCAGACAAAACTACTACAGTCCTGGCTAGACGTCACATAAGCTCTTTGCTCCTCCCAAATGATTGTTGAAAGCTGCCCTAGTGAACTGCAAAAAAACCAAGGAGTCGTGTGGCACTTTAAAACTAACAGATTAATTTTTCGCATGAGCTTTCATGGGAGAGAAAACTTAAGTTCACCCATCTTCAAAGCATCTGACGAAGTGGGATTTTCTCCCATGAAAGCTCATGCGAAAAATTAATCTGTTAGTCTTAAAGTGCCACATGACTCCTTGGTTTTTTTGCTGGACTAGACTAACACAGCTATCCCTAGTGAACTGGTCTGAGTTGCTGCATCTTTCAGGAATTGACTGTGCTGCCCTGCTTTCTAGCTCTACTCCATCTCCCTGCCCCTCTCCACCTCAGCCTCGCCTGGGAGTCGACTGCTCATCCTGAAACTGGTGACAAGTAGAGCTAAGTAAACAATGGACTCTCTGGTTTGGTGACCCAATGAAAAAATCTGGAAAAAAATCTGGCTCATTTTAAACCAAAATTGCGTCTTTTGGGCGCGGGTTGGATTTCTTCCTGAAACACCCACCTCTCATCTCCAATTTTTGTTTGAGTCCCATAAAAAGTTTTCAATGGCGATTCAACTCTCCTGCCCTGAGAAGAGGGACGCGCCAAGTCACTGGGCCTGAGCAGGATGCCCAGCATTCTGCAGCCACGTATGGCCAGGGCTTCCCCTGTGCTGCTGAGTCAGCTGGAGACTCCGCCTCTCCTGTGTAGCTTGGGTAAAAAGGAAACTCTCTCTATTTAGACACTCGTTTCAATCCAGTCGGGTTTTACCTTTTCTGCTTGGCTGAGCTCGTCCTTATTCCTGAGCTTATCCCTGTGCTTGCAATCTGGGTCAATGCTTTCATCTTCTAAAAACTGCATGTTCATATTCAAAAGCCATGCAGCCGTGCGGTCCAGGGCATTGGGGTTCACAGGAGAAGGGGCCTACAATGAAACATACAACCATAACAAAAGCAAAGTCTGTAACAAAACCGGATGTGAAGCGAGAAAGGAGTGAGGGATTCCTTCCAACCAAGCCCAAGGCCCCAGAGCTACTCAGATGGAAACAAATGGCTTAGACCACCCGAAGGCGCCTGGCACCAGGACCTGGCAGTGAACAAGGCGAACACCTGTTAATGCAGCACCTTGGGTGACTGGAGCTTTCTATGGGCAGCTGGCTTTTACAGGCACAGATCTGCCCTCGTACAAATCCGTGGCCCTTAAATGGTCTTGAAAAGGCTCCTGTTAAGAGCAACATGCCCTGGTTATTGGGCAGCTCTTGCTGGTGTCTCATAAGCTACCAGAGTTCAGTGCCACAAGGAGACAAGTAGTGTCTGGTCAGCCTACAGGTAGAGTTGTTGATTAACTCTTGAGTTACAGCTCGGTGGAGACACCTCTTCACCTGCTGCAGAGATTTCACACCAGCCAAAACCAGATCTACAAAGTGAAGTGTCCCCCCCCCCCAATTATTCTGGGGGCCTCCGGAGAAATCTAAGTTCCTTCCGAACCTTCAGTTACACGAGGGACCTTACAACAACAAACCCGGAGCCCCTCTGTTTCTAAAGACTATATTGGTTCAAAAAATGTGACTCTCGTACGTTTCAGTTAACGGAACTGCTTGCACGGAGATGGCTCTCCAGTCACCTTAGCTAGGGAAGCAATACTGTAAGCAGTGTTCTGTCATTAGCAAGCTAAAGAGACAGCTTAATTCTTATGTCAGATCCACCTACCAGCCTGGGCAATGTCTCTGTAAACCCAGAAGCAAACAAAATTGACTAGTGATTTTTCCAACCACATTATAAACTCCAGGAAATGAATCTCCTTCTATTTTTCTTCCATCATAGTTGCCTATAAATGGCAGTAAATAAATCTCAGAGTGATCGTTCTGGGTTAGAGCGAACTGTCCATGAGTATCTGAGTTGAAAACCCAGACGTGTCAGGAACTTGTTCACCCCTCCAGCCCCATCCTTTTATTCCTCACTCAGAGCTGGAAAGCCCTGGATGGAGAAGAATTCTTCACAAGAGGGTCTGGGGAAAGTCCTCCCATCTCAATTCAAGGGATTCCATGCTGGGTCCATGGTGATGAAAACAATTGCACTGTGTTACTATCACTTCAAATCCTCCTGCCCATCCAAGTAAATCTTGCTTCTGGATCCAGAACTTTGATCCTAAGTTTCAGACTCAGCCCTTGGAACATCCACCTGGCATACATGCTCCTTTGGTTTCTGGCTTCCTGCTTGCGGGGGCATCTCTGGGCCAGGAACTGTGACTGCGGCAGAAAGAAAGGATGAAGGGATCTCTCAAAAGTGCTTGGCCAAGAAGGGCAAAGGAAATGGTCCATACTATTCCTTTTAGCCACATATGTGCTATTTGTGTTTCTCTAGCTCTGTGAGGACTGATAAAATGGAGGTCTTCCTCCTCTGAACATGACAAGAAAACCTGAGCTAAGAGGATTCAAAACTGGATCTGAAACATGAAATAAAATGAGGGAAGAGGCAGGTGAAAGTTCTTCCAATCGTCAGTAGCAAGGTACTCAGGAATCCTAATGAAATGGCCACTTGGTGAGATTCGTTTCCCCTCAAACATTAAACAATGTTGAATATGAACAAGCAGTTTCATTATGATTTGTGTGTGCTTTTAACACACCACGCAGATAAAGAGTCAGGAGAGGCACTGCAGGGATGCCTGCCCTCAATGAGAACCTTTGGGGCACAGGAAGGGATTTGGGGGGGGGCAGACTGGCCAGCGCTTTGTGAAGGGCTGTCAGGGACTCGGTAGAGCCACTGTGGAGGAGACCCCATTACCAAAGAGACCCCCAACTGCTTTGCTGACCTCTCTGCCCTCCCCACACAACAAGTATTGATCCCTATTATGTAAATGCTGCTACGTGGCCAGCTTGCTAATGCCTACACTTCCCGATTGATCTGCTGTCCACAGAACAGCCTGCAGCTGATTGGCAAAATGGCTTTTAATGGCCAGCACTGATAAAGGGCTCTGTAGAGTCCTTGAAAGAGAAGAGCAATTATGCACACCTGTCTGTCTCTTGCTTTCAAGTGTGCTGGCTTATAGGAGCTGTTCTGCTGTGTCTGGATTGAGATGGAGTAGATGGTCATTAAATATCCACATATTAAAAAAAAGAGAAAAGAAAAAAACCACCTTATGCATCAGAAGTCCTCACTGTGTTGCTTCTACTATCAGACTAGTTCTTCTGGGGGGTGTGGGGGGGAAATCAGTGCTACATGTCAGCCACACTGGATGTGCCCAAGGACTGGGGCACAAAGGAGGCTGCCCTGCTACTTCTAGTCTCAGGTCTACAGACAGTGAAATTCAGCTCCAGGAAAAAGCCAGTACAAGCCATGCGGGCTTCAACTGACTCACAGTACTGGAGCATGGGAGGGAATTTCAGCTTTGTGGATTTTGTTGTAATGACCCATTTCCACCCCCCAAAACTGCATCTCCAGGAGATTCTGAAAGACAAAACTATCAGGGCTGAGCATGTCCATATCCCCAGCGAAACAGCAGCACCAGGATGAAGTCTCTCACTCAGAGAGAGAAGGTCTGGATCCAAGTCTGTGAGATGGAATTTGACTGACTGTGGCATGGGATGAGCAGGTTGCACAGGTGTAAGCAAAGCAGTGACAGGATGGTAGAGCGGAATGGAGGAGAGGGTCTAATGTCCGTCGTCGCTGCCTGAGGCCCCGAGACAGTCGTACTCTGATAGAGGAAAAGGACGCAGCAAACGCCACGAGAGAAAACGTAATCATCACCTTTTCAGTATGGGCTCAGTCTCAGTGCCAGGCTTCCAACGCATGGCTCCCACACTGGGCCAGCACCGTGTTGCATGGATTCTGCAGCTCAGAGCCAACCCAGTCTCCTCAGCCTGCTGCCAGGGGAGGAAAGACATGGCCGAATTCCCTCAGCTCCCTATTCCCTGATGCACCCCACTCCTCCGCCCCCCTAGCCCTTCAGTCCCAGGCCGGGGCCAGCTGGCACTAACCTGTTTGTGCATGGTGCGTTGCTTCAACTCCGGACTGTCACCCTTAGAGGAGGAGGACTGCTGCCGTAGCCGGGCCCCACTGCCCGGCCAGTCTGGTGAGGAGGACATCATGCTTCCACTGGACGGTCTCTGGTACTGAACCGTGTTGAGCAGCGAGGGCGGCGTCCTGCCCCTGGTGACTGGTGGTGGGGGAGGAGGCGGTTGGTCTATCCTTCTCTGGGGGCCAGCGCTGTTCTGCCGGGGCACGGTGGGTTGGCCACTCTTTTCTGTCAGGGAGAGCTGCCGGCGGGCCAGCTCTCCTGTCCGCCGGGTGAAGTCCTCACTCCCCGCAGGGTTGCTGAAGCCATGCTTGTTGGCTGTCAGCTCCTCACTGGTGCTGTGAGAGCTCAGTGAGCTGTGGCACTCGGAGCCAGAGTCCCCTAAGCCCCGGGGAGACAGCGGGAACCCAGCTGCCATCTGGTACACCGGGTTCTGGAATGATAATGGTGCTAAAAGCTGGGGTCTGCCAGGTGCACTCTCAGCACTGGGGGTGGTGGGTGTCTGGCCTACTCTGCGCACCGTGGCCATGCCTGTCACGTTGTTTGGCTGAGTTCGTGCAGTCCACACGCCCTGTGGTTGCCCGACAGATGACTGACTGTCATTGAGGGAGTCTGTGGCCCCAGGTGCATTTGCCCCACTGTCCAAAACCCGATTGTCTTGCAAGTCCACCATGGATAAACTCTTGCTGCCATTGGACATCTGCATGTCGGGCTCATTGGCCTCCGAATAGCTGGAGCTTCGGGCAGGTGAGGGCTGAGCTCCAGCAGACCTTGTGACAAAAAACAAGTCCTTGTTTTCAGGGGTTGGAGACGGTAACCGTGTGAAATCTATCAGACTGTGGGGAAATAAATGCATAAAGGAAGGGGAGAGGAGAAGAAAAAAAGAAGAGCTGTGAATGCTACACTGGAGCAGACAAAAGTAATCAGCAAAAAGACTAGCAGGAAGATCAGTATGGCCCAGTGGGGTAACACTTGGCAGATGAACAGTGTGTGTGAGTGTGCTAATCTAGGTCACAGCACTGCTCCCCTGAGAAAAAGTGAAGTAGGACTAGAGCTGGGCAGAAAACAGACATTCTGTGTCATGAAAAATGTTGAGATTAAAAGTCCAGATTGATGGCAAAGAGCCAACATTCTGTAATTTTTCATGGAGATGTATTAGTGCAGATCAAACCATTTCTTTCCAATTGTTTGATTTTGAATTTTTAAACTGTAATTTAATGTACACTTCAGAACAAAAAGCTGTTAAGAATGGACAACCAGAACCTTTTAGTTTTAAATATGTCAAAGTGTGGTGTTTTAACAAGTTCAAAATACTTTGTCTTTTCTGAAATTGTTTCAAGCCAGGAAACGTGCTGACACTGACCTTTTCCTGCCAGCTATGTTTGGTTTCAGCAAACTAGCATTTTTGGTTTGAGGTACGGGCAGCTGCAGAATCCCAGATCTGCTCTCCCCAGGCCCTCTCTGGCAGGAAGAGGCAGCAAGTTCGGATGTGTCAATGAACTCTGTGAGTGCACGTGTGTTGAAGGACAGTGTGGTGATGGAGACAGATGGGCATTAAATGTGTGTTTCCATGTGGTAGTGGCTGTGAGGTGTGAGTACCCAGGTCTAGCTGTGTACGAGTGAGAGGCATTGTTCCAATGTGCTCCCTAAATGCCTCGAATCAGCAGTTATGACCATGCTGACCAATATTCCCTCTTTGTTCCCTTGTGTTCTCCTGTCTGTCTGCATCTCTCTTGTCTTCGACCGCAAATTTTTTGGGACAAGGCTCATCTTTTTGTTCCATTTGTACAGCACACAGCACTCGGCTCCAGTCCTCGCTCAGCACTTGCAAGCATCGGAGTAATATGAATGTAACAAACAGCAACAACCTGGACTGGTGCGTTCTACCAAAAGACAGAGGCCTCATCACCCATTCCTCTGACAGTGAACTGCTAGATTTGTACACTATTGATTACTGGCAGGAAAGGAAAGGGCTTTGCAGTAGTTGAATGTGAATGTGGCTCAGATCAAAGATGCTGCATTTACAAGGAAATATTTGGGCCAGAGTATTTTGTTCTGAGAAATTCTCCCTTGCACAAAATTTAAATAGCTGTACCCCATGCAGAGAAGCATTAGAGATGAAAGCTTTGATTACAGAGAAAGTCCAGCTCCCTCTTACTGTCTCCCTCGCTCCTAATTAGATCGGTAAGTAAAACACAGCTCTCATTTAGAATCTGTTTTACTAGTGGAGTCTCTTCATACGTGTGGGTTCCCCTGCATCATCAAAGGGAACTAAACCTGGTGGTAGAGCTGCATGAAAGAACCAACTGCTCCACCACCAGGAACGAAAGCCTTCACAGAAGTAAGCCAAGAAGAACATGGTCAGTCACGGGGCCTGCGGTTGCTGCTCATGAACAGCCAGTGGTTTTACACAGACAATAAAAGAAAAGAAAAAATCAGGCAGACTGGACTGAAAACTGCAGTACGCAAACTTCCAAAGGACAGGTGACTCTTGGGGAAACAATCAATCAGGAATGTGGATCTAATTGTATGCAGAACTGATCCAGTACTTTCCAAACAGGATGGGTCCAAAACAGCCTATCTGCCATGCAGTGAATTCCTTCCCTCCCCCGCGCTTGCAGGTGTTTGTGCAAGTTTGCACACATGCACAGCTGTTGGATCGGGCCCGCTCCCATCCTCCACTCACAGCTGGGAAAGACAATATATTACATCTTCCAGAGCAAGTCTGGTGAACTCCAAGCCATGCCTAACTTAGACCAGCTCTGCTTGCAGCCAGTCGGATGCCCCCAGGCTGACGCTCACAGAGAGGTCAATAGTCAGGAAGATCTGTGCGGATTTCCTCCACAGGTGATACTCTCTCTTACCCAGATAAGTCATTCTCTATCACCATTTTCTGAAGTCCAGCAGAGATGCTGTTCCCAGCATTTGGAGTTGATGCAGCATGGTCGGCTGTGACAGAGACCTGCACGCAGGCTGGGTTGCTGAGTGCCGTGTTCACTTCCCTCAGAATGCGAGGCAGGGGTCCCAGTTTCGTTACAGTGCCCTGGGGAGAAACGGGAACAGAAATGTTGCAAGTTGTTTATTTTCTGTGGCATGAGAAGCCTGGCTGCCAGCCCCAGGATCTCACACAGAATTCTTTCAGTGACGACAGTTTTCTCAGTTGCTCTTCCATACTTTTTTTTTTAGAGTAGTTGGATTACCCCTCTGACACACTGTTTACGTGTGTAAGTAATAAAGAGCAATAGGAAAAAGCAGGTTTTGGTTCAACCACTCTTGACAGATGGTTTAACTAAAAATATTTCCTTCTTTAAAGTAAACCAACTGAAGTCAGGCAGCAAGTCCTGTTCCTCCCCACTGCACTTGCAGAGATACAAGTGAGCTCTGAGCATGGGACTTGGGTTCCTGCAGCACTTAAATTCGGATCCCTCCCAGGCCTGGTTTCACACTGGCTAGAGGTGACCATTATACTCATCTGCACCATATGTGCAAGGCTAACGAAGTGTTAACCACTGCTAGACATAGAGCTGTTCCTGCTGATTTACCCTGTCCTGAGAGCCAAAAGATGTCTTACTTGTGGGCAACTTGCAAGGGACTGCTGCATAGTGTCGCACTCTAGCCTCCTAGTCACTCCCCACATTCACAGCAAGTGTCAGACCAAGGGGTCACCCCTAAATCTTGCCTCTTCAACTCCCCACTTCTCTTCAGGTACCTGTTCGAGCTGAGAAATGACCTCCCACAGGAGAGAGTGCAAAGTGGACAATTCCCGGCCCAGGTCGATGTAGCCTTCAAAGCCAGCTGTGTTTGAGATGGTTTCTGGATTGGAAATCTCCAACAGAAATCGCTGCATGTTAGTCCATTCGTGTTCCAGAAACTGATTCATAAAGGACATATATTCCTCTTTGCTGCCAAACCTATCAAGACAGGCACATGACTCTCAGATAGAACAGGTGAGTAACAACGTACAATTAACCAGCTAGAAACAGCACACAGCAGAACAGAGGTAATTAGCAAAACCTAGAGTCTTTTCTTCTAGGCTCTGTACCCTTTCAAAGCCTGTGGAGCTCCTGCTTTCTAGCAGTGATCAAACCCACCTCTGAACTTGATCCCTCTTAGAACATGGAAATGTTTATGTCTTGTCTAAGCAAGGTATTCATCGCCATGGGATGAGATAAAGGTAAGAGGAGATGGCAAAGCCCTGTGTGTTTCTCACTGCAGGGGCAGGTTGCAGTCCTCAGGCAAAAGGGGTGTTCTGATATTCAGTGGCTCTTAACACTTGATTTTACCCAAAGCTCTCCTGGCACTAACTGAAACTGAGTCACTGGCTGTGAGATGAAAAGCCATGGGTCAGGACCCTACAGCCATTTTTCCAACTCCTTTGCCTCCAGTTTTGGGGACTGCAAAGAAGTGAGGACTACAATGAACTCACCCTTAGTTCTGCAGACTCAAGGGGTCTTTGCCCCAGACACTCCTCTACATTGGGCTGTCTTTGCAATCTAGCAGCTGGCACTGATTTTCCTCCTTTGAACTCTCTCTGTGCAAATCCAAAACCTGACCAAGAGGTTCTGTTAAACAAAAGCCTCCCTTGGCTCTTCCTATCTCTAGCAAACACCTGGAACCCAACATTTGCAGGAGGGCCTGTCTATCTAGCAGCTCACCTGTGATCTGGCCTGATACAGCCCCTGGAAGCATCAACACCAACTCACTGCTCACACGCAGCCCTCTGACTCCCATGGGGTCATTGACTTGCACCTGAATCCTCTCCTCTTCCCTCCTCCCCTCTCTGATGTGTAGAGTGACAGCCCGTGGCAGAACTCCTGAAAGCTGCCAGCCTAGAGCATTAACAATGTCATCTTCCGTAGCCCGTCTGCCAGAGTCTCCGCTGTCTGTGTCAGAGACAGTGAACGTCCCTACGTGTGAAGGCTTGAAAGGTGAGGACGTGTCTGGCATGAAAACACACCAGGTGTCGTCTTCTGAATACACTTACAGCAAGATGAGGGGGACAAAGGCTAGAGAGTGGGCTAAATGAGCCTTTTCAGGGGAGTGTGGTAAAACTCCCCGACCTCACTGGGGTCAGCGTCTGTGTCCTTGCAATCTGGGGCCAGTGGCCTCAGGTCCAGCCACTCCCCTCCATGTGTCTGCTTGGTTCATTTGGACATCTGAGTCCTAAGAAAACCAGTCCACCCAGGGGACCATTACTGCTCACCATCAAGAAACACAGAGGTTGAACCGAGAATGTAGTGGGCAGAAGGACAGCGAGACCTACTAATGTCAGCACACTCCTACCACACACCGGTAGAGTGTAGCTTAGAAATCTTAGCCTATCACCCTATGCTGAGATCCTGTATGCTCAGGGTCAAGCCTAATTAGTGAATGCGAGACCTTGAAAGAAAAAGGACTGGTATCGCACGAAAGACTGTAGGGGGTCTTGTCCCTCTGAACCAATGTCCCAGTGAGTTGGGAGTGGGCACTGTACCAGCAGCAGTACTCGGTTTGCAACGAGGCCTCCTCTGGGATCCCCTTGAGATGGCATCTCTTTACAAGAGCAAGTTCCATTAAGCCCCCCTGTGTTGGCTAATTCCCACCCACCTCACTAACATCTCCTGCTAATGGTGGATGAAGTATGTAGTACTTACTCTGAAGCACTGACTGGTGTTCCTCTGCTCTGCCCATCTCAGAGAAGACTATATTTCACTGGTGGGAAAAGTGACCTCTCCATGAATGGGCAGAAAAGTTTAGGCACTTTGTGTTCTTTTGCTGTACAGCAGTGTTTCCCAACCAGTGTGCCATGGACACAGGTGTGCTGTCAGGTCTGAGCAGGTGTGCCACAAAATTTTTTGAAAAACTACCCAAAGAGCTCTGGAATGGCTCATGAATATTCATGAGTTCATTTGGAAACTATACAGTGGTGTGGCTCAAATAATTAAAGGTAGCAAGGTGTGCCACGGCAGAGAAAACGTTGGGAACCACTGCTCTTCAGTTACATCACAAGCAGAGCCAAGAGACATCAAAACTGCTCCACACACGAGCCAGGGATTTCCGCTGTGGGAATAATCTGTCTTAACTTCACAAGCCTTTTACATCAGGTGGCTTAAACAGAGGTCACACATGAAGTAAATCTGATCATCTTAGCCAGCCTTGGCTCAAATCTCACTCAGTGGTTTTAACTGAAGTGTTCAGACAGGCCAGGCACAGCCAGGGGAATGCCAAGGGGTTACTGTGGGGCAACACAAGAGCTGGATGCATGTGTCAGAAAATGCTAGCAGGATAATGGAGGAGACCACACTTAGGACTGAGGTAGGGCCCATGTACACTGGTGGTGGTGAGGGGACCAGCAAAGGCCAACGTACTCTAGGCCTGGTGTCACTAGCTGCTCCTCACGTCCATAGTACTGTAACTTAAATGACATTAAATTCATGCTCTGAATTGTATCTGTGGCCCTGGAATGCCAGGTCATTGGTGATCACCTTGGGCCTTTTGTCTGACTTTTGCCCAGTTCTCTTTTGATGCCAATTTATTTTTGTTGAACTCTCTGCATGGCTATCACTCCCAACTCCTCATGTCATCCAGGCTTTGTTCTAATTGCATGTGTTATCTAAAGTACAAGAGACTCTCTTCTACCTCAGGGGACACAGGACAGTCCGAGGCACCTCACTGCAGGAGGGGGTTGGCAGTGATGTCAGCTACAGGATAGCTCTGCTCAATGACTAAGGCTTGAATAATGCCCGCCTAGTTAGAGCAACTTCCTTGCAAGGTACAGAAAGTTGGAAAAGCTCATAGTTAAGGACTGGCCAGAAATACGGAGACTGCCTGTCACCTAGAGGGACACACTTGTACATCTTACGTCTGGGTGTCAGTATGTGTGTGTGTGTGGCTGGCTGTGTCCACATGTATTTAACTGGTTTGCAAACCTAAGAGGCTTTAGACAGAGGTTGTCCAGTCATATTTCCAAAAGCCCATCATTTTGTTGTCAGAGCTCAGAATAAGTAGCTCAGAGCTTCCACTGGAGTGGGTGGAAAGATTTCAGAAATCCCTTCCTTTGTTCCCCCAAACCTCTAGGCTTAGACAGAAACTAGCAGTGTCCCCATTTTCTGTTCATAGCCTCCAAGTTCAGAGAAGTTCATTTTAATAACTGGGATGCCCCCTGAGCTCAGACTAAGGGAACAAAATTTCCCCAGAGCTACAGCTCTGCAGCCTTTGCTGCCATCATTTGCCTGTGTGCCACCACCGGCTCTGTGAAGAGTTCACACGCCTTCACTCACGTCCAGCCAGGAGACTCTGACGGAACGGTGGCCTGCACCATGTAAAATCTGGGCATCTCAACTTTGTGCCAATCTACCTCTCCCTGTGTTGAAACTAGGTCCTTCTGCTGTTCATAAAAAGCCTAGCAGTGTGTTGGCTTGGAGAATAAAATGGTCTCTCCAGTAGAGGTCTGGCTGGGGACTCTGACCTAGTGGTAACGGGAAAGGCAAGGTGTTTCCTGTGGAGGGAACGTGGAAAATGAGGAAACAGCAGGCCCCTCCATACACAGGGTGTGGCAGCAAGGGACACACTTGCTGTTGCTGCTTGTTCCTTAGTGGGAACCAATGTGGCCACCCCCATCTCTCGATGCAATGGTTTTCTACCTGCTGCTGTTCAGTCAGTGGCTGATCTGCAACAAACTGGATCTCAGCCCGTGACACCACACGTGGTACTAACTGGGCCACGTTGTGGCTGGTTTCCGCAGACAGGCCGAGCACTACATTCTCCCCAGACCCTTCCCTCCAAGTCACTGCCAGTATTTCTGCTGATCTGGGCACCTGTGGTTCACGATGGCTGTCTCCAAGGCTGTCACTCTAGCACTGAATACAATTAACGTACACCACAGTTTCCTTGATGCACTTTGAGAATAAACCCAACCCTTCCCCTAACTTACTTTGCAAAGTTGGCCAGGTTCTGTGTCACCTTGGCAATGAGGGTCAATGTGCGTGCAGTGCGGTCATCAGGGTATTCCTGGAGGAGGTTAAAGAGGGAAGGGGACATGATGGCTGGACAGAGGAACCGGAGGAATAAGGAAGCACTGATGAGTCGTTCGCTGATGTCTGGCCGGCCACGGTTACTGCACTCTTGTCTCCACGAAGCGAAAACCTCTTTGAGTTCCCTTGGGAAGACGCTGCAATGATAATTCAGGGACTGTGAATTCATGTATAGGAACATGCAGGACCGGATTAACCAAGGTGCTTTAGGGGTTGCAGCCCCAGGTGCTGGATTTGAGGAGGCCCTACTGCCTCAAGCCCCTCAAAAATACATTGGTCATGGACCAGTCTGAGCACTGCCAGCCTGAGCCACATCCCACGTGGGGCTGGTTTGCAGCTGGCCTGTCTGCTGCCCAGGGCCCCCCATGCCAGCCGGGCCACAGCGCCAAGTGCTGATCTGCCCCTTCCGCACTGCTGGCTGGTCTGCAGGCCAGCACTGGCCCTCCCTGCCCCTGCAGCTGGCTGGTCTGCAGGCCCTGGTCCTCTATGCTAGCTGGGCCCCAGCACTGAGTGCTGGCCCGCCCTGCCTCCAAGGCTGGTGTCTGTGAGCCCCAGGGTCCAGGTTTCCCCCAGAGCTGGCAGGGCGCTGCCGTGGTGTCGTGGTAGCCACAAAAATGACCAGCCCCAGGTCTCCAGGAGCACTGGGAACATGAGACTTTCATAGTCAGAAGCAGATGGGGAGTTCTGGCTGCCAAGTATGACAACCAAGCGTAACAGCACCTTTCCCCATCAGTCATCTGTGGGGCATGAACCCAGCTCCATCATCAGCACTAAAAGTGGAGGGTTCCATCCCCTGAGCTAAAGGAGTAACTTCATTAACTGGTGGAGCTAACGCTGGAAGGAGATAGATAGTCACATGGAACCAGTAGGTTACACAGGAAGTTTTGGTTGCCTTTTCAGCTTGCAAGAGAAGCAACTTAACCCGCTAGGCCCAATGTTGATTTCCACTGAAGATGCTGGGAGCCAAATGTGCAGGAAGAGCAGGTTCCCAGTGGGCTCCTGCCAAGTGGGTCAAGACCTGCAGTTCGGGTTTCATTAAGAAGAGTTTTACAAAAGCATCCTGGCTTCTTAAATTTCCACAAAGAGAACTGCTTTATTGGGATTTAAGCATTCTCAATTGTGTCAAGAACCTAAACAAGAGCTGTGGGCTGGTGCCAGAGACCCAGGAGTAGAAACCCATGTGTAACTTGCCAGTCAAGTTGGATCCTGTTTCCAGCACGTTTTACTTGTTAAGATGGATACACCCATGGGTCTGAGCAGCTGAGCCATTCACCAGCCTGCTCAATGGCCCAGAATGTTCTTGCCACTCCTGCCAGGAAGCTGCACTGGCTGTGGAGCTGACTCTTTGTTTAAAAAGCAAACAGACCCTGATGGAAAAAGCAGAGCCAGGAGCATGACAGATTAGGAACCACAGGCACAGTCCACTTCAAGGAGTTGGCAGCTCAGTGGAGAGCACTGCAGCTCCTTTGCAGAGAATGGAGTGCGTGTCCGCACTGCAGGAAAGTGAGAGGCAATCGGCCCAGACCTGTTTCCTTCCATCCCCTTCCTCTGGGCCTGGTGGCCCTGTAGCATAGAGGTGTACACTCACATGGACTGCGCTGTGAATATCGAGCCTGGGTCACCGTTCTGCCAGCCCTGGGGACTGCAGGCCAAAACCACCCTACTCTGTCTGCCCCTGCCCCTGCCCTGCACAGCATGCCAGAACTAAGGATAGTACCAGAAAAACAGCCCTCATGGTGCATCAGCCTGCCCTCCCCAGCCAGATGTCAGTAGCCTCATCAGGTCCAATGCAGGGACACAGCCTGCTGCGTGGTGTGTCCCATCACAGCCATGCACGCCCCAGGGTTGCCCAGTGTCTCTCCTTCCACAGCAACTAATTGCCCTGGCAGCGCACGCACCTAAGAGCGGACTGGCTTTTAGAGTCTTCGCTGTTCTGTTCTGCTACACAAAGTGCTCATTGGTGTGTTAGTGCCTGGAAATGCCAATATGTCCTTCATGGGGATGGCCGGCGGGCTCCCTGGGCAGGTTAGAGCACCCCCCTTGTCGAGCCAACATGCTGTCACTGCCACTGGATCCCGAGTTAGCTTCTCCTTACAGTCCTGGTGGAGTGCACTGGCCGTGCAGCCAGGAACCTGCCCTGGGGGCCGTTCAGCACATCTGTGTGTGTCATTTTCCTCTGGACTCAGGGGACCACTGGGTCCTGCCTGTCCTTCCCTCACTGCTCCTCTGTGTTTGTCTCCCCACCCTCTATGTCCTCCCTCCCTCCCATAGACCAACCGGTCACCCCTGACAGTTCAGCACCGACCAGCAGTTACCCAGGGAGCTACCATCATTCTCCTTAGCTCAGAAGCAGTAACTCTCTGGGTCGAAACAGCCAGCAGGGAGACACTGGCCTCTCCAGTGGCTGTTCGTGGGTCTCTCTCTCTCCTCCCCTCTCTGTTTCATCTCCGTATCTCTTCCCCCATCTCTGTCCATGTCCCCAGCTCATTTCTCTTTCTCTCTTTACGCTGCTCTGTTTTTCTAACCCTGAAATGTTAAAGGCCCCTCACGAGAACAGCAGTGGATTTATAGCCATGAGGACCTGATGGAGGCTGCACTTTTTAACAAATGAGTGGGCTCAGCAGACAACTGTAGATGGCAGAGATCTGCTTCCAGTGCTGCCCACAAAGGCCAGGGTCGCTGAAGTCTCTGTACCCCAGTTCTTATAAACTGCACTGGCCAGCTACACTGACTGCAAAAACCCTCCTCCTCTGGCTCTAGCTAAATCCATATAAACAGGCAAACAAACCCCTTTGCTTCATGGCACTTGCTCAGTACGACTGGCAGCAATTTAAGGGTTGAACTGCCTGGAGTTACTGAAAAATACCCCTGTAAAATGCACATGACAAGAGCCCACCCAGTGCTGTGAAGTGCTATCCAACAGTCAGGCTGAGGGACCAGACAATTTAACTGTATAATGAAGGAAGGAATGGCTAGCTGGGCTTTATGCAATGCATAAAGGGAGTCCATGATTCATTACCCAACTATCCTGTAACACACGTCCACATGCTGAAATTCTGCTTATGGGGAAACTTTCCAGATGTCCAAATCATGTCAGTATTGTACCAGCTTCCACTATTGTACATCGCTTTTCACTCCTGCCAGCAGTTCAGCCTGCAGACTCTGCTGCTTTATTTTTACAGCAAGATCATTAACTCTCAGGGTACCTCCGCCACTCCATAACACTCATCAGCAGCCCAATTATTCCTCAAGAATCAGCGAACACCAACCCTGCCTGAGTGGGGGATCGCACAGGGAGAACAGCATCCCAGCTCCTCCAGGCTTTTCCCAAAGGAGAGCTGGAGGAGCAAATCTCCTGAGCACCCTGGATTTCCCCACTGGGGTCTCTGTTCTAGTCTATTTTTACATTGACCTGTAGTTATTTTTAGCCAGAAACAAATTCAAACAACAATAATTTGTATTTTTGTCTTCTTTCCTCCAGAATTTGTCAACAACCAAAGATATCAAGTGTCACTTGTGTGAAGCAAGTATGAGTAATTCCTGACGCCAAGTGCATCATTACCTGGCTCGCGGTAATTTCTAGGCTACTGGGAAAAGAATTGGCCCTTTTTGCTTCTTTGTGGCGGATAGAGAAGATCTGAAGTGCGAATTTATTTGGCTGCTTGTTCTCTCCCTGTGAAATACTCATTCTCTTCTTTCCCAGGTTTGCTGAAGGCTCTATTGGATGTTTTGGGAGATTATATGGTGGGCGTTTTCACACCTTGACATGAGAGCTGGGGGGGGGGGGGAATGAATCTTTAGCAGAGACTTCTTTTCTCCAAAAGGGTCATTATTAGTGATGTTAAACTGGCCTTAATAGAAACTGAAGCCAGAGACTTAAACAGTGAGGTAAAAACCCCACCAATTTGCTCTGCTTTCATCCACTAGCATTTTCATGTCATCAGGACCTGACTCTCTAATGCAAAAAGAGAGAGAGAGAGAGGAAAAAATGAAGATGGGAACTTTTTCAGGACTCTTTTTTTCCATCAAAGAGCACATGTCTGACTTCTCCCCTTTGCAGGGCACCTTAAGAGGGCACTACGAACAGGCCTCGAAGAGTTGTGGCTCCTAGTTCCATGCTGTGAGTACCAGAAAACCCTCTCAGCATATTCTGCACAGACAAGCACCACACAAACCAAAAAGGCCCAGCAAGCAGCTAAGCCAGCTGCCCGTGTCAGCAAACACGTTAGTCTTTGTCTATCCAAACCAGCTCTAGCCAGGCCTCCAAGAGCACCTGGAACTTCTTGAGTGAGAAGCTGCTGCCAAGAGGCCTACGAATTTCCAGGCAAGTGAAGAGAGGAGCTCCCCATTACACTGCTGCAGGCTCCTTCTAAGCAAGAGAGCAGGAAGGAGCCCAAGAGAGGAAACTGGTTTTAGCCAAAAGGCCAAAATGCTTCAATTGCATTTCAAGTGTGCAAGCCACTAGGGGAGTGTGTACAGTCTGGCCTGATTCCTTCTGGGGCTCACAGCACTGATTTCGACACTCGGCTCAGTCTCTCACACTGTAAAGCTTGGCTGAATGGGTTGTTAGTGGTTCAAGTGGGAATCAGCGGACACAGTGGGCCAAATTCAGGTCCGATTAACAGTAGTTGAGTTCTACCTGTTAAACTCAGGTGTCACTGGGGAAGGTGTAGCTTTTTCTCATTTTTCTTGCTCCATTTCCCATGTCCAGTTTTGTTTGTATGTGTGTTCACACACCACCTTGACATGGTTCCTGGCTGCCACCAAGATTGCTAATGGAGTTAAGTGACCCCACTCACCTACCCACTGAAAAGAAATTGAAAATCAAAGCCACATGGTAGCCACACTCTGACTAACAACACACTTGCCTTGTTCTGACTGATGACACTCTCGACTGTGGAGGTGGGCAGTGTCTGGCCCCTTGCAGATGGTGGGCACACAGAGCTTGTAAAAACTTGGTTTTCACTGGGAAAACTGTTTGCAGGAAAAAATTGTGAGGTTTCCCAGAATGAAGTTAATTTTTACAAAACACTCATCATCTGATTTTGCAATCATGACCACCCTTGTTCTCTCCCTCTGCGAGACCCAAAAGCGCCCAGTAAGAAGCTGTGAGTTTCTGTAGCGTGAACATGGAAGGAGGAATTGACTTTGCTTCCTGCTTGCCAACACAGCACTTCAGAGGACCTGCTTCTGCTCATTTGGGTATCCCACTCCCTGATGGGCTGGGGCATCCTCCCAGCTGACAATAACTACAACTCCCAGCAGCTTCTGAGAGTATCTGCATGTTCCAGGGCTCTGTGAGGCGCTGTCTTTCATGATTGCTGGAAGAAAGGAGAAGGAAACAACCCCAGCACTGGGACAGTATACTGCCCACCCATAGCACTACCATTTCTGCAACAGGGTAAAAGAGCCAGGCAGGAAATGAGAGTTGCCGGGATACTGACCAGTAAGAATTGATGATTTTACAGAAGGCCAGCTCACAGCACATTTTCAGGTTGCTCTGATGTTCAGGAAGGTCTGAGGATGAGCACTTACTGGGGTCCACCTCGCAATTTTCATCTGATTCATACAGAGCTTTGATAAACTCCCCTACAAAACAGACAGACAGACAGACAGTGAGGGGCTTTGGTGGCAAAGCAGAAAGGCACTCCACGAACCCCAGTGTAGGAGAGGCTAAGCCAGCCTGTCACATGGGTGATGAAGAGTGGGACTAAAAAGCAGGCTAAGACACAGAAGGGTGGGATGGGGACATGGCCTATCTCCTCCCAGCTGGGGATTAGGACTCACTGTTCTGACTGGCTTGTTTCTCAATGGATCCCTTTGTTTTTGGATCAATACAAGAAACTAATGAGCAAAGCTCTGAAACTGTGGCTGTTCTGGTTACATTCCCTAGGCAGTGATGCTGAAATTCTGCCTTGCTTCTCTGGGGTGCTGCTTGCCCTCATTTAGCCAAGACAGAGCCAGTTTGCACAGGACATTCTTTGCCCTGTGCTAGCCGACAGGATGTGACCAGAGTCCCCATATCCCTTGCCATTTGCGAAGCCAGGGCTCAGCAATAACACGTTATAACACAGGCAAAATGGCCGATTAAGGGAGAGATCCCAGGAGTTTTACTGATTGGTTGATTTGCAACTAAACACCACCCAGCGCCATGTCAAGGTCAGTCCCCTGGCTTCCTCCTCTCATATCTGCGAGTCGATAATTCTTTGCGCCCCCTGTGTTACATGCTATGGCTCTGATTTGACACTGCCTCACACATGCACTGCCACTTCTACCTGTGCACAAGGGCAGAAATTCTGCCATTTGGACTATCGTCCCCCCACCCCATTCTGCACAGGAACAGCCAATTGCAAAAATGGGAGAGTTAGGCCTCTAGCTCAGCTACATGCAGGTCAGGCTACATTCAGGTAATGTTTGGGAAATACAGGGGAAGGATAGCAAACAAGGAGTCTAGTAGCTCTTAAAAACTATTGCATTTTGTGGGAGACAAGCCCAAGTGGTCAGATGTTTGAAGATGGGGAACTTTTCTCACGAAAGCTCAAGCGATAAATAAATCTGCTGGTCTTTAAGTGCCACAGGGCTCCTTGTTTGTTTTGCTCAACTAGGACTAACATGGCTACCCCCTTGGAAGAGGGGAAGGATGCTACTGGGGGATTTGGTTGCTTCTTTGAATTGCCAGAGTGTGCAGGACCAGGCTGCAAACCTGGGCAGAACAAAGCTCCCTTGAAAAGCATTTGGTTCAGTTGCACAGCCTTGCAGAAAACCGTTCCCCATGAGGCTGTGCTGCTTCAGGTTCCGCTCCCAGACAGTGGAAATGGATTGGCTAAAAGAATCTGAGTTCAGGGAAGAGGGTCAGCTCCATTTCTCTTTTCATCCCAATCAGTTTGCTCATCAGCAACCACTGAACTCACTCATGGATTTTCCCTTCCTGCTTGGCCAGTTTCGTTCAGTGTTTTCTCCCTTCTATTGCCCGAAACAGGTTTGAATTATTTACTAAAGAGCCTGTCCAATGTATTTGCAGCTCAGCCGGGGAGCTTTTGAAGCTTTTCTGTTTGTTTCTGGTGATGCCTGCTGTGTTTATCCTGCCCTAGTTCTTCTTATGCTTCATAGTTTAAAGGAGGCAACATTGCATTGTTGTGTTGCCAGCCACACAAGGATGAATCGTTTTCTTCATAAAATATCTACCACCAATCAACACCCCTAACAGTGAACGACTGTTTCCCCTCCAGCCTTCCCCTGCACCCACCTGTCAGTGGGAATATTTGCACCTAACCCTGGAAAAGGGACATTATGAAATTCTAGGCCTTCATTAATCTCCTAACATTTTAGCATTTTTAATGGTAATCTACTTACAGACCTACCTCTAGCCAGAAAGCATTAGAAACCAGCAACGAACAACATCCCCTTTCTAACCCCCCTGACGTCTGCTGCTTTCATTGAATCTGCCTGATAATCCTGTGTCTCCATCCTCATTAACAAACACCTCCCTCCTAATGTTATGTGGCCCTGTGATCAGGATCACCGGGACTCTGGCATGAATGAGAAGAAAATTAACAAACAGATAAAGTGGGACAGTGTATGAATGTGCTCAGATTAGACAATGCACTCAGCCCTCCAGCTGAGTCTAGTAGATTTGGCTTCAGAGGAAAGCAATGCTGACCACTGTGCAGTGCCATCCACACGGGACTCCTCCTTGAGCTTCCAAAGCTAATCAACTTTTGCTCTGCAGTAGGAGACCTAATTCTCTTGGTTTGTAGCAGTACGGAGGTTGCCTGGGTCATGAACTTGTCCAGCCCTTTTTAAACCAGCATAAAGGATTTCTGATAGCGTGGAATGCAACAGTCACGGCTCAGATTTGTGCACTCTAATCTGATCTGTTAACACTGTAACTTACATAGGGGCAAACCAGACTGTGATCGTTGATTTGCTCTGGAGTGGAGGGATCCAGTAATGCCTGGGTGGCTCTGTGAACACATGCACCAGGAGCTGGGATACTATGGCAGAAGGTAGGTTAGACTGAACTAAATTGAGATCACAGCAGTGACCTCAAGGTGGCTGCACTGAGCTATACCGGATGGTCCTCTGCTGTGCTTTGCTGTGACACTTGGGGAGCCCACACAGACCATCTGGATCCAAGTGGCTTGGCTGCAGTGCACATTGGGATCTGTAGTCCCACAGGCTGTACGCCAATAACTATGCAATCTGCTCCATTTTAGGCAATTTACACTCAGACCTTAAGCTTCTGACAAGCTGCCAGTGCAGCCTGCTGCTGGGTAAAGTTATGATGGCCTGATATCACTGAAGGTCACCAGAGATGAGTCTGTGTCCCTTCCATAAGGGAGAACAGAAGGGGCCCTGGAGATTAAGGCATTTGGTTAGTTAGATCCAACCACCGGCCCCTTTTCCCGCGTGCACATACCTAAGGCGTCCTGTAGGTACTTCTGCCCCACCAGCTTCAGATACTCCTCAATGGCTTTTGTGGCCAGGGTGTTCTCTCGGAAAATGAGGTGCTCATTTTCACCACAGCGATCAACTTCGGACATCATCAAGTCAGTCAGGAAATCCTGAAAAGGAAAATCTATTGTGGGTTATCACTTACTGACATGTGCATCATTTAGGAGGGAACATGCTGATCCTCTTCTCCCAGGTTTTTCATATTCACAGGAGTCCAGTGCCTGGGAAACTCTGCAATCTGGGAACTCCTGTGTTTCTCTTGCCTATTCCCACAACTTCTCTACCAGCCCTGCCCCTCCCTTTGCTGCCCCATAACTCCCAAAAGTGGAGACATGTAGGACAATAAATCTCTGAAGAGCTATTATTTAGCCACATGGAAAATAACCTGCTCTAGCCCTTATGCATCTTCAACACTAATACCGTCCTTGGAGGGACTCCACTCCTATTCTGGGGCCCAGCTCTGTCCAGCCTCTTAGCTGCATTTACACACACTAGAATGACACTAAAACAGAAAGACATTTGTTGCACCCACAGCTAAATAGCTGAAAGCCAAGGCCATACGTGCCTCAAGTACTCCACTGTCATATCTACCTAGTGCTCAGCCAAACAAACAGGAGTGCCACGGACCCACTGATGGGGTCTCCTTTCAAGACTGATGTGAATGGAATTCAACTGCTCTTTAAACTCTAAGCTTCACAGCAATGTTTCTGGTGAGCTGGGGCAAAATATACTTTCAGCACCACCCTTTCCCCCATCTTCAAAGTGTCTGAGGAAGTGGAATTTTCTCCCAGGAAAGCTCATGCAATAAATAAATTTGTTAGTCTTTAAAAGTGCCCCAGGACCCCTTGTTAATTTTACTGAACTAGACTAACTTGGCTACCCCTTTGCTAGCATTAGGCTAGATCTTGATTTGCCAAGCCTAAGGGAACATCTGCAAAGCGCACCCCGGTGTTTGCTGGAATGGGGGAGGGAGGCAGGGTCACTAAGTCCCTTGGCACCCATCTGGAAACCCATGGGCAGTCTGCAGTAGCTGCGGATGCAGCAGAAATACTGAACCACTTTAAATGCTCATAACACACACAGATCCTGTTATCTGCATTGCTAATAATATCCTGGCTACGGAACTCCCTCTCCACCCTCAGGATGGCTTTTGGTACTGAAAGGTGTCCTGCTCCGCCCCACCCCTTTGGCCTTCATGTGGAGGGCAGAAGGAAATCAGTCTCCAGATACAGTGGGAATTATACACATTAAACTCCTGACTGTTGCAGGGGAGGAGAAGACAGAAAGGCCGACAGGTAAATTTACTTACACAACTCAAGACTTTTTTAAAGCTGCCTTCCAGTAAAACAAAATACTGTGCTTGGTGATAACCTTTCACTGTGATAATGAAATTCTTCCTTGGTCTGCCAGAAATACCTGTAATACATGTGGCCCGTTGGCTGGGGCATGAATTGTAGAAGCATCACAGTGATGCAGTGCATGTCTCCAAGCCTTGGGCTGTCATTCCAAATAAATACTGCAGTCGGTGGGCCAGCATGGTGCAGGCATAGGAAGGAAGGCAAATGAGCCCAGGCAGTAGCAAAGTTTTTCTTCCCTTCGATTCATTCCCCCTCCCCTTTTATGGAAGGCATTGATGCAGATTTTGGACAGATGTGTGGGGGTGTCACAGGATTAACTAGGAAGCAGGATATTCCAGGAAAGCCTCCAGTCTTGAAACTCAAGATTTTCAAAGAGATGGGAGCTGAAGAGATTTTCTTCACCTTGGGGAACCACTAAATCCAAAAGGAGCCCTAATGCCAGCCATCCAACTTGAAGAGGAAGGCAGACTGCTCTGGGAGAGAGACAACAATGGTCTTCAAGCATCTGATGATGTGGGATTTTCTCCCACGAAAGCTCATGCACTAAATAAATTTGTTAGTCTTTAAAAGTGCCCCAGGACTCCTCGTTTGTTTTGTTGCATTCAACTAACAGGGGCTACCATATGGAACACTGGTATGGTGAGAGGGCACATCCATGGAGCCCATTTCCCATTAGAGAGGAGGAGGTGGTTCTGGTTAGCTGAGTGTGTGTGGTGTAACACTCCAAACTCCAAGCCTTTGGGCTGGCGTCTGAGTCATTCAAGGGAGTCTCGGAAGAATTTGGAGGTTTGGTTCGATCCCACTCCTGCACACTTTCCAGAAAGATGTCACTGACGTCCAGGCTGGAGTGGAAGGGCAGACTCTTCAAGATAACTAGTGATACCAGATCGACAGCCCTGGAGACTGTCACCCTCCATCCACACAACGGACGCTCACAGGCATGGCAGTGTAAACTACTCCACATGCCGTCCCACCAAATGTGCCTAGGCTGGCCTGTGGAAGGTCAGTCATTCAGGTTCCATGGCCTGGTAAGGGCCCAGGCTGCCCTCCCACGGTCAATTAGTTCTAACTGTGGAGACTTTTATTTTGGATGTAGATGCCTGTCCACTCAGAGCTGAATTAAGACCCAACAAGACCCCCCGCTTAGGCCAAAGGGTAGTAAATGTCAGGCACCTTCCTCTGCTGTAGAATTTGAACTAGTAACCTAAAAGTGAAAGTGACATACTGTCCAGTCCAGCCTCGAGCTATTTTTTTCTTACAGAGACTGTATGAATGTGCCTCTTTCATGGAAAAAAGAAAAACCCAGACTGCTTACAGGTACATTTTACACTACAAAAGGGGGGTGGTGGTGGAAGGGAAAGATTGATAGGGACTCCAGAGCACTGCGCTGTCCAATTCCTCAGCCCAGACTGCCAGCTGCAGTACTGCTCACTGACATGATCGATGGCTGGCTTTGCTCTCCCCTGCTTAGGAAGATTAGACACATTCACAGGAAGTGGAAATAAAATGCCATCCATCCAGTAGTATTTTCACATTCAGCTCCATCTGTCCCAACTTCTCGTCCAAAGGCAAGGCTTACGTGGTGTCTGTAAGCAGTAGGAGAAGTGATATGGATGGGCAGGCCAGGCCAATACAACAGCTAGTCCTGCCTGCAGCTCATGACTCAGTCTAAGGCCTTGTACACAGTAGAGTAGTGTTTCCCAGCCGGTATGCCATCAGGCCTGAGCCTGTGTGCCACAAAATTTTTTGAAAAACTTCTCAAGAGTTCTGGATTGGCTCATGAATATTCATGAGTTCATTAGGCCACTATATGGTGGCTAGCCTCAAAATAATTAAAGGTATCAAGGTGTGCCTCAGCAGAGAAAAGGATGGGAACTACTGCATTAGAGAGCTATTGCAGAATAAGCTGTCTTACTGCAGAGAAAGAAGCCCAGAATACGCAGCTGAATGCTCCTTCTTGCATTATAAGTGTCCCGTTATACTAGAACAAGAATACTACAGGTCCGAGAGTCGTAACGCCTATTGCAGAACAGCTCCTGTGCTATAAAGCATGTGTGGGCACTGACAGAATTGTCCTCCACAACAAGTGGCCTTCAGAAATGTCCCAAATTCCAAGCATGACCGTTCTGATCTTCCACTCAGACTATGCTGCTCTGACGTGACAAGCCCCTCCCTCTTATGAGTCCCCAGAACTTTTGAATGTTTTCCTGTTTTCCTGGGGCAATGCTGAAAAAGGGCGCAAGTTGCTATTGGCTACAGTGAATGACGACAAGCACACACAGGGTCCAGGGATGGGGGGGACTTGTAAATTTGCCCAGAATGCTCGGTGCTCCTCTCCCTCTCCCCAGGGTTCCTAGCACTGGAAGCTGACGAGTGGTATGGTGGGATAGGTGCCCACAATTCAGTGCTCTTTTTTTCAATCAATCAATCAAATCATAGGGCTGGAAGGGACCTTGTGAGATCGAGTCCAACCCCCTGGGAATTGAACCCAGGACCTTCTGCATGTTTTTGCGAAAATGCAAAGAACAGCACAGACACTCCTTTGTGTTATGGAGCACAGTGTGAATGCGCAATTGTGCTATAAATACAACATGTTTATTATAGCATAAAGACTTATGGTGGAACAATTTTCTAGTGTAGACATGGCCTAACTGTGACCAGAACTAACGCAAATCTTGCATGGGTCCTGTGCGGCTCAGTCATTGCCCACAAAAGGTAAACACAGAATCCAGGGCCTGCAGACCTCTACCTGGGACAGTACGGTGCCATTTTCTGCCTGGGCGTTTTGCTCCACATTGAAGGAAGCATGGGCAATGATACGAGCTGTTACTCTAATAACATCAAGCATTGTCTATATGCTTGGCAGGTCTTAAATTCCTGCGACTGTTTGCTCCTTTTTAACATGAATGAACATTTCACTGAAATAGAAACAAAAGCCCAGTAGGACTTAAAACACAAAATAGGGTGTGTGACGAGAACACAGTGCGGGATCACATGCCAGGCTTGGTGCAGCTGCGTATGCTATGAGCCGTGCAGGTACAGAATCAATGTTCTGGGGCAGCCATTCATTATGCAGATTCCCTACCCTGTCTCTCCCTGCTACCCCTTCTGTTCCCATCTCACTAAGTAAAG
This sequence comes from Podocnemis expansa, assembly GCA_007922195.1. NCBI lineage: Eukaryota > Metazoa > Chordata > Testudines > Podocnemididae > Podocnemis > Podocnemis expansa. Next base: position 4,004,917 of record ML682087.1, read on the forward strand.
CATCAGTACAGGCTCTTGAGCCATTCCATTTACTTTTCCCTAACACTTCAGTAGAGGCAGCAACATGCAGTTCTTTGGGGTATGAATTTATAGCTTTGCTTGTTGAATTAAAGAGCACGCTCCTGATTCTAGTGCCAGAATAGATGAGATGCAAGGACCATTGCCAGCTTAATGGTGCCTTTTACACATGAGGGGTGCTATCAGCTGGACACTTCGCACCCCATTCTGGAAAAGTCCTCTAGGATTTAATAGCCATGAAGCCAGGTGGGCTCTATGGCACTTCTGAAATGTGATAGAGACCAGCAGAGAATAAGAGCCGTTCTAGACTTCTGAAAGCATCCTGTAGAATGCAACAAAGACCAACGTGTCATGAGTGCAAGGGACTGGACTCGCCAACCTCTCATGGTCCCTTCCAGTTTCTAGGATTCTATGAATGTCCTTGCCAGAGAAAGTGAATTCTATAGGTTGCTTTAAAACCTTCCATGAAAGTTATTGATAGGAATCACCAGGCACACACAATGGGAAAGGAAAGCCATTGGAACAGGCTGAAGGAAGGAAGGAAACAGGCCAAGGGCAGTCCTTAGCAGGAAAGGCTTCTTGTCCACACGGGCAGGAGCGGCTGTGCACAGCTGCGGCCACACGCCCTGGACAATTTCACGAGCCAGCTGGAGGAGAGCAGCACACAGGTGATTCCCGCAGGCCTCACATTCACAGTGGGCTGGGACTGATGCATCAACTGTGCCTTCCCTGCACAGAAGCCTTGAGAATATGAGAAAACTTCTAAAAAAAATGTCATTTGGAATTATTTCTCCAGACGGACATCCCTCCTCGCAGACCCGGTAAGCTCCATAATTCTCTGGCAACCAAGCATGCATGAATTTTGCTCCCTGGTTGTTTTCTCTGCCTTCTGCCCCTTTTATCAGAGGAACTTTATACCCCCTGCTCAAGTCCCTTTAGCAGCTCTCTGCATAACTATATCACTTTTATCTTCCTGAGCTTCTCCGCATGTGTTTCCATTCCAGGCAGCAGCTCAGGCTGACATAAGGTGCTAATTCTTAATTAGCAGTTGCTGACCTTGGCTTTGCCAGATTCTCTTTCCTGTCACTTTCCCAACATACTAATTACATCAGGACCATTGAGTTTTCCAGCTTCAGTTAGCCACGGGTTTGCTCCACCATCCCCTCTTCTGTCAACTGACTTGGCTGGGAGTGGGAACAACTCCTGGCTACAGGGCAGTTCTAGCTAAGCACCTCTGCTACCAGAGCTTCATTAGCCTAACGCAGAGCGGGGTGAATGAGACCCAAACCCAGGCGGAGCTTGGAGTCTTGATGCGAGAATCAAATCTTGGTTCAAGGTGCTGAGGTAAATGGACCTAAGGGCTGGCCAGAAACCACGTGAATTTTGGTGGCTTCTGTCCAGTTAAGGGCTCATTAGAATCCACAAGTGAAATCAAAACTACGGGTGTGATTGACCCAACTGAAAGCAACTTGAAAAGACAGCCTCATGGCATCCCTAGACACCGTCCTCCAGCAGCCTGGCCTTTTACAGAGACACAGAAAGTCAAGGTCTTTGCCCCTGACAGATTGTGGCAACTATGATTTAAACCGGGAGTGGATGAAACTGGCTCACAGCTAAGTGCCAGCAATTTTACTTTTGATTGCCGGAGGACACTCCTCCATTACATTTCTACAGTGAAGCTAGGCAACAGGCTGCTAAAACTGGTCACTATGGTGACCAGAAATGTATTATTTATCGAGGCCTGATTTAAGCAAGGAGATCAGTCAGTGATGGGGGGAATTGGGAAGGGGTCAGAGTGACAGATGAACCTTGATGATGTTATTTCAGAGCTAAACCACACCCCTGCAGCAGTGGGACTCGAACCTTTTATTCCTGGGAGCAGTTTTCTGACCTGTTTGTGTGCCTCTGCCCAGCCTAGTTTGGGCTAGAAAATGCACCGAGACAGCAGACAAGTTGCAGTATGTGCAACAGGCCAGCAGCTAAGTGTCGGCCCTGAACTTCGAAGAACTGATTGAAAAGTCAAGTCAAGTGTGTAAAGAAATGAACGCCCCACAAGAAAAGCAACCCTTTGCAATGGATATAGAGAGGCGTGAGAAACCAGACTGACTGCTAAACTCAAGCAAGCATCTGAGAAGTGACAGGCAGAAAAAACTTCTTCACTAGAGACAACCAGAAGCAGAGCAGCTAAGTCAGTCAGATGCTCGATAATAGCCCAATGCTCCTTGCCTCTAGGTCATCTTTCTGTACCACAACGGTTACACTTAAACCTGCCTGTGCCCCAGAGAATGTAAGCAGTATTAAGAGACAAGCCCCTCTTGCATAGCTGGCTTCAGGTTTTGTATTGAGCACCGCTACAGACAGCTCGTAATTTCAGTCAAGAGATCTGCCAATGTCAAATGAATAAAACTGGGCAGTTAAAAATCACTCCAGAAAACAAACCAACCACCAACCAACCAGCCACCATGTGAAGGGCGGGAAACCTTTCCCTATGGATTTAATAAGCCGGGATACATGCTTTCCTCAGGCCAGTGCCCCCACCACCGTCCAGTGCATGGATGCTCTTCCCTCCCCCACCTCCGTTTACAGGCACACTCCTGCCTGCACAGATCAGCAAGGTCCCAATAGGATTTAATAGGGATGAAACCAACAGGGGTCCATGGAAGTTTCTCTCCACAGCCGGCGATATTAACAGGGAATGAGACTCTTTCCACAGATTCTGGAGCCATTCTACAGACTCCCATAGCTGGAGTGTCATTCTCCGGTCCATTCTGGGGGCCGTTTCCACATAGGACCGCCCACAGCTGAGCTACCCTGAGTCTGTAGACATGCATCCTTCCAAGCATCTGATCGTGGGAATGTTTCTGGGTCTGGATGTAAACACACTTGACCATGGCAAAAGCACAAGGAGACACCAGAGACATTTAATGATCAAGACACACCCCTTTTGTGCTGGGGTTTATTGTAGCTAATAACTGACTGCTGGTCAAATTGACTTTGAATAACAAGGCTCTGCAAGTCATAAGGCCGACGAATAGGACTGACTTGACCTGAAGAGGACTGAACTGATCAAGGTATTAAGATCACTAATTACCACAAAGACTGGTCTCAGAGCCCCAGCTGTCTGGGGTGAAGAGGTGTGCATTGGGAGTCACAGGAAGGTTTGACAGGCCTGGGGAGCACGCAGGCCTTAATGAGAGAGACAAGGTGGGAGGCAACATCTTTTATTAGACTAAGTTCTGCTGGAGAGAGAAGCAAAGGCTTCGAGCTTACAGAGCACTCTTCTTAGGTCTGGGACGAGGATCCAGGGATGTATACTCAGTGCAGAAGTGCCTGAACTATAGCATTTTAGTCAAATGATAACAAGATGCCATTCAGGTGCATATGTTAGCTTGGGAAACAACTGTGCCCCAGCAGAACTGCCTGGAAAAAACAAGCCAACACCAACATACAGGTTTTTTGAGTTGGGGTGGGGGGTTTGCTGTTGCCAATGGCAGATTTAGCAGTGAGGATGGAGGTGTTGAGTCCTTCCTCAGTAAAAAGCTGGGGGCTGGACACTGCTGTGATCACTATTATCTAGTGTAAAGGAAACATACCAGCCACTGCTAGATCTTCTAGTCAGTGAGGGCCCCCGCATTCCCTCGCCCAGTATTTCTCCACATCCAGTTTGTGCACTGGTGCTGGTCCCTGAGATCTCCTTGAAACAGTTTAGGAGGGCAGCAAGTCAGTCACTGGTATCAAAAAGGCTGAATAACACTGCAAAGCCACATCAGTCTTTGTGCGAAGACTACTCATGCTGTCAGAATGTATTTTTAAATTAAACAGCATGAAGTCCAGTGCTTCTGAGCAAAGTAGTGTGTGTCCTGATATTCATGATCTCACATACAAAACTGGCTTTGGAGGTGACGGAGAAAGTGAAGCTTGGAGAAGAAAAACATATTCCACTTCAGTTATAGGCTTATACTACACAACAGCAAAGCATTTGCTTTTTAAAACCTATGGGCAGTGCAGTTAGTGTCTCTTAAATACACTGCAAAAAGTCATGTAAACTAAAGAAGCCAGCCCAGCTGAGACCATGAACTATAAAACATATATAAGACAAAGGCCGACAGAGATGTTCTGGCAGCAGCTGGGTTCTCAAGCAATGAACAGCCCTGAGAACACAATTAAGTTGAATCTAAATTCTCCTCACAGCACAACATGGAGCCAGTAATAGCTTGTTAAATCTCCATATATGCAGTAGAGATGAAATAATAGCCTGTGTCGTGGCAGCGACCTATCTGAGCCCAGCGGCTCCCACTGATGGCGCCATAGCCAAATGGGTTTCAGTACTGACCCACCAGTGACAGCTCCACGAAGAGCAGTAAAATGCACAGAGGTAAAAATGTTTCATCACCAGTGTCTCGGAAGAGACATAATCTGGCTTGCAGTGTACAGAAAGCCAGCCAAGGAAAGAAAGCTGTTCTGTGGCGTGGCTTTGTGGGGGCTACCTAACCACCCAGATAAGCCAAAAACAGAAGCCCTGCTACGAGATCCTCCATATCTCAAAACTGGGAAAGGCAGTGGGCTGGCCCATGATTTTGGTTCCATGTTTCATTTCACAGCAATATGGGCCAATTTTTTCAGCATCTATTTGGATGTGGCCAATGTCTTGTGAGATGATGGTGGCTTTCTCAAAAGAATAGCTGATCTCCCACATTTTCTCCTTTCCTGGCCAAAATCTCATGAGAGCCGCTCAGTAGATATCAGTGCTTTGATTCAGCCAAAACTCTGAGCCTTAGTCTTCACGTAATATGGATCCAAATCCTCAGATCCCATTCCCACAAGTGAGCTGGGATTGAATTTGTAAGGTAAGCACCTGTTTCTCATACTCCCACCATGAATGTCCATGCTGAATGAACCGCAGCCTTTCCCAGGGATCTGTACTTGCTCTGATGCTCCTTAACACACATACAGCTGACCTGCCTTGTACCTTGCAAGTAAATTCATACATGTTGACGACATCTGCCTGGCAATAGCCAGAAGGAGCTTGAATGAGCTGGAGACCTGCCCAATCTTGACACCTTTGCCAAGTATTTTTCAAAGTGGTGACCTAAACGCTGCATACTAAAAGTCAATGCCATCTTGTTCCCCCTTGCCAGCTAATTAGCTCACTGGCAGCTAGAGGTTGTGCTTAACAATCAGGCAATCATTTTTGAATGGCGCTCCGCTTCCTGGGATAAAGCTTGACAGTTCTTTGTCTTTTCAACAACACACCAAGAAGCTGAGAAAAAATTCTAGTCGAGAACTGTGCTCCTTCGCAGGCTTGCTGGTAACTCGTGGTGTACAATGCTGCAACCTTATAGATATCCATCAAAGTCCTATTTTTCCACGGCCAAATGTTGTGCAGCTGCCTGTGGGTCCAGTTGTCATTGTGGCGAGAAAGATTCAAACAATCAGCTCTTCCCTTTCATATCATTGCTGGCATGACCTGGACAACTCTAGTCTCCATCTTCCGGGTCTGGCAGCCATCACTCCTGTTGTGGTTACCGCTGGGTTCCTGAGCTCTTTGCCCTGTCTCCAGGGATTCAAGAGCACTCAGTCTGCTTATGGACTGCCCTCTCTATCACCCAGACAGGGGTGGGCTGATGTCCCCAGATGACGTGGCCATGATACAGCAGCTTCGTGACTGATCCAGGTTTGAATTCACTGTTTGCGCCATCAGAAGCCAGAGTCCAGAGGACCATAAAGGCAGGATAAAATTGTAGATTAAACAGGAGTCTGGTTGTGGCCCAATCCTCACTCACTGCAGCAAGCCTGGCTAGAATTCAGTCTTCCGCAGCAGTGTTTCAGATTAAGAAATTGCTGTTTAAGGTGCCAAACAAATTTCTTCAGGCTTTTAGGAGTGCTCACCTTCTCCCCATGAGCTGCATGTGCTCTAGTTCTCCAGGGGACAAGACCTACTCCACAGCCCAGCCTTGAGACTGAGAGCAAGCAAATTCAGCAGCAGTTAGAGCACCCACAGCAGAATGGGAGATAAGCAGCAGTGGTCAAGAGGGAAGGGAGGGGCACCTTGGTTCTGCACAGTCAAGTCTCCCCTGACTACAAGTTCAGGGGGGTCAATTCTTGGCATCTCCAGATGACTGCAAGGGCAATGCGCATAGACTTGCAGCCAGTGCCATCCTTTAAAGGTCAGTGAACCTACGCCTCCCCTCCATGAGGACCACAGGGAGATGTGATGCACAGGGATTCCAATCTGGTGCCAGCGACGCAGGTGGATTATGCACCTGGCCCTCCTGTCCAACCCAGGCACCAGCTGCTCGGGCTAACTCAGGGCGACCCCATCCATGGAAGATGCCATTCCCCACCTCCGTGGCAGTCACTCAGTAGCTCATCTCATTTACCACATGTTTTCCTGCAAGGTAAATGGCAATTTAAAAGGTCATGTTGGCAATGGCTCAATTACACAGCTTAATAGGGTCCCTGCGAAATGCACGTGTATTGGAAGGCAACCTTTCAGGTAGCTGCGTTGCTTTGTGCATTTGTTAGATGGCTTTTGCATACAGAACAGACACATAGGTCTTATGGGGGCTTGGACGATTATGTGCTTCTCTAATAGTCTGGCCAGATTCAAGGCCTGGCTGTTTTCTCAGGCTTTGCTGCTGTGACCCTTACACAATGCATTTGGCTGTGTTAGCAGGCTAGTCTCTGTACACTCACTCAAAGAGGCTATTATTACTTGCACACACTGATGTGACACTAATGCTGGGCACAGACCTTTGCAGTAATTAACAAAGAGTAACAACAGACACAGCCACCACCCCAGAGAGCTTGCAATTTAGGTTAGACAAATCTAGAACACAGAAAAACACAAAGGAGGCAGCAGGAAAAAGATAAAACCAGCAGCATGTCTGGTGAGCCCACAGATGGGAAATGCCCATCTGAGTCAGACTGGGACTGGCACATGGAGGAAGGAAGACAACAACAAGGCAAGAAGACAGGTAGGTGGTTTGGGGCAGGGACTTGTCCCTTTGTTCTGTTTGTACAGCACCTGACACAACGTGGTTTGGACCCATCACCTGCAATACATGTAATAAATGACAGCGAGAGAGGCAGGTGGGGGCAGAGCTGGGAGGAGGAGGTTTGGAACCCAGGAACCCTGATTCCAAGCCCTGCTTCTAACCACCAAGCGCCCTCTCTCGGCCTCTGCAGCGACCACGGTCATTTCACACAGGCCCTGACAAGGAATCACTTGACTCCTTGGCTTTTGAGACTTCACAAGTTGTCTAGTGAGGACTTTAAAATCAGAGTCTCAATAACTCCCAGCTCTCTCCAGGGGCAGGGTGGGAGGTAGGGGGAGATGGACATTCCTCCCATGGTGTCAATGTGGGCAACTCTGGCAATCACCTTGCTTATGTCAATGAAGAGAGGAATGAAGGAAAACCATTAGGACATCGAATGCCTACTAAATCCACAGGAGCTCACTGCATGGAGTTTTACTAACCCAGACCCTCTGGCAGGCAGCCGTAGTCCATGAGTGCAAAGCACCGATAAGAAGGAACGATTTAGAAATGCCTACATGTGTAATGCACAGCATCAGAAAAACCCAGCACTTCCCTCTGGAACTGCCACTCACCATCTCCCCTCCCTTCCCAATTACTGCCTTCAGAGAGGGAGAAAACAAGCGGGATTTTGGGGGGCTCATAAAACCAATTAATGACCCAATTAGCTTGACTATGGCTGCTGTAAAAATAAGATCAGACAGAACCAAACTCTTCATGGGGGTAATTATACAGCTGCTGCTAGTTACATACACGCTAGGGAAACAGCAGCTTAGGGTTGGGAAGTGTGTTGCTGCTTTTCCATATTAACAGCCTTCCTATGTAGAGGGCTGCTGGTGGGTGTGTCCCAAGAGAAATGGCCACGATGTGTGCTGGGTTAAACCCTCCTGAGCTGTGAACCTGCATGTCAGGGTCTGCACTGGGACCCCAGGGCTTCCTTGGGTTACTGAGTTTCATCTCCAGGAATGCTGTCTGGGCTGAATTTTCACCGTTCAACAAAGCTCCAGGTGGTTCACACTGGCCACATCACAGGCTGGTCCTGGCCAAACCCACAGGGGCCAGCAGGGGAGTGGGTGGGCCAGAAGTTGCCATATGTGACCAGCAGTAGGTGCAGGAGAGAGCAAAGCCACACAGAACATAGAAATGAGGACCCGTGTTTATCCCTTCTTCCATTCAGAGCCAGCGAGTGAGAGCTTTGTCTGAGGTGGGCTTTGCTCTACAATCCATCCAGGGAGGAGAGTTTGGATAGTCACATATTCCTAAAACTGGCTCAAATATTTTTAAGATGGGCCAGGAAGAAGTTTTGGCACTGAGTGAGAATATTGTGAAGCAGCATTAACAAAGTCAGAGTGTAACAGCTGCAGTTCTGAGCAGGATGGTGCGTCTTTCCTCTGAGGATCTCAAAGCACGCAACAAAGATTACGTCTCACGAGACCTTGTCTGGAGACGTCGTATTTGCTTTACAAAGGGGATACTCATAACAAAATCCAGGAGCCTCAAGTCCCTTCCCAGGTTTGATTATGAGACCTTCAAAGAAACAACACTGCTACTTTCAGGCTACTCTCTTCCTAAACAAAAGAAAAGCCCAGAAACCTGCCCCCTCTCCCTCACCAGTGCACGTTTAGTTCTAGGTATTTCCAGACTTTCCAGTGAGCCAGGGCTGCTCCCTAAATCTAGATCCTTCCCTTTTAAGTTTATCATCACGCCTTTTCCTTTTCTCTCCAACTGTCTGCCTTGGCCATTGGTCAGTTTTTCTGGCAGTTCTCTTGATAAAACTTTGTACTCTCCAACCAGCCACCCTGCAGGAGATGCTTTTCTTCCTCCTCCTCAAACACGCATCCAAAGAAATGCTACCTTGCAACGTGATGTGACCTTGCTGCATTTCCCACATCTTAATCTGCAGCATGGCACAGCTGTGCAGCCAGCACCGGTCAGACACAAAGAGAAATGGAGCGACAGGAAAGGCAGGAACAAGAAAATGATGAGATGAGGAATCTTTGTCGCCAGAGCTGGTTCCGGTGGTTCTTGTGGCTCGTGTGTTAACGATCCCACACCTACCCCAGAGCCTCTGAAGAAACAATGCTGCAATGTCTTCAGTAATGGTCCAAACTACTACAGCGTCCCTAGAGGACCTGAATGCCTCCACGCTGCTCTCTCCAGTAATGGTCTGTTTTCACAGCAGCCAGGTGTGTAATTCCCAGCACAGGTGACTGGTCAGGCTAATGCCTAAAAATAGCAGCATGGCAGCAGTGACTTGACGTAGGCGTCCAGACACAATCCTGCCCAGCCCCTTGGCTGCGTACTCAGGTGGCTGGCCTGAGCTGCCACCTCTGTTGGCATGGCCAAACTGCTCTCTTTGGTGCACAAGATCAAGCGAGGCTAGCACACAGCTGCGTTTCCCACCTGCTGCATAGCTAGACTGGAAGGGAATCTAAGCACCTGTGTAATTCAGCAAAGAGAAGTGACTGAACTCTTAGACCAAGAACCACCCACAGGCTCTGCTGGTCAGCAGAGCTGGATCCTCAGAAGGCGCACCAGCACATCAACACCAGGAAGGGGCCCTCTGATAACTCCACAGTGCGACTTCACTGCAGTGAAAAATAAATAAATAAAATGTTCTTAGCTCAGATTAAACACAGCAGTGGACACAACGGCTTGGCTTTTAACTTGGGTTAGCAGCCCAAATTCACTCCAAGGTTCCCAGAGGTTTTAGCACCAGCTGATGTGCTGAGCTGTTGTAACTTCACTCCTATTTTAACATGGGTAAATTAAACCAAATAACTCCCCCATTATTTTTGCAGTGAAGACATGCCCTTAGATTAAGTCATGTGCTTCCCTGCGTTGAGTAATTGACACGCATTACAGGTTGGACAGTCTTCTTGCTAAATCATCCTCACGAGTCTCCTCTAAGGGGGAAAATAGGGCAGAGCTTGTATGTTTTAAAAAAATCTACCACTGGGCTGAAAGGCAGTGGGCCGGACTTTGCCTTCCGAGATGGGTGTGCAAAGCCCACAGACTTCCAAGGGATCAGTGTCCAAGGACGGGGGGCCATAATCAGACCGAACATTTTTCTGTGGCACATGGTGTTGTACGGAAAGTCTGACCTAGAACCAAGATGGCTATTAACCTGCATTTCTGACAGGGAGAGGGGAGCATGGGCCTCATGATGCCCAAGAATCACTCAGGAAAGGAGGAAACAATGTGTAGGCTGGCAATTGTTTGCCCTGTTCTTGGAGGCTCCAATTCTCTTTGTAACACCAAGCTCAGAGCAGCCCTCAATGACATGCTCCATCCCAACCCACCCAGCAGTAACGCATGGCGGCCACTCACTTTAAGCCCTTCCCCCTGCCATAGGCGTCTTCTCTTTCCTAGCACTTCTCTAGACACAGTTTTTGTACTGATTTGACTAAGTGGTGCAGCCCCAGGCTGTGAGCTGTACTGGGATACAGGTGTGTGACCAGAGCCGTAAGTAGGGTGGGGCAAACGGGGCAAAGACCTGGCTAGGGAATTTTAAAGGGCAGCCACCAGAGCCTGCCTGGCCCAGAAGAGGAACGTGCCTTAGGCACATTTCCCTTGGAGCCAGGCAGGGACTGGGGGAGTTTCTTCTGCCCTGCCCCAAATACCCCTGGCCACTCTCGCCTGGCAGCTGGGGAAGCACCCACACCAGGTCTCCAGCCGCTCTTGCTGGGCAGCGGGGGAGGCACCCCCCGTTGGGATGGATTAGGCCCTGGGCCAGATTGGGGCTGGTGGTGGGCGGGGTGGGGATCGCCTTTCTGGCTTCCTGCCCCTGGCGCCAGAAGCCGTAGTTACAGCTCTGAGTGTGACTCTGTACCAGAGTAACAGTGTGTCAATAAGCTCTTCCTCAGGTACAAATTCTACTGACTTTTGACATTTTCCTTTTCTCTCCTCTTCTTCCTATCCTGGCTAGCTGACTTTGAGCAGCATGTGCTTACAATCAGGAAAGTGGCTCCCAGAAAAACAACTTCATGAGCCAGATTTATCCCTCCCTTTTATTTGCACTTGCCCCCCCCTCCCCATCACAAGACTTTACCCTGATAGCTGCAAAGCAGGAGAAGCTCTTTCTGCTCCTCCTTTGGTGCCTGGGCCAACAAACAGGCTTGTGCTCAGTTGCTGGATGAGACAGAGTGGACACCCTGTTAGTTTTCCACTGCTGTAGTGACTCTGAGGTCAAATCCCACATTTTACAACAGCTGGAAAAACTGAGGCACAAAGCCATGAAGTGACTTGGACAAGGCCAACCAGTAAGTCAGTGTCAGAGCAGGAAACAGAACCCAAGAGGTGTGCGCTCTCATCAACGGACGAGAGATGTTGCTGAAGCTGGACAGGTGTTTTGCCATAGGCAGAGACTTTGCTCGTCACAGTGCAGACGCACTCCCTGCCTGGGGGTCTAATCTCAGTCAGTCACCTGGGAGGCTGGGACTACAGAGCCTGGCTCAGGAATGCTCCATGTTAGGCGACAAAGCCCCATCAGCATAGGTTGGTGGCTGAGGATTTTGAAAAGATCCTTGTGCAAACTGAGCTTGAGAACAATCACCTTGGATCGCACTGCTGGCCTCTCAAGGGTGACCCCAGAGAGCCAGCTGGCAGCCACCAGCACATCGTCTGCAGGGAACTGGGGTTGTATCCAGCTGGGAGAGCTGCTGCAGTCTCTGCGTGCTTTATTAAAGGATTAAGCCATATTTACAGCAAATCAGTACTGGAAATCAGGGCCTGAAACAGCGCAGGAGCAATTTGCCGCTAACGAGTCTGCACAGATAGATGGTAATCCACTGGACACTTAGCTCTTACTCCATCTTTAATTGCTGCTGTAGCATTAGCAACAACCACCAAAACCCTTTATCAGCAAAATTAATTACCAGCCATTCACTACTGCGCCCAGCTCTCCAGCTGAGCGTGGGCAGGAGACAGGGAATGGAGCTCTGTAGAGGCTCCAAGAAACAGCCCCTCACCAAGCAAAGGCAGGCCTGCCACATGCAGGCATGTGAGCAGCTCCCCAGGCGAGTGGAAGCTACAGAGGGCAGGTGAGGGCCAGGGGCAACTGTCAGCGGACTTGGCAGAGCGTGTGCCCACCATGTGTGGTGCAAATCTTGCAAGCACAGCATGTACAGTAGCCCTGATTCTATCCCAGCCCTGATCTCTGTGCCTTCAAACCCAGCTTGGCTCCGTGCCCCAAACCTAGGCCCTCCAGTCCCATTTGACCATCCATCTTGCACCCTCAAACTGACTCAGCCTCCTGCCCAAATCCCCAGGCTCTCCAATCCCACTTGGCATAGGCCTGGTATTCATGAGCCCTGTGCTCTGTGGTTTGGACACCACACTAAGCCTCAGACTGATTCTAGTTACAGGTGCGAAGGCCGATTCCCTTGCTCTCATTCTGACTGGCCCTCTGCTGTGTTCCTTGCACAGCGCCACACCTACGTCAGCCCTGAATCCGAGCCTCTGCCCAGCCCAGCATGGAGTCTGAAAGCTGCCGCTTTGCCCCCCACCTCCCAGGCAGCTCAGCTGTGAAGGAACCACCCCTTGGCTGTCTCATCAGCCTGGCCAGACAGACGTCCACTGGCGACTCAAAACATTGTGAGGGACAACGCAGCAGAGGCTGGAATGGGGCATCATTTCCACGGCCCAATGCTCAGGGCTCACAATGTCTGGAGGTGATAGTTTTTAATGCTAATGCACCTCACCCCCACTAGAGCCCTCATGGCTGACCCCCAGAGACATGCCAGCCCAGGGGCTCATGGCTGGGAGAAGCCGGGTGTGAAGGGGCTGTGCCTGGCCCCAAAGCAGGTGCTGTTCAGAGTTCTTCCGACACCTGCCCTCAGAAACACACCAGCCACACCAAGGGCCAACCAGCACACACGGCACCCAGCTGTCTCTCCAACAAGCCAGGAGGGAAGAGCTCCCTTCCCAGACTGGAAGTTGTGTGTGTGTGTGTGTGGGGGGGGGGTTACGGAGCCTTGCACCAATGACCTCTCACTAGCACCAGTGGACCCAAAATAAAATGCATTCAGTGCAAATCTGCCAGTCAGCACCTGGTCCTGCCTCCCACAGGGGCCACTCCACATGAGCAGGGATTTTGGCTCCAGGCCTTGACTGTCCCAAACCAACCCCAGTTCTGTATTGTTGCTGTTCGCTAGCCTCATCTGCCTGGCACCCCACCCCACATAGTGACCCAACGTCCCTCAGCCCCCCAGCCCAGACACAAGCTTGTTAGTCCCCAAGAAACTCTCATGCACCAGTGCCTCCTCGCTGCATCTCATCACTCCATCAGCTGCTCCGAGGACTCACTGTGTTTGTGGGCGCTCTGCAACATGCCCTGGGGGTCGCAGCATGGCACAGGAGAGGGTGCTCTCTCCAGTCAGGATTCTTTTCGCTCTGCTGCTGGTCCCCCCCACTCCCACACACACCCTCTGCTTGTCCAGCTCCTCAACACAAGATCCATCGCCCAGCTCCCATGCTCCAATAATTCCTGTTGCTCTGACAACCTTGTGCTAAATGCCGATGGCAGATGACAGGCAGTGAAAGCAGAAGCTCCGCTGTAGGGGGATATTTATCCAGCCTGTTTACTGTTTGCTATTTCCCCGCTGGGGCATTTTTGGGCTCTGGAGCAGCAATGCACAGACACATAGAGACACATGTGCTCTTTCCTGAGCCTCTCTGGTCCAGCAATAAGAGGAGCAGGGGCAAGAGGGGGAGCGCTAGTGCTCCCAGACACAGCTTACCAACCGGCTGGCGTGCACGGAAAACTTTACTCGGTGTGGTCATGCTGGGCAGAGGTGTGATTTTCTTTGGAGCTTCTATGCTGGCAAAACGACTAGCATTGACACACTTATAAAGAATAAGGGAGCAGGGAGTGGGCCCAGCTGACTTCCCAAGGTGCCTCCCAGCCCTCTTCTTCTATGAGTCTACGAAAAGAGCTTTTGCTGGTATTGCCTATTTGGGGAAAAGTATGAGCACATGGCTGCTGGTGTCAGCTGCACCTCTGCTAGGAGGACACGTTGGTGCAGCCGTCCCCATGTCCCTTTCCAGTGCATATTAGGCTCAAATCAGCAGCAGAAGCAGCAAAGACAGGTCGCCTCCAGGGACTGTTCCATCAGAAAGCGCAACACTTCAATGGAGAGCAGATCCTGCACTCACTCAAGGCAATGATGCCAAGGGCAGCTGAGCTGTGTCTCCCCCTTCACTTAGCTGCACCTTATGTTCCTCCCTGTGATCATGAAGATTTTGGGCGCATCTGCACTTGGAGCTGGGCATGATTGGTCCAGCTGTCTCTGAGCTAGGGTGCTAAAGCAGAGCATAGCCACAGCAGTGCAAGGGTGGGATGGGCTAGACACCCAACTATAGGGCTGTCAGAGATCCTAGGCAAGTGCTCAGAGAAGACAGCCTATCCTGCTGCTTGCACTGCCTCTGCAATGAGCTACTTTTGGTGCACTGGCTCACTGAGAGCTGGCACGAGTTTTCCTGAATCTCAGCCCCAGCACCATGTGCAGACACACCCTGTATCTGAGCAGAATGGGCCCCTGGCAGCAACACTCACTGCTCCCTGGCAATTGATCCTGTGACCCAATCCATTGATCCAGTCTAATTCTTCTCTTAGTGAAGAGGGGCCAGTTGATCAATCCATTAATCCAACCCTGATCCCATGCAGGCGGGGGAGAGCAGATGCAAGGGAACCCAGTCCCGACCCCACACAGGTGGGGGAGAGAAGACGCAGGGGAACCCACAGTCCCGATCCCATGCAAGCAGGAGAGCGCGGACGCAGGGGAACCCACAGTTCCAGTTCCAAGGCAAGTAAGTCTCCTTAGCACTACAGAGGTTTGGAAACTTTGCCAAGCCAGCAAGTCAAGCTCCGGTTGGCGAGTTCAGGAGAAGCGACAGTATAAAACGAAAACCGACCCTTTAACTCATTCACAGCTCACCCTTCCGCTACCGCTGCTGGACTGTCATTGCCCACCAGCATTATACCAACATCACATGGAGATGTTGCGCTCGCCTGCCCAGACTGGAACATGCAGACTGCTCAGTCCCGAAATGAAGTGAGGTCACCAAAGTCAGTTCCTCAGCCTCTCTCCCCCTCCCCTCCCATTCTCATACAAAACAATTGAAACTTGCAGGCAGAAATCTCTACCTCTTCCAGGCTGGGTGCCTCCCCAAAGCCTGGTGCTGGGGGATTCACAGGGATGGTGGCAGTTTGTCAGACAGCTAGCTTTCCTGAGTCTGCAGCTATTGCGTGTGCTCTAAGCCAGTGGTTTTCAAACTTTTTTTCTTGGGACCCAGTTCTAAAAAATCATTTATGCCTCCAACTCAACCATTGCATCTTTGAGCAGTGCATTCTAATGTTTTGGCGGTGGCAGCAGGAGCTGCCATGGCCCAGTACCTAAGGGTCTGCGACCTAGTACTAGCTCCCAACCCTAAGTTTGAAAAACACTGCTGTAAGCTGAGCTCTTCCCCTGTAACACCTCCAGACTACTGACCATCTCTTTTCTGGCCCTCGCAGTGACACACACACATCTCCCTGGGGCAATGTGCATGGACTGCATGAACAGCAGAGCTCTGGTTCTGAACTTCCCACAGCTTGTTCACAGTGGTGGAAAGGGACAACCCGGGGTTTGCTCAGGTTGCTTCCCCCTCTGCTGCAGCAGTCCAGCAAGTTAATGCTACCTACAGTCAGGGCTTTTGCTGTTTATTTTTCAAGCAATAAGAGTCTCTCCAATGAAGCTCTTAGACTAAGAACAGACTCTTCTATGGGAGCCTTCTTGGGCACATGAGGATCTGCAGCCCATGAGCCACTACACGTGCTGCTAACTTGTCTCTGGGAACAGAAGAATTAGAAACATGGTAAGTTTGGATCTGAACTTTGGCTCAACCCATCCCTGTGTAGTTTTCCAGCACTCCAAGATGTGGAGTGTCTGGATCTGGGCTTCTGTTTCAGGTCTGTCCATAATGGGCTTGAAGTAGTGATGTTGGGATCTTACCTTGGCCTTCCCCGTGCTTTGCAGAATATGGACCAGTGCAGAGGCCATCTCCTCTTTGTTCTTCACACTCAGTGCAGGCTCCAGCACTGAACACAGCACCATGTAATTGTTAGTGATGTATTCAGCAAACTCCTTGTACATCTCCATAGGGAGGATGCTCATGGTCTGGTACCGCGACTTGATACGGATCATAGGCCCCGGAGACTTGCCCTTGCTGGGGTTGGGGCTGACTACTGGGTACCACTTCTCCACAAACTGCCGCCCTGTTACGGAGCCTGCGGGGATAGTCACCTGCCCAATGAAGTTGGTCTTGTCTTTCTTTTTTTTCTTGTCAGTCTCTTTGTATAAGTGCACCATAATGTTTTTGAGTGATGGGAGGTTATTAAATTCAAAGTGCTCCCCCCAAAAGACATTGTCAGTTTTCAATTTACAGGTAGTTCGTGCGTAAAGAATGTCATCCAGCCATAATTCACACAAGTACTTCTTCTTGGCTGGCAGGTCTTTGGCCTCAATAATCCATAACTTCAATATATTCTCTACCCTTCTGCTGTTGTCCTGGAACAGAGACATAAAGAAAAAGGTCAAGTGAAAACAACAAAACTGCACACAACAAACAGGAGAAACAAGTTCATTATTTCTGATGTGCTAAATGAGCAAAGACTTAATTACATTTTATTTTAAGGAAATACTGGCTCTCAGAAATTTGCATAATAACACTACTTATGTAAATTTTCCAAATATCACTCTGCTCTCTACGTCTGTTGGTGCCAATTAATAGAAGGAATAAAGCAGATAAAATCCTTCCAAATTAAAAATGTACCATTTCCACATCTACTGCCAAGAGGGCCGCACAAGTGTTTTTGCAAAACAGAAGCTTTTGTACAGGTGCTTTCCCCATTTGGTTCCATTGTCAATATCTGGCAGCTCTGGAACAGCACATTCCCTGTTCTACAGTATGGCAGAAATAGCAGCATGAGTCCACACAGGGATCACTTCATTCGTGACTAGAATGCAACCACTTCCGGGGTGGAAAGGAACAGCTGTTTCAACACTGATGATATTTTAGGACAAGAAATGATGACTATTTAATTCAACTGAAACACTGGGGGGAATTAAATGAGACTGAATGAGCTGCATTATGAGTTAAACATTGTTATTCTGAAGTAAAAATTTGGCCAGAATCCCATTTTAACACTAATGCTGTGAATGATGCCGTGAAATCTTTAAGACTCCCAAATGGTCATGGCTTCTTCCACGGCACCTCCAGAGACACGGGTTTCAGTGCAGACCTCAAAAAGTGCACCTCAGGCTGAATCACCAAACAATAGACTCTGTAGCACCTTCAGTGTTACCTGGAGTCTTTTCTTGACGTAATGACCAGGTTGGACCTAGCTTCACTCAGTTGCTGGAAGTCCACAATAAGGTAGTGTGGGCTCAGGAAGCGCACATGCAGAAAATTATACAATAGTACCCATTCCCGAGATGATAATAGCAAGCCAGAGATGGAGAGTGTGTGTCTAGAAACTCAGACAAAAGGGGAAAAGGAAAGGGAGCAGAGTCAGTGCAGGGCACTTTCAGGATAGTGGCCTATTTTCAAATAAGTGCCCATCTGACAGAGCTGCTCCAGGCCATGACCATCTACAGTTATTAGGAGGGTGTGTTTTGGCCTAGAGATGTTGGAGAGTCACACTCCTCTTTGCAGGTGACTAAAGCAACTGTGGCCATGCTCTTAAAGCAACCACACTAGCGAGGTTGAATTATACACAGTAAAACGTGCCCTGAGAGATAAGTTAGTCTCTCCCCACTGCTGTTACCCCTCCTGTATTATGGAGGGTGCATCAATCAGGGTATGAAAGTTGGTGCTGAACTAGGGGCCTCAAACTTTGTGACACTAAGGGTTGCATTAGAGCTTGCCCACTACCCAAGACCTGTGTGTCACTGGCAGACACAGTTGCATATTTCTGTCAGCAGGAATGAATGCACAGAACCCCTTCGCTTTGACCCACAGTACACTGCTTGCTGGTTGAGCGCATCAGGTGTGAAAGCTGACCATGATCTGCTTTGTCCTTACTCTGAGGCACAGAGAGAGGAGCAGCCATGGCTTCCTTTTTAAGGTGCCCTCAGCCTCATCTGGCCCTCAGGGCACATATGCTCAGCTGACAGAGAAGAGCTTGTTGCTGCAGTTTTAAATGCATCTGTTGTGGGAACAGTATAGCCTGGTAGTTACAAGAATGGGAGCCATGTCCAAGCCCACTTTCCTCCATAGCCATACGCAACTCACTGAGATTCTGTGCCTTGGTTTTCTCACCAATCAGAGCGCCAGCTGTGAGTACCAAGTAGTTAGGGGACTGTATTCTAACACTGACATCACCATTTGGCCTGGAGGTGCCTGGTGAAACCCTCTGAGAACAGGTAGTCCTGGATAAGTAGCAAGTATCATTAGTACTAAAGCAAGTCTGAAGCCTTGTGAAGTTCGATGGTTTCTCAGAGACAGCCCAAGTGGCACATACTGGGGAAGAGAGGGCAGGAAAAATTGGCACTTTCCCATAAATATAATTGTGGCAGAAAGTAACACAGAGAAAAGCTGACCCACAATTACACTTGGTCCCTAAAACGGCAGTATGTTCCCAGCTGCTACCATGCAGTGGGTTATAAAATGCAATAACGAGGAACAGAACTACTACAGAGGCAATTCCTCAAAGCCGCTACCTTGTTTGGGTGCACGGCACGCCGCAGGTTCTCCATCCATTTATCTCGTTCTGCAGCAGAGCGACAGGAGAAGCACTTACTTCCTGATGAAGTCGTCACCTACATGGGAAAGGAAGGGAGTTATTTCTCAACAAGCACATTACAGACTTTGCTTTTGGGAAATTAAAAAGAGGTGCTGGCTGATGCCTTTATTACAAAGAAATA
Organism: Podocnemis expansa; assembly: GCA_007922195.1. NCBI lineage: Eukaryota > Metazoa > Chordata > Testudines > Podocnemididae > Podocnemis > Podocnemis expansa. Next base: position 4,023,878 of record ML682087.1, read on the forward strand.
AACAGTTTTACCCAGGCGCCAAGGAGTCACAGCCAAGGCTGGAGTGCAAGTGCATCTGCAAATTTAAGTACAATACTGAGCATCACAAGGGTTAACCATGGAAGCACACTGCCCCCTCTCCCACATCAGTGCCAGCCTGGAGCGAAGGCACTGGCGCCAGGGAGTCACCCAGGGATTACTGGGCCCAGCAAGTCTGAGCTCCACACAGAAAGAGAGTGAGAGAGACTCACAGCCAGATCCCAAGAGGGGCTAAGTGATGCAAGTTTCTGTTGCTCAGCATCACCCAGGATTCAGCTCATAATCTGCAATTAGACAAACCTCTTTCCTTTCCCCAACCAGGAGTTCAAGCCCCTCATCATTCCTCACCCCACAGCCTGCCCCTTTGACTCTGCCTCTCTAGCTAGCATTGCTGCTCCCAGGCTAGACACAGTGGGGGCTGCAGGAAACCCAACCCCTCACCCCCAAGTACAGAGTGCAGGACAGATGCACTCCTCCTTCACTGGGCATTTTCCTGCTCCTGGTGTGATGCTGTCTGGATTTAGGGGATCATTTATGATTGTTCTTCATATTAATACTTCATATTTGCAATAATCCATATGCAATATACCATGTTTGGTACCAACAGAAAGGTTGTAATCTGCTAGGAATGATTCCATGGTTTAAGAAAGTGTCATATCTGTATTAGAAGTTAGGAATATGTTTGGAGAAACCTGTTGAGCCACTGGGACTTGCCAATGTGACCGAACTCTATTTTAATTCGCAAGACTCTGCACAGCGTGGGGAAGGCCTGAAGTGATAAAAGGCAGCAGCCCCAGCCCCATTTTGTCTTCAGTCTCTAACCAACACCTATATCTGGGACTACTCCTCTGCATCTAGGCAAAGGACAGATACCCACACAGGTGCTGGATGTCTATCAGAGGAACTGGACTAAGCTGAAGCCTCCAAATTCTTCCAGGAATATGCTTTCTGTGGACTCTAAATCATTTGTATGAACATGATTCAATTTGACCCTTTAACATCTCTCATATTTTGTTTCTTTTCTTCTATATTAAACCTTTAGTTTTAGTTACTGAAGGATAGGTTGGCAGTGTGGTATTGTGGGTAAAATCCAATATACTGTTCTGGGTGATGTGGCTGGCCTTTTGGGGTCAGGCGAATCTATTTCTTTAAGGACCCAGTGGCTAGTTGGGGGCCAGAGGAGCTGATGTGCAAGCAAGGGGGCTGCTTATGCCTGGTTTTGCTTTGTCATGACTGCTGTGGGGAACCAGAAGCTTGTTTTATGACTGACTGGCAGTCTGGTTTAAGTTCCACCACTCAGTGCTTGGACAGTGTGGCTCTCAGTTTTGCAGCTTGCCCTGATTTTTGCACATTCAGGTGGTTATTCCTTGCACTGGCTAAGGACCAATCTGGATTCCCAAATTCAAACCACCAGCAGGTGGCTGCCATGATGTTGGTGGGCCTTCCCCTGACTGCTCAGACCCTACAGCAGCTGTGATAGGAAAGACACAGATTAATAGTATTTCTGAAACTTTGCTTGGCTAGCATGGCATTGTCATCCAGGGAGGGATTCAGGTTAGAGACATTACCACAGAGATCCCTTGCCCCCAAATGGCTTCCCCACGTGCTGCCCAGAAATTCAGGTGTGTGTTTCCTGACAGCAGAGACAAGAGGGATGCAGCATTTGGCAAGAGTCCTTGTGTGCCAGCCACTTTCCTATTCATGTCACTGAGTTTTCTCAGCATTAATTACTGTCCCGAGGTCTACGAAGGCCGATCAGATTCCTAAGCAGCTTCTTCCGTCTAGCTGCTGCTCTGAAGTATCTTGCATCTATGAAATACACATATTTCTCAAACAACTCACTCCTTGAAACCCTGCTGGCAAATTAATAGATTAGGATTTGGCATTAGGAATTCTGTATTATTCATAAAAATGACATGCGACATGCGGTGACTTTGATTTTCTTTGCCTTCGTTGCATCATTTCACATCCAATGATATTCTTTATGAAGATCCTTGTCTGCAGACTGAAGGTCTCTCATTTGCACATCAGATCCGTCCTCTTGGAGTGTTATTTCCTCTGCTCCCTTGCTGCAGAGTTCCTTGATTTTCCATTTTGCCTTAGCTGCGTTTGTCACGGAAGAGGGGGTTTGCCACTTTCAGGAGATGCAATCATCCTTTGCTCTGTTTATGCTCCAGGAAGCTGCATCTGTTCCTTCAGGGCATGCAGCACCGGGCCATGATTTCTCATTAGCCAACCTCATGGCTGATGTGAACAAATGTTTGCTTTGAACAGAGCTTCATATGTCTCTCTGGTATCTTCCAAATGGGACAAAAGAGAAGAGGCCTGATGTTACCTTCACCGCATGGCTACAAAATAGATCTTCCATCTCTTGATATTCCAGCAAATTTCAGAGGAGCTTCTACCTCATGAGCTATTCCATCACTGCTAATTACTCAGTGCCCATTCCATTATCTCACCATGCATACGGCTCCTATATTCCTCATGGCTTCCTTGTAATAAATCTGGTCTGCTTTACCCATCCTTCATGATCCTAAAAAAAACAAACAAAGAGTTCCGTGGCATTCTGACAAACCGGGATTGTACCCACAAAAGCTCATGCAATAAATAAATTTGTTAGTCTTTAAAAGTGCCACAGGTTCCTTGTTTGTTTTGCCGGAACAGATTAACACAGCTGCTTCTCTGGAACTCATCACCATGCACGATCCTAGTTCCTCCTCTTCCTGCTATGGCATCTTCCCCGCACTTATCAGAATATCTTGACCATTGTCATAGAAGAGATCCTGTAGCTGTACCCTGGGTCAGTCTAGCCATTGCACTAGAATGGAAACTTTACCTAAAAACAGAGTGTGCGAAACTACATCTCTCTTGCACGTGAAGACGTAGGGCTAACACTGAGCTACAGGCACAAAGTTCAGGGAAGAACCTGTTATCTGCTCATTACTTAACAATTCTAAAGATTATTGCATCAAATGCCCTCACAGATTGCTCAGTAACCATTATAGAGGGGGGAATTTTGAATGTGCAGAACTTCAGTTCAGATAATCCAAGAATGTGGGGTAATTTGAGGGTCTCTTCTCTTTTCACTCTAATAATTAGACTTTGGGAGAGCCAAACTAATCAAGTAATGAGCGTTACATTCAGATCGGGAGGACAAAGGACCTGTACTCTAATAATGGTAAGACCATGTCACTTAATGACAACTGTCAGGAGCTAAATTCTGCAATCTTAAATGAGGCAAAACTCCCATTTAAAGTTCTGAGGAATTACAATTAAGGATCACAGAATTCAGACTCATGTGACCAGTTAAAAGTTAATACCCAAGGGCCAGATTCATCAGCAGCAGGCACAATCTACTTAATCCTAAAAGGAGTAGAAATTTTGGATTGATGTTGGTTGAAATAATCTTTTATTGCCAAATTCTGCCCTCTAAGCTAGATAGCTCCCATTGAAATCAATAGGGTTTACTCCCATGTAGATCAGAGAAGTTAGCCCTTTTTTACCTTAATGTCTGTTAATTACACATTGATTGCTTATTGCTTTCCAGCTATTTAATAAAATATGCATGTGCTTTATTTTATAACTACGCATTGAAAAACATGTTGCTGTTAATGTAAACGAAGAAATACGCTATTTAATCCCGACCCAATGGATTGCTGAATAATTATTCAAAAGTTAAATTCTAAGGTTTCCTCTAAATAATTGCAGCATCTTGCATGCATCAGGCCAAACAGAAAGTCTTTTGGCCCATGAGGAGTTGAAGGTCATGCCCACCATTTACACCTTGAAAGGCAAACTTCTCCAGATTTGCCAGAATGTCCTGACTTTGATCTGTGACCTAAATGCCATGCGATGTAAATGATCTTCATGTACTATTAATGATCTCCATGAGGACAGTATTTTGAATGTTTCAGAATTTTTAGATTTGCTACAATGGTATTAATGGACACAGATAAACTCAATTAGCAGTACTCATTAGTTTCTAAAATGTAACTTAATTAAACTCATTATCCCCATTCCCTGAATGGATGGTTCCGTTACTCACACTGAATTGTGAATTTTACTTCTTCTGAACAACCGTACTGGGTTGCATAAGGTGCTTTTGAAACGGGCTCACCTTTGTGTAAGAACAATTGATAACATCACTGTTGTACCAGCTCTTTCAGCCAAGGATCTCCACTGACTACATGAATGAGAGTTACGCCTACAAGGTGGTAGGAATGGGGAGAGAAGTTAAGTGACTGGGTTTCTGGCTGGTGTGCAGGCACGCAGGGAGCGGATGGTCATTTGAGGGATATTGAAATAGGGCTGATGTAACAGCGACTAGTCCCTTCAGTAACACCTTCTCATATGGGTTGGGTGGAGGTGGACAGGAAGGTTGGACCTGTAGGAACAACTGTAGCCCCGAGGTTACAATACTCATCAGGGAGCACTGCTATTGTTTTGCTATTCCATTGCCTTCCTCCTCACACCTGTGTACTGGGCCAAACATTTGGCCTGCAAGAGGCAGGAAACAGTCACAGAGCACCGATTCCCATGCCTGACCTCATCACTGAACCGGTCACAGGACCCCTGACCCCCAGTCACTTTCACAACACTGCCCTGCCCAATGCAGACTGAGCACATGCTAAACTAGAAGGAGATCACTATATATTGGCTGGGAAACCATTCCTCCATTTGCTTAAAAGAGAGAAAAATGAGATGTTCAATAAGTTATTTGGAAGGATAAAAATAAACTAACTAAATATTGATGAGACTTGGAAAGCTGGAGAAGTTAGTTTGAACTAAAAAAAGCAGTTCAGTTTGAATTAGCTTCAAACTGCTTAGTTCAGACCAAGAAAGTCCAAACTAAGGTCTTCGATGTAGACATAGCTAGGGGACTCTTTCTTCCCAATAAGCAACAAAATCTGTGTCTCAACAGCAAAATAACTCTAGGCAACACTTCCATGCAAAAGAGGAAGGGCACATGTTCTACTTTTTGCAGTTTTCAAAGCAGCAGTGAGATAAACCAAACCATTGGTACTCTTCTCTTTTCAAATAAGAGTGGGAATTTATTGGTCTGATGACTCACTGGCTCTTCTTTGCACCTCAATTCTGACACTACCCCCGTTACTCCAGTCTTTGCCACGGAGTGCTCCTCCCTTCCACTCTGCGCTAATTCTATCCTCTGCCAAATGTGATTTTCAGGGGCAGAGTAACGTCCATGAGGGATGAGAAGAGAGCTGTGAACTCCATTCACCTCTGCAGCAGAGTCATTGTCCCCAGACATTGGACGAGTGCACCAACGCAACTCACCTGAGTGCTTCCATATGGAGGATGGGTGATGAGCATTCATCAGTAACAAAACAATGTCCTTTTGTTTGTTAGCTTCTTTTACTTCATAGGATTTTCTAAACAGCAATTCACATCTTCTGGTTTTCTGTATGAGCCTTGATGAAACTCACTTAAAAATAAAAGATTCTTCCCCCTTGCAACTGCATGATTTGTATAATTCCTCTCTCAGTCAACTTTCTATGAGCACTGTTCACATCCCTCGCTCTGCTCTTGTGTGCTGAGCAGAATTGGTAAACAACTCATATTATGGATGTCACATCTCTTTTCCATCTAGCTTCATTTTATCTTTCTTGAGTGGAATGTAATGGAGGCCATATAATTTACAAAACTGTTCGCCTCCTGACCCGCCGCGCTCACTCAGTTCTCCAGGGAGCATATCATACTGGAAAACGAATACCTTCTTCCTGCTTTAGGTCTTTCATTTGGGGATAATCTTCCATTTAAAAGAATTTCTCTGTTTTGCCCCTTTACATTTTAAGAGATTGTTTTCAAATTTCAACTCACTGCTAATTTCAAACATGACAAAAATTGAAACCGATCCTAGCAAATGTGTTGCCATTAACAAACACCAGGCTGTCCCCGTCTGGCACAATGTGCCAAGGGAACGCGTCCCTGCCCCCATCACCACCCACTTAGGAGACGTCAGTCTGCACTGCAGGTGAGGAGTGACTGTGAGCTCGGGTGGGGTTCCTGCACTCGCTTGAAGCTAGCTCGCTTGCTAAACAGAGCAGTGAAGACGTGGCAGTGCAGGCATCAGTACAGGTTAGCAACACAAGTATGTATGCGGATAGACAGGTGAAGCCTGTGTCACTGTCCTCACAGCTTTTTCTTCACAGCTACATGCCTGCTCAAGCTGCTGTCGTATCTCTGACAACAGTGTCAACATGCCCTCAGGCATGAGCCAAGCTTGGCTGAGGGCCATCGTCTTCCCTGCTAGGATACACTGTCTTTGCCTCTTGCCAAGGCTTCTTCCCTGGAGATGCTGCCCTCTTGTAATAGTCCAACAAAGAGCCATTGTGGTATCCTCAGTTGTTGTGTCCTTTTCAGCAGGCTCTAACCAGTCTGACAGGGCCCATCGTGGTACTCTCGCTTGGTCTGGCTAGGCTCTGGGCTCAGACCTTGCTTGGTCTTCAGCAGCCTTCCCAGGGACCATTCCAGCCCACAATGGGCTGCCCCAGGTCTTCCCTCCTCCAGCCTCAGGCAGCAACTGACTAATCTTCCTCCAGTACTCTCTTTTATATGGCCCTTCTGGTTCCTGAGCGGCTTCTCCAGCAGCCCCTCTGACTAGCTGCTTCTCTTGCAGTTGCTCACAGCCACCTGGAAGACACCTCCTCTGCTCTTTCTGGGATGGGGCAAGGCAGGGCCACAAGGCTTCCAGCAAGGGGCCTCCAAATCAAGTCTACACTGTCACAGTTCTCCAATGACAAAGTGCTGCATCAGTGAGTTGTACACTGGTCTGTTTGTATACCACTGACCTCTACAAGATGGAAAACTGTTCAGGTACCAGTAATTATGTTGCCCTCTCTTATAGTCCTGTAGGTGGACACAAAACCTAATAATACTCCAGCTCACAAACATCTTCCACTTACTCAAGCAACGGAAGCCCGATGACCTAAATTTTATACCCCTGGACAACACTGTATAAAGCCCATGTGGCCACAGATTAGATCTATAGACCATGAACTAGTTATCAGTGCTCAAGGGGGCCCAGACCCTGCTTAGGACTGCTGGGTAGCTCTCCTCTCAGCCGGTCCTGCCACTGCTGTAAAATGGGGCCATAGCTCTAATTCTATTGGTATATTTTTCCCAACAGAAATTTTTTTATATAAATGCACATAAAAGCTACAGGGAAAACAACAGTCTCTGTTAGATATTGCTTTGAAAAAGAACAGTTTAGACCAAAGATTATTTTAAAGCAAGATGATTTCCCACCCTACTCAATAGATATGTTACAACATCATATGGCAGGATGGGCATGATAGTGTCTTACCTCAAAACAAAAGTCCTGACCCAGAATGCTACTGTGAACTGGCTTGATGACCACTTCTTCCTCCATACTGAGATCCAGAGCCTCTACGGCACTACTGGGACTGAGCAAAGACTCGTGGGAGCGTGATTCCTTCAGCCTCGGCATTAGATGGGATCTAGGGGAAGAACAAAATGATATTAGTGGATTCTCTTCTCCACAGACAGCTGACTAGGTCCCATCTGTTTCAAGTCATTCTTTTACTAACATCTACAAAATCACTGGGAATTTTCTGCATGAATTAACGAAGCGCCTAGCCCACTGGGAGCTGGTCAGTTCCCTTTGTAATTTGGGAAAGAGGCTGCATCATGAAGAGGTTTGTCCTAAAATGTTGGTTTATTTCACTCAGACGCTGTCAGACAAAGAAGTGCAGCAGGAACACATTTTCATAGACGCATGCAATGTGTGTCTCTGCAAAGATGTCAAGGTATTTTTGTAGCTATATAATCCCTGTTGTTTGGGACATTGTAAATTCAGCCCTCGCAGTTAGATGAAGTCCGTTTGGTAGGCTGGCACTGCAGGACAGAACTGGTACACCCAGTACGCGTAACACCCTCCCTTGGTGATTGGTATGGATTGACGCTTGCCTGCCATACACTGTGAATGTAGCCAGGATGCCAGATTTAAATGGCCCTAGGTCTGGTCAGTACTTGGATAGGAGGTCCCCCTAGCATGGGGTTTCACCTCATGTTTCTTCAGAGCCACTAGTCCCAGCTGAAAGCAGAAAGTTGTACAAAAATGAACAGAGAAAAAGTGCCACACAACTGCTTGTTGGTTTTTTGTTTTTTGTTTTTTTTTCTTCTCCAAAGGCCTACAAAGTTTAGATTTTATTCAGACTGACTCTCCCATTCTGGAGAACAGTACTGTGGGTGGAGCTAGGCAGGGAGACTAACAACAGAAAGTACACAACACCCAGGTATCTGGAGCTACAATCCTGCACCACCCTGTTCATTTGCAAGAAAAGGACAAATTCCTGTCATGGGCAGAGCCAGTGGCTGGATTAGCACTTTGTGACCATTCTTAACCTGCAAATGGATGCGTCACTCTGACCGTTACAGACACACTCCACCAAGGAGACTGTGGAAAACAGGTCCTCATGGCCCAACAGAGTGATTTAAATGCTCCAGAGTCCCACTGGCAGCATTTAGAAGCAGGGACGACATCTGCAGATGGTGAGCAATGCACCATCTTCAACAAGAGCCAGTGCAGACAATGGTGAATGTAACTGTTAACAAGGAATCAGAGAACACAGGGAAAAATGATACTTGGTAAGAAAAATTAAAAAATACAGAATGGCAGCACGAAAAGAAACATGAGAATAAATGAAACATAGAATCACAGGGTTGGAAGGGACTCCACGAGGTCATCTAGTCCAACCCCCTGCCAAAAAAGCAGGACCACTCCCACTAGATTATCCCAGCCAGGGTTTTGTCCAGCTGGGCCTCGAACACCTCCAAAGATGGAGATTCCACCACCTCCCTAGGTAGCTTATTCCAATGCTTCACTACTCGCCTAGTAAGAAAGTTTTTCCTAATATCCAGCCGGTCCCTTCATCTCCAGTCTGAAAAATATAAAAAAATTCTACTGAAGCCAGATCTGAGAAACTGTCTCTAATAACTCTGACCTTTAGAATCATGACAAGACTCTCAGTGTCTTTCAGAGAAGCTGTGAGTGCGTCTGTCTGTCTGTAGGGGACAGCATTTACGTTGGACCAAAAAGGAAAGTTAGCCTTTGTTTGTAACACAGGCCTATATACACAGCATGAGGCAGCTCACATGGATTGTTTCAGATTTCTTTTTTTGTGCATATTGAGTTTCACCATCCTCAGAAACAAAACTATCCAAAACACTCTAAGAAATGTCAACTGCGTATACAAAATTCACCCTTTCCAGTCAGATGCCAAATTGAGACTAGAAAACAGACAACTGTAGCGCTGAGGGTACCCTGACAAGTTCCAAAAGGATAGCCTTGTCAGTCGAGTTCAGCAAAAAAACCAAGGAGTTTGGTGGCACTTTTAAAAACTAACCAACTACTTTATCGTATGAGCTTTTGTGAAAGAGAATCCCACTTTGTCAGATGCTTGAGGGTACTCTGAGTTCATCCATTAAGGTTCATTCCATGGACAGGCCCTGAGGTGATTAAAGGTTGCTCAGACTCCAGCTGCTGTGTCTAGTTAAAAAAGCTGGGCCAACAACCGAATAAGGTGAAGATCCCTATTTTTCTGAAGGACCGATGCAGCATGGACAGCAGTAGCCAATGGGGAGGGATGCTATCAGAGAGTTAATAGACAGCTCAATCTCCACGGGTCTTTCAGTCCTTGGTGCTCTCCGTTGAGGCTGACAGCCAAGACCAATTGTGCTTGTGTCTACTAATGTGTCCATGGGGAACTGCACTAAGACGACCATCAAACACATTTCACACAGGACACCTAGGAGCCCTCAGAAGCTAATCATCTTTGGTCATTACTGATCTGGGCCGGATTAGAACCAGTGATTTAGAAATAAAAGGCTGTAAATCCCATTAGCAATGCTCTAAGCTGTTCACTCACCCTGCAGTGCAATGGTTAGCTCAAGTGATCTTTGGGAATCGAGTGAAGTCCCACCGTCATTTTGCCAGACTTTGCACCAATTTAATACTATTTTTTGGAGAAAAGGGGGCACATCATTATTCTCTGAATGATACAGCAAAGTAACTCTCATGTGGCTAGCTAGATCTAGTTAACCCTGACTGCTAGTGCTACAGAGAGAGAAACCTGACAGCACACGCTATTAACTAATCGTTAATGCACTGGCAATATGAACTTGGAGTTCAATAAGCACCTATTGTATGTCACTATATTCACATTATTGAGCCACAATTCTTACTGCTGTTCTCCCAGTTTAGCAAACAGTACAAGAAAATGAGACAGAAGTTACAGGTGTGGGCTTGTGTGTGGATGTACATGTGCGCAACGAAAGGAACTTAGCAGGGGAGACTTTTTCATCTTACAATGTTATAGAATGGTGGTTGGTGTAAGGACACCATTTAAAAATACTTAAGCCACGAAAGACACTATAACATGCCCAGTATGTCATCACCACATTCAACAGCATTTATTTTATATCTGTAATCTGTGTGCCCCATATCATGCTTTAAGAAACTGTACCTTTCTCTGGATTTTTCCTAAAAATAAAAGTGGCAGGCAGAATCAGACTACTGGGGAGTGGTAGCATACGAAGTCCTCCATGTCTAGCCAGCGGATAACACCCCCCCCCAGTTGGTAGCTACTGATGCTTTTCACCAGATGTCTGTGTGATTGTGGCTTGTGGCTCAGTCCAGCTCCAGGCAGTAGCCTGGTGTCCATGACACAAAAGCAACTAGTAGAGTTGTCATTAATGAGCACTTCTGGCTGGCGATCTAACAGAAGAGGCCATGAGAAACCTCACTGATAGTGGCAACCCCCCAGGACAGGCAGGAAAGCCACCTGTTCAGGACCTACTCAACTGTCTGACACTATTTACCAGCACCGAAGCCACACACAATCAATAAAAGGCACACCCCATGCTACCTGCTGAGCCAGGGGTTGGCAACCCAAAAGGAAAGAAGAGCCTTTTTAAAAAAATTCCTTCAATGACCAAGTATTTTGAGAACCGCAATGGCTGTAGCCTCCTGGTGGCGGGGTGCGGGCCCAGGGCGCCTGCTGCACGGTCCCACGTCCGGGGGGGGGGGTCAGGAGCCAGAAATGGGTCCCCTGCAGGGCTCCCCAGTGGTGATGGGTAGCTTGGAGCGAGGCGTGGGCCACCCACAAGGTCCCCTGGTGGTGGTGGTGGTGGGGCTGAGCTGCAAGGGGGCACCCAAAGAGCTGCCTGTGCCTCCTGAGCAGACCCCTCTGCTAAGCCTTTGAAACGCGGCACTGGCCAGCTAGCCTGCTACAGCAATGAATGCTTTCGAGAATGGGGATATATACTGGATGTCTGCAAAGGCCATAGTACCCTTTGATTTTAATACCCACTTCTAGAGAAGGAAAATTTTTCATGTCCATCGTAGTGACATGACATTTGCTGCAGGGATCCATTTACTGGAAGATGTTTGTAACTCGCTGTCTAGCGTCTATGGTTGTGCAGGCTGCCCTGTCATATGAACAGTAATAAAAATTCCCGCTAATGCCATGAACTGCCTGGCTGACTCACTGTGGAGAGGGCACCATTATTCTTACTGAAATAATAACTCTGATCTCTTGGCCATTGCAGGGAGAGGAAATAAAACTCATGACAGGCACATTAAAGAGGAAGCAGCTGAAAAACAGAAAGTTTCTGTAGCTAACACACAAGCATATGAAAGACCTGGCAGGCTCAGGCTGAGTCTGCTCTTACTGGAGAAGGGTGGCAGTTTGAGGCCGAAATAATTATTCTCACTTCAATGACAGTGCAATGTTCCGGCTTAATAATGGTGCACTGTGAAGGCCACTCTGACCAGAAAACCGGTGCAAAAGGGGTGAGAGCTCTCCCTACTTTCTGCTCTGCCCACGTGCCAAGGAAGGACCGACCTCTCATCTGAGGGGACAGTTCCCTCTCCAGCTCCCTGCAGAGGAACCCCTCGTGGGGGTTGTTTGGGAGGAGACTGAACAAAATCAAGTCTTGTGTCATACTACACTGACGGGAGTTTGGAGGCACAAGTACAAAGACAGGTATCCCAAACACTCCTCTGATGTCTGTAAATAGTTTGAAAAGAGATGGCTGAGGAGCTCCCTGGACCATTAACGCTGATTTTCAATCAGTCTTAGTTCCCCAGGGAAGTTCCAGGAGACGGCAGGAAAGCTAATGTTGCGTCAATATTTCAAAAGGGTAAATGGTCTGACCTGGGTAATTATAGGTCTGTCACCCTGACATTGCTCCCAGGCAAGATAATGGAGAGGCTGATGTTCGACTTGATTTATAAAGAATTAAAGGAAGATAATACAATAAATGCCAATCAACATGACGTTATGTAAAATAGACTCTGTCTGTTGGACCTTTTTCTGAAATTATAAATTTGGCTGGTAACAGAACCATACCTAGACTTCTCTAAGGTACTGGAATTGGTGTTGCATGACTTTTTGGTTAAAGAACTAGAATGATATGAAATTAACTTGGCACACATTAAATGGGTTAAAAACTGGCTAACCGATAGGTCTCAAAATGTGACTGTAAATGGGGATGCCTTGAGTAGGAGCAGAGAAGTTATTTTGCCTCTCCATTTGGCATTGGTGTAGTGGATATCCACCATTCAAGAAGGGTGTTGATAAACTGCAAGGTGTTCAGGGAAGAGGCATGAGAATGAGTAAGGATTAGAAAACATACTCTTGAAAGTGTGAGAAACTATACAAGAAAGGTACAGTTTCTTAAGTCTACATACTCTTGAAAGTGTGAGAAACATTACAGTGGGATGGGCAAGTAGCACTTGCATTGTTTCTCACACTTTCAAGAGCATATACCACATCCTAACTCTAGTTTCCACTTCAAACATCTGACGAAGTGGGTCGCACGAAAGCTTATGCCTGAAGAAATCTGTTAGTCTTTAAGGTGCCACAGGATTTTCTGTTGATTTTGCTATAGACAGACTAACACAGTTACCCCTCTAGAAGTTACATCTTACAGAAGGGTTCTCAAACACGCAGCCCATGGGCCGCGTGCAGCCCCTAAAGCTATTTCCTGCGGCCCGCAATGACACGATCATTACTGATATTTGCAGTATCTTTGTATGAAAAGGTTTCAGTGGTGTGGCCCTCAGGCTAACGTACTAGTCCTCATGTGGCCCTCATGGTAATTTGAGTTTGAGAGCCCTGTCTTACAGTGATTAAGTTCCTCAAACCTATCTAATTAGCTTAACTCTAGTGGTAGAGTCGAAGAATTCAGACGATTAACGTAGAAAGAAGGCAGCTAAAAGGTGATGCTTCTAAAAGATGCCTACATGGGGTACAAACACTTAACAATGGGCTTGTCAGTCTAGCAGGGAAAGGTATAACACAATCAGTGGCTGGATGCTGAAGCTAAACTAATTCAAACTGGAAACAGGGTGTAAATTTTTTATAGTGAATGTAATTAACAATTGGAACAATTTATCAAAGGTCAAAGTGGTTTCTCTGTCGCTGGCAATTTTTAAATCAAGATTGTATGTTTCTCTAAAAGTGATGCTCTGGGAAGTACGTGGGGGAAATCCTATGGCTGTGTTGTACAGGAGGAAAGAAAAGATGACGACAGTGCGGACCTCTGTTTCTGGAATCTACAACTAACTATGTAAAACAGGTACAGAGTTTCAGAACTACAGACAAGGGCATCTGTAAATTCATCTGCTTTCCAACTTCATTTTCAGAATCTACCCGAGACCCATACAGCCCCCAGCCACCCAACCAAGCAGTTCAGATAGTATTTGGCTGCAGCATATACACACTTCTAGGACTCGGGAGTTGCCTCCTGCAAATCCATCTCCATAGTCACATTAAAATATAGCATATGCACACAGCCAACTTCTTTCTTTAATAATACACCTTGTATTCCATCTTAGTTTCCATGAGCAAATCAAATTAGGTTGCTAAGGTTTTATAAGCGCAGCAGATAAACCCACTGGGTCAGAGACTTCTCACTGGAAGAACAGTCTCTCCAAACAGCACATTGGGTTTATTTTGCCACGTGCCTTATTTTAATCACCTTCTGTGTCTCCAAGGTTCAGTTTAAGGAGATGGAGAAAAAAAAATTCATAAAATATCACAGCAGCTTTAAAGAAAAACAACAGCATTACCCCTACTGGCACTGTCCTGGAGGGGCCAACAGAGAGGCAGCCAAGATCTGATTATTAAGGAAAAATGTTTCCTACCCACAAGAAGTGAGAAAGGGCTGCTCTTCTAAATAATAAACGTAATGGAACATTTCAGTGTTAAGAGAGTCAAAACCTCTTGGCACAACTCTTTAATAAACAGCCACAACTAGGGATGCTGAATGTTGTTAGACTGCAGCAGCACACCAAGCAGTCCAGTGCTTTGTGGACTCAGAGCGTATGTCTACACAGCAATGAAAATCACACACAGCTGGCCTGGGCCAGCTGATTCAGGCTTGCAGGGCTGAAAATTGCCATGTAGATATTTGAGGTTGGGTCTGAGCATAAAGCTCTGGGACCTTGCAAGGACGGCTAACCAGATCAGGAAACACACTGGGGACTGGTAATGGGATACGGACTTCCAGGTCATGAGTGGGATACAGGCCTAACAAGTTAACAGCCCGCTGACTCACCTCAGTTGTAAACTGGAGGGACCATCAGCAGAGCCCAGTCTCTGTGCTCATTTCCAGAGCTTGCCCCTCTCCTGAGGCACCAAAAAAGGGCTCGTCCACACATGGAGTCATTCCAGACTAGTCCTGTGCATGACAGTCTTCTTATGGAATCTGAGTGTCCGTACGGAGTTATTTAGCTCTCGTTAATCTGCTTTCAATTCACACCTTACCTTGTTCTGTAATATCTTCCACATATAGACAAGCTCTTAAAGGAGCAACATCAACTTACAACCAAAGCAAATTTCATTTCAGGTCACACTTGTCAAACCCCCTGCAGATTTGTGAGTGTTTACAATTACATTTTTTCTGAGTTTTTTAAAATGTTTCTCTCCCCCCCATTGTTGAGCACTCAACAGAAGAAATGGATGGACTGCAGTCAGAGGGGACTAGCTAGCCACAAATGGGCCATCAAATGCACTAAGTAAACAGACAGAAAAGAAGATGTCTTCTCTAATATCGCCCAGTTCTGCTCTTCAGCACTCCTTGGAACAGCAGCAGGAAAGAAAGGTTCAGAGACAGGCGTGATTTCTGTTCCACTTTGACACCAACTGCCATGTTGGACACTGAGAGTGAGGCTACCAACAGCCATCAGAGGGGAATACATTTTGATTATCAATCTCCTGGGGTCTAGGTTTCATCTGCTGACTTCAAGGTGAAAGGTTCTGAGGTTCTGCATCCCACTGCCAATGTCTGGAGCCATCCAGGTCCCCCAGGTTTTGCTCAGTGGCACAGTTCCTGGTCAGGTAACCGGCAGACAAAGCAGATGGAAAACTTATTACATTGACGCAAATCACTCCATGGTTTTTCTGCCATCCCCTGCATACACTCTACTCCAAAGGGGCCTCCTGCACATGTAAGGGAAGCAGAGCAGCCAGGAAAGAAACTGCGGCTTCCAGCCAGGGGATTAGGGAATGTGTTTTGACTGAGAGCAAAGTGGACAACTCTGCAGGATTAGTTTGCATCATAAGAGAAGAGAATAAATCAAACATTATCCTTCTTGACTGAGTTGGCCTAGGACAGTCCAGCAGTAGGAACGAAGTTAGGGTCTTCTGCTCCACAAACACAGACCCCCTGCAATGCAGGCTGTTGGAGAATCTCCTTCACCTGTAGCCCTATCACAACTGACATCCTCTGCACACGACATCAGCTAACAGTCAGTAACGCAAAGCTATTATGCAGTAGCACGTCATGCATCCGCCTGTACGTTATAGTCTCCAGTACAGCTTTATCCAGGACTTACCAATGCCATGTGTGTGAAATCACACGGCTTTGTGCCTGTTCTCTGTTTACCTCCTGACTCTGCCCAAAGCCCTTATTCACTTCATCTCCCTAGCCTCACTCCGGTGGGTATGTCGCTCATGCTAAAATAAAAAAATCATTCAAGTCGCTCCATCTTCCTGGAACATCTGAGGAAGCAGCAGCAGCACAGAACTTTCACAAGCCAGCGAGGTAACTTTCTTCACATGTGCCGGACACCTGGGGTGAGACTTTAACCTTGGACGCTCTGTGACGACATTAACCACCTTTTGGCACTTCCCATACGATATGGGCATCAATCTTTGGTTTCCTAGATTCCTTGGTTCAAATTCCCTTACTCGTTTTGTTAGACACCAGCTGCTGATATCCTCCACCACGGAAGGTGCTGCATTTCAGCAGTGCTTCATGCACAGGGATGATGAAGGGCTTTGGGCTTCATCCTCTGGGCTGATTGATGCTATATAAATGGGAACTATTATTTCTCCATCTTCTCCATCAGCATTAGCTCAGTTTAGAAACTGTTTTCTGCTGGAAACCCTCTTACAAAATGCTGCACCTTTCCCATGCTACCCCAACGGACATGCAATTACATTTAATCGGTCCTGCCCTCATTTTGAGGCAAGTCTCAATTTTAACCAACAGGGGAAAAAATTACAAACAGAGGGACACTATCCATTTAAATCAGGCTTCAAATTTTGATTTTCTACCAAGCTTCTCAAAACCTCACTGCAACAGTGCCATTTTTTTAATCTTCTAAAATCCCTGGGAATGGCTGTTTATTTGCTTAATGAAAATATTCCCTGGCAAGGAGTGTCAGTGAGAACCTGAAAGCGAAACTCATTATAAACAGCAGAGAAGCTAACTTGATTTATTTTCATTGTACAAGGTGAGAGAAATTGCAAAAAGCAAAGAAAATACATAAAGGGAGAGGAATAAAAGAGAATTTAGAAAAGTCATTCAGTTTCAATAATCTAAAATGGTATCAGAAACCAAGGGAAATCAACCACTTTCTTGACAGTACAGGACTTTGAGACTGGCAATATCTTCACAACGATGTTTAAAATACCATGCCTCATTTTTATCTCACACCTGTGTGAATCAGGAGTAACCCCAGCCACGTTAACGGTGTCATCCCTGTGTACAGCTGATGTGAGCGAGAGAGGCCTCAGGCACACCGTTCCTCATGGTTTAAAACACAGCATGGCACCAAGAACTAACGTCTCACATTGCAAATTCTGATCTCACTGACCCCAGAACGGTCAAAAGAAATTCCAGTGAAGTCAATGAAACAACCACATGTCAAGCTGGTGGGAAAGCAGAAGCAACCACACAGACATAGGACAGTCCCCTGAACTGCCTGCCTGCCAGGGATGCAGTGGGGACAGGCCTTTGGACAGGCATGCCTGTCCTCCAGCTGTTCACTAGGGTTGGAAGATGACACAGAGGGTGAAGATTTTGCTATATATCTCCCTCTTATTCACTCATATCATTTTGCTGCAACCTGAATCAAGATGCAGCAGCAGGCTGAAAGCAGAAAAAGCGAGCTGGGATCTTCCCTTCTGGATTGCCCATGAGTAGAGGAAGCTGGCAAGTTGTGCTTCCCTGTAATGCTAAGGTGTCAGCTCCTGATTGTGGCTGGCTGCTGAAAACAGTGGTAATGTTCTAAAAAACAACAATAAACCCTGTCACAAACATGAGGACCACAGCTGAGATTCTGCTAAAAATAAGCAACTCTGGAGAAACTGACAAGTAACATGCAGGCTCACACCAAACAGCATCAACAAAGGCGGTGGGGTCATCTTGGATGGGGATGCTACTGCCTGTTCCATCCCCCCTTCCTGCTCTCGCCACGTATAGTCCAGCCCCAGGATGTGCCTTTGAGGCTGGTGTACGACACACCCCATCAGTAACCTGGTATTTCACTCATGACACTGACAAGCTAATTAACAACCCTGAATGTTTCTTCAATCAGCCTACTTCTGAACGAAAGAAAAAGGCTGCTAACTCCAATATCTCACTTTGTGACAAACCAGTGGGCAGTGAGAAGTCACTCTCACAGGCTGCTTCACAAAGAGCTATGCCCTATCCAGATCAGGGGAATTAAGGACACTTGGCAGTTTGCAGGAACCAGCCCTAAATCTTTAGCTACTCCTTGCTCTGAGACGCCCATCCCTCGCACCATGGCTGCGTGCTCAGATCTGTGCAGGCTCTGGGGGGGGGGGGGCAGGCTTCCTGCTCAGTGCACAGATAAGTAAAAGCTTCCCCTCCCCAGTGCAGTATAAACTGACACCCTTCCAAGCAAAAGATTGCTTTCACGCTGCCCCCAGTCCGCGTGCATGTGCACAGAGAGGTGTCTCTCAGTTCCTTGCCCAAAGGGCCAGATTTACAACTCTTCTTAACTCTGTCCCAGCTCCTCTGGCCCAGGTACCCCCCAACCAAGGCCAGTTATCTCATTTTGCAAAAAGCCCATTGAAGTCCCCCTCCCCCAACACACCTGACTGAAGGTTTCTTCTGTCCCCCTTTCTTGTCCTATCCCTACTGCAGGCAGAGCTGAACTGGATATGCAAAAGCAATTCAAGCTTCAGCTCTTGATGCTGTCCAATTGGCTGTTCTGTAGCTGGCTAGGAGAGCTACAATCACCACAAATGTCAGAATCAGTACAGCTACTGGTGAGCAGGCTACGCTGACCCAGCCTGCTGCTGGGAGCCCATGAATCAGAGAGATACGAAGTACAGTAACACATGGCAGAGACGGCAGCTCCCCCATCCTCCATTGGAACCAATTATGCAGCCGGGAAATGGCCTAACTTTCACCATGCTCCGCTGCATTTGGTTTAAATCAGGGAAAATGTTTGAACAGCAGAACCCAGGAAGCTCCTGAAGCTCTCTCAGTGAATGGGAACAGCTCTAGTTTTGATTTTACTTCAGTGGAGCCTCTGAATCTGTTCCTGCCCACATCCTTGCTGGCTCAGATTTCTCACCAGGCATGCACTCTCTCTGCTCCAGCCAGAGGGGGCTGCAGGACCCAGGGCACCTCTTTTGGCAGTTAGCTTGGGCTGCAAAGCAGATAGGAGTGAGAGCCTCGGTTCTCCACTCTGATACTAATTCACTGGGCAAGTCAAGTCATTTATGTCCCTCCACTTCCCCCTCACATTAGTTTCCCAGAGAAATGATGCAGCCAACCATGAGACATACCTGCCCTCTGAAATGAGGAGCCTGTAAGTTAGAGGCAGCACTGTACAAGTAAGGACATCTTCAGAAAAACTCACAGACATTTTCCCAGAGGCATCTCAAAAGATCAGGGAAAACCAACACTGTGTCGCAACATAATCAGCTGTTTGAAAAGCACATTCTCCTCATGGAGGTGCTGGCACCACTTTGGATTATTTACACTAGAAACCTGATTTGCCTCCTGCCATTTATGCTCTTTGTTTGCTGTTCATGTGCAGCCCTAGACAGCAACATTGGCCTCAGCATGCAAGCTATCTGATCTCCTGGCTGTACTTCTAACATCCTATCAACAAATCACCGTCTTATCACCGAGAGCCACACCACTGGTAAAGTGGGATTTTCTCCCACAAAAGCTCATGCAATAAATAAATTTGTTAGTCTTTAAGAGCCACAAAACTCCTTGCTTTTTTTTTTTTATTATTTTTTGCTTTACAAGACTAACACAGCTTCCCCTTTAGAACCACTGTTGTAGTGATTCAAGACACCCAGGGAAAGGATTCCACTTACTAATTTCTTTGTAATAAACTGCATGAGAATATTTCTATTCCCAACCAATTCTGTAAGATCCTTTACTTTTGCAAAAGCTATGCGATGTCTATTCCTCCCCAGCAAGTCCCTTTATGCTCACTTAGAAAGCTTCAGTTTATAATAAAATGTACCAGAGAAGGGGGAAAATCCAGCAGACTGCCCAAGACGAGGCTGCTCAGTATCTTCCACCTCTACTCTACGCCACTGTTTCCTCTAAGCTGTGCACGTGTGTGTGTGTGCACACAGGTCATGGAACCTGCACACACAACAAAATAAAGTGTACACATAAAAATTCAATAGTGCTAATATCGGTGCTCACAAAAGAATGTTTTTGCACACACAAAGAAATTGTTTGCGCACACTGACTACAAGTAATTAGAGGGAACACTGCATCTTTGCAGCGAAGATATTGACCTCACTGCCAGCGGCAAGAATAGCAAAGACTGGTGTCTGCAGCAGCAACCAAGCCCACTTCAGCATGACAAGATCAGAGTCCACTGTGACTGCCTCCCACATGAACAGCAGAACATTAGTCTGCAGAAAGCGACACTTGGGTGCACGGCTTGGCTGTGTCTTGAGCTCTCTCGCCTGTGTGAGCCAAGCTCTGGATTAGAGAAGAATGGGCACACTCCTGAAATACACAGTACTTCTTGGGAGTTGCCATTCCCACTCCTTTTCAATTATGCATCTAAAGCTGCAGAATTCAGGCACTGCAGAAAGTAAGTGCTGGTCTAAAAAGAGCAGGAGGTAAGCGAGCCAATGGCAGAAAAGTGCTGGAGAAGTTGAGGGAAGAGGCCAAAGAAGAGGGGAGAGAGGCTTCAGAGTCTGGTACATACCCTGATTTCCATCACCCCTCTACAGTCACATCAACACAATCCCACAGCCCAACTGTTGCTGTCGTAGCTGCATATTCATATCCCTCCATTACTTATCAAGAACAAAGTGAGGCTATCTACTAAATGAGAAACCACCACATGGCACTGTCCCTCAAGTGTTACTTATGGCTGTTTCCATTCTCATCTTTCAAAGGCTACATCCAGGGCTGTAGCAAACAGTAAATCCTTGATTGGAGACAACCCTAGCATCCAGCCACGCTTGCTGCTCCACATCAGAGGGGCGTCTAAAGAGCCAAGATGAGAGTTGCTAAGAACTAATACTTTACATTCCCAGAAAGCAGCCTGGAAGCTGGCAGATCTCAGAGGAGGGACGCAGCTCAACACCCCCACCCCTGTGACCCACAATTTCTCCTCCCACAGCAACAAAAAAGTTGGGGTCATTCTTCTGAAAAAGGAAGCAAGCAATCTGACAGTAACAGCCATGGAGTGGGAACCAGAACACTCACACTGCCACTAACTCCCTGGGTGGCATCAGGTAAGTTATGTTTGTCCCTCCATTTCCACACCTGTAAGAGCCGGGACATGCCCTTCCTGACCTCAGAAGGATGATGTAAGCTTTAACTGAGGCGTGCTACAGGCTTTGAGATCATTGGTGAAAGGCACTCGTGAAGGACAAAGCATTAACGCTGGACTTGCCCAAAACAGGCCAGTCGTTCTTCAGTCTTTGCTGCTAATAAATGCTCAGAGGGACCTTTCCTTCCTTGCAGAGTAAACGGACCCTGGCCCTGCACTGGAGACTTAGGCACCAGTCATCCAGGGCAAGCAGCACGCTCAGCAGAACACCTCCCATCAGCTTATTTCACACTGCAAACCGGACAAACAGAAGCCTCTTTCTTCTTGCAGCCTATAACCATGGTCAGGTGCTAGCAGGATTAAGGGGTTTGGCCTCCTTGCTGGGGACTCTGCAGCATTCTCACCCTTTGCAAGCAGCTGGGGCACACAGAGGCAGGCTTGGAGTCCTTGATCTGGCTTTGATAGCGCCTACAAAGGAGGGTGCCAGCATCAGCTTTCTTCCCAGGTTCTGATACTTTTTTGGAGTAGCCATAAAGAACAGAAAGGCAGCGCCAATCAGTTGTTGCTGCCTCCGTCTTCCAAGGAGAGCGTCAAACGCTGGTTTGAGCCTGTGAAGTCCCTTCTGCTTGGAAGAAAGGCTCTCTGCAGAGTGTCTGAGTAACGTAACTAAACCACACCGAAGGGAGAACCTCGTCCAACCAACCTCACGCTCATAAAGCCTCAATAAAGCACGACAGTTGGTATGGGAGAGCCAGGGGCCTCTCTCTCCTAATTTCCTTCTACTCCTTATCTCCCGTGCCACAACACAATGCTAAGATCAAGTTACAGTTTTACTAACGTGTTATCATTTTGGCACTGTGCTAAAACACAAGTCCTGAACTTTGGAACACCCCTGGGCACCCTCTGTGAGGGGAAAGCCAGTGACTCAGGCCAGCAGGGACAGGCGGTGAGAATCCAGGCTGTTCTAGCAGGCCAACATGAGACTATCCCTTCAGCGTGCTCAGGTGTGATATTAGGATGACCTGGAGGGCAGGTTGGAGCAAACTGACGCTTCTGGCGTGGGCAACAGCCAGATGCCAGACACGCCAAGTACATCACTTATTATCACGATTCATCAAGATGGCGCAGATCCCAGTTGGTGTAAACCTGCACAGGTCCACTGAAGATCTGCTGATTCACGCCAGCCCAGGATCCAGCTCGCAGCCAGTAGAGCTGGAAAAGGCCAGACCAGCCCGTTCAGCCAACACAGAGCTGTTCCCTGCATTCCTCTTGCAGGAACTGTCCCATCTGGTTTCCAGTGCCCAGGGTGGAACCTGGACTCTGAAACTGAGCAAGGGGAGAAGAGCTCAGAACCTAGGCTCCAGTTGGAGCGCGAATGTCCATGTCACTGTTTTAACTCCGCAAGTCAGAGTCAATTGACCCAGGCTCTGAGACTCGGAGCCGTGGTGGAGCTGCAGTGCAGATGTGCCATAGGAGATTCAGCTGGCCTCTATCACATCCTAGTGATGGGAATGTTGTCCTAACACTTTGCCCACTCTCTCCTTTCAGCTGAAACTTTAAGAACTGGGGAGCTGTTTGATCTGTGGGGCCATTATCCCTGTCCCAAGAATGACTGCCAGGTATTGATTAAACTGTGAAGAAGCTATACCCATGGGGCCCAACAATGAGATGCTACAGCGATGCGCATTACAGGAAAGCTGTAGACAAACCTACAAGTCAAAGATCCTCAGGCCAGGATTCATCCCAGGAAGTGTTCTTTGGCCCAATCTTCACCTCACCTCCTAGCTGTGAATCACGATGTGTGTTGTCCTGCTGTCCTCCACCCCAAGGCTGTTGCATTTCAATGGGCTTAGATGAACATAAGAATGGCCACACTGGGTCAGAGCAATGGTCCATCTAGCCTAGAATCCTGTCTTCCAGCTGATGCCATGAGCTTCAACAGGTGACCATCAAATGCTCCATCCCATAACCCGTTCCCAGCCTCTGGCAAAACAGCAATCCCTGCCTATCTTGGCCAATAACCATTAATGGACCTAGCCTCCAAGCACCTATCTAGTTCTTTTCTGAACCCTATAAAGATTCTTGGCCTTCACAACTTCTGGTGGCAAGGAGTTGCACAGGTTGACTGTGTGTTGTGTGAAGAAATACTTCTTAATGTTTGTTTTAGACCTGCTGCCCATTAATTTAATTTGGTGATGCCCATTTTTTGTATTAGAGAAAGAGCGAATAATATGTCCTTATCTACTTTTTCCACATCAGCCAGGATTGTATAGATCTCTACAATATCTCCCCTAGTTGCAGGTATAAAATATTTTGACAGCTATAAGCATGATTACCAATTTAACTCCACCCTTCCTTAGCAGTTGCATCATCCAATTATTCAGATACTTCTATCAATCACCCACCAGTCTTCTTATTGTTTAAAAGCGCCCGCCGCATCAGAATAGTCAGCGTACTCCACTGGACACTCCATGGGTCAAATGATATCTCTGGGTTGTTGCGAGGACCAAAATTTTGCCCTTGTCCACAATTAACGGGTATTTCTCTCACAGCCCATGGATACACAGAATCCGAGCTCTTCCAGGACCCAGAGGACTTTCTCTTTTCGGGACCAAAAATAAGCTAGGGGCAGTCTATGTGTGGTCAAGTCAATGGTGTGGGGAGGAAGCCAGGCTGAGCCACTCCCACTTGCCAAATGGGAAGTAACCCTTCTGGCTGCTGCTAAGTTTAATTTTCTAGTCCATTCATTCTTCATTGGCTGCGATGTCTGGGTTTTATGGACTCCCTCTGTTCAGAGAGGAAGACCTGGATGGTTAAAGGCGGGTTACTCATGTCAGTTCCAGTCCTTTTCAAGAGTGCAAACTAAACTCTTGTCAAAAGTCATGAAAAACACGAACAACTTTTTAGAGAGCTCAACCAACCCCACTTTATTCATATGATTCAAAATGGCTGCAGGGCTCTGTACAGTGTTTTTTATTGAGAGCTCAGGCTGTGCACCCATGCCATGCTGGTGCTGATCACAAGTACTGGGACCAGATGCATCAAGCTGCAATTATAGCTTTTCAAGTCTGCTGGGTGGAACAGATTGTTGTGTTAAGGCAGGGGCTGTGACAGCATGTCCAAGCTGGGACTCAAGACAGCTGGCTTCTATTTCCATCACCACCTCTAATCTGCAAGGTGATCTTGGGCAAGCCACTCTCCCTTTGTGTGCCTCAGCTTCCCCATCTATAAAATGAGGATAATGATACTGCTGTTCTTGGTGCAGCACTTTGCAATCCACTGATGAAAAGCTCTATATACAAGCCTGTATTATCGTAGGGTTGCTTCACAAGCATGTGCTAATGAATTTAGGCCCATTTCCCACTGAAATTAGTCAACTCTCTGACATCACAGCTGGGAGGAGGTTGGTTTGAAAAAGCAACATTGAGACTTTGGTTTCAAAGTCTCAGGGACAGAGAGAGAGGAAACCAGGACTCAGTCCTATATTCTGTCTGAAGAATGAGGTTGAAAAGCAGGCCTGACTCCTGGAGGCTGAGCAGGGACTGGCTCAAGGACACAAAGGTTGGAGGGGAAACTAGCCCATTTCTATTGCTGCCCAGTGCAGCTGGCTGGCTGAGCGGGAAGGAAGAAGTGCCTCCATTCAGGATTCATCAGCAGTCTGTCACATCGAGTCAGCGTCATTTCAGCTCACCTAACGAATCTAGACGTCTTATCACAATCCAGGCCAGTCAGGTATAAAGTTGGCGGTTGAGCTGTTTGATCTCCTTGCCTGGTGGTTTACAGCTCTTTGTTTGACAGCTGCCAGACAATAAACCAACAATCCATACTCGGCCTTGTGCAGCCCATAGAGTGGGCATATCCCTGCAGATGTCACTGGGTTGAGCTCCCAACAGCCCACCCCAGAACCTCACACACAGTCACACTGGTAGAGAAGTGCCAGCAAAAGGCAAAACAACCTTGACTGTGCCTCATTTGTTCATTGTTATCCTCCTTTCAGTTTGAGATAGTTAATCCAGAGGTGAAGGGCACAGAAAACCACCCAGGCCTTGACGATTACAGAAACAATAGCCAAATAAAATCACAGATCTTTAAAAAGATTTCACAGCCCAGTGTATTAAAAGAGGCACCTGATTTGCAGAGATGTTGAACAGCTTGAACAACCTGACCACAGGAATATGTAATTGTAAACAATATTCAACTCGATTGATGCTGCCTGAGTCTCTGTACCTACTCAATGTGGAGTGGGAAACTGAACTGGTCAGTTTCTTTTTCTGTTTCCAAGTAGATTCATTTCTGATGAAACTGCACTAGCTCATTCAGCAATGGTCCCCAGTTCAATAGCAGTGGCAGCTTCCCTGCTGGGAATCCTGGGCAGCGAGGGGCTCTCGTGCCCCTCCTCCCCCACAATGTTCCTCCATATCTTTCCAGGGGGGTGCACCTCACACTTTAAAGGCCTCTGCCCTAGCGAAAGCTCTTGTGTTGGTTTACAGCAAGCAAAGGGAAACCAAAATAAAACCTACAAAACTCTGGCTTCATTGAGAGTTCATTTGGCAAACATTTTTATTTCTATAAGGTTTTGTAAATCTTTTTCTCTCCGAAGTCCAGACCCTGAATTTGCACACGTGTACTTACCACCTCACATAATGCTTCCTTCCCACCATTGCTTCAATGACCCCCAGTCAGACCTCTGCAACAGATCATTAAGGACCTACAGCCTATTCTAAAAGATGATCCCTCCCTCTCTCAAGCCTTGGGAGACAGACTTCTCCTCTCCTACAGACAACCACCCGATCTTAAACAGATACTCACCAGCAACTACAGGTCTAACAACAGAAGCATTGAAGCAGGCACACACCCCTGCAAAAAACCACGCTGCCAAGTCTGCCCACATATCTGCACAATAGATACCATCATAGGTCCTAATCAAGCCTGCTACTCCATCAAAGGCTCATTTACCTGCTCATCTACTA
Source organism: Podocnemis expansa (assembly GCA_007922195.1). NCBI lineage: Eukaryota > Metazoa > Chordata > Testudines > Podocnemididae > Podocnemis > Podocnemis expansa. The sequence goes on from ML682087.1 coordinate 4,049,933, forward strand.
ATGTGGTCTATGCCATCATGTGTAAGAAATGCCCCAACACCTTATATATTGGACAAACAGGACGATCGCTGCATAAAAGGATAAATGAACACAGAGCTCATATCAGAAATCACAGAACAAAGAAACCAGTTGCTGAGCACTTCCATCTTTCCAAGCACTCGATGAATGATTTGTTAACAACCGTCATCACAGATGTGGCTGGGACATCAAGACTTCAAAGAGAAACAGCTGAACTCAAATTAATATGCAAGCTAAATTCTGTGAAAGCAGGACTGAATCAAGACTATGGGTTCTTTTCCCATTATAAAAGGTAATTTGACTTCAGGCTTCCCATTGTTTGAGCCTAACAACTGCTCTGATTTGCTGTTACTGTATGACCTGATCCCATGTTTTACACCCCCTTGCATTTATTTTCATTCTATTCTGTAAGTTCACCCATCTTCGAAGCATCTGAGGAAGTGGAATTTTCTCCCAAGAAAGCTCATGCGAAAAATAAATCTGTTAGTCTTAAAGTGCCACACGACTCCTTGGTTATTTCACAGGAGTAAACACAGCTTAAGCTAGTGAGCATTTGGCAGGATTCAGGGCATCAATCTCAGGTCTAAAACACTTGATGGTAGTATTTCAGACTCATATGATTTGGGTACAGCAAATACAAATGAACTTATTAGCATGTAAATGGCATTTTAGGCAGGTTTATCATTCTTAATGAAAATAGTCACATTCAGAAAAACCCAGGGTTTTACAGGCAGCAGCTGAACTTGGAGATTTTTCCATGAAATTAAACATGTATCCACTGCCCCTGTATTCCTTAAAACCTACAAAAGTATTTAAAAACCAGATAAATAAATAAAAGGGAACATGACAATCATTACGTTTGACATGTCTGATGGTTGCATTACAAAAGATAATAATTTCCTCCACGCACCAGATGCTATATAAGGTGAGCAATGCCTTTTCACCTGAAATGAAAAGCAATCAGTTATCCTGTGACACTTGTGCTGGGACTGTGTTGCTTATGTTCTCCAAGATCCACTTCTGATGTCTTACATTCTTATACTTTTAATGAAAGTACCTTCTAAAGGGAAATAAAGCTGAGGGGTTTATTGGACTGTCAGCATCTTTTCCATGCAAGCCTGCATACCACAAAGCCAGCACTAGAGACGGAATTTCTTCCAACTGCCTGACTGCCTCATCTCCAGATGGACAGCTTATGCCTTTTATGAGTATCAAGGAAATCCTGCTTTTATGAATTCTGAAGCTTTTCCCTTCAAACGGAAGAAGCAGATCCGGGTCTATTAAGTTTATTATTCTCAACGCTGTTTACACAGCTATAACAGTAAAATTCTGGATGCAAACAGATATGTCCCATCCCTCAGTTTCCTCACACTAATGGACTCCACCGGACAATATCTCTTGTAACATATAGTACATTTGTAGCATTTTTGTGCTTTGTAATCTGGACAGTGTACTTTAAGCAGGTAAAAGAAGATTATAAGGCACTAAGAAACACTTAAGCCAATAAAAGTGCTTGCTTGAATGAATACTTCCAGTCCTCTAATTTTCCCTTCTGGATTCGGCTCTGCGGTTCACAGCCAGTGTTTGACAGAGCTCCCTTTCACTCCAGAGAGCAACAACCCGTTCATTCACCCTCCTCCACAACAGAACTCATTTCCTACTGACCGTCCAACATCTTACTGACACAAGCCCCAAAGTACTTGCACAAAAAGTATATGCAACCAGGGTCCTGCCCATTGGAAACTGCAGGTGCCTGACTTTTGGATCTAGACAGGATCACAGGCAGTCATACAGATCAGTTTTTATAGAAACCACATTTCATCCATCACATGGAAGGCCATAAATCCTGATTACAAAGTCTCCCCAGAGCCCAGAAACACAAACACAAAGGAACCCTATTTTTATAAATCACTTCACTGTTTTTCACTGAGATCTGCATTTCTCTTTACTGACTTTCACTAACAGTACATACCTGATGGATGATTTTCCTACTTATCATGGTTAGTCTGGGAGATGAGCACTGTATAAGGAAGACTAAGCAAGTGTTATTCAGAGTCCAGGCGATGCTTTGGAATAGCGTTTTCAGCTTTCAAGGCTGAATCTCACTGCTCCATGCTCTCAGTCAGAAAATACAGTGGGAGATTTCACAATACTGGAAAGCTGGTGGTGTTCGGCACCCTGCACACATCATTTTCTGCAAGTTCAGGGCAGCTACTTTCAAAATTGGAGCTAAAAACTAGTATTAAATTTAATGAGATGTAGAAACTCTTGAAAAGTCAAAATCCTGGCACAGCCTTAAATGAAATGACTGTACATGCCTGTTGGGGGATGTGGATAAGGACCCAGTCATGCTTGCATGCGGTCCTTATCCACAACTTGCACCTGCTGCTACCCTCTGAAAGCCTGACTAATGAAGACAGAACAGGTTGTCAGACGGCAGACCCAGTAACGAGGCACAGACTGACAGGGTTCCTAGATGACAGTCACATTTCAAGACTAAATCAATGTCTGTCAAAGTAAGGAAGGATAGGATAGCCTACCTCCAGTCCAGAGATGCAGCCCCACTGGCAATAGGCTGCCATGACCAAGGGAATGTTGCAGAGAAACATATTCAAAAGAGGAGGAAATGAAATCAGAGCTATATGTTTGGAAAAAGAAATCATTCAGAAGGCTCCCAAAGCAAGAGGGATGAATTCTAATTAAATCTCTAAGACAAAGGGCAAAAAGATCCAGCAGATCAAGCAAGGACTGAGAAGAAATGCCAAGTCCTTATCCTACCTCTCCACAAACTGGATCATACCACTCTACTGATCTATGCCTCGCTTTCCCCTTCTGTAAGCGGAAAGTAGTGACACCACACATCACAGACTCGCTGATGCTGATGAAACATTTTACCATTCCATATACCAGGCCAGAGTAAGGTGTCATACTGCAAAAACAGGGGAACATAACTCCCTTTCTAATCTTTACAATACAGGTTTGTCTGTTATTTTTTCCTTAATGTGAAGCATGGTTTATTAGGAGTTCACAGCGTGGTAAGAAGGACCTTGCAAGGGACAGGTATCATTGGCCCCTGACCCAGCTCTGTCCAAGACAGAAATAAGTAGGCTGAAGACTTTGGCTGTTTGGAAATGTGTTGACACTGTGGACATTTTTGCATCTACAGGGTGTATCATTCAATAGAAATTGTCACAGTACCTGGCTGGATACAGCTTGATTAAAAATAGAGATTAAAAAAAAAAATCAAGTTGTGTAAATTTCAGTGCCAACTGTGCAGTCAGTGAGCTGCGGACACTAGCCTCTCAGGCCTTCAGTTCTGGCTATGCCGTAATTGCTGCAGAGCCTCCCTGGGGCATTATTTCACCTCTGCTTCACCAGAGACCAATCTATTGTGTTAAGCACACATGGGCTGGGATCCCAGGGGAAACGTAATGGCAGCCCCACAATCAGGTTTTCAGCTCACAGGAGGAGGAGAGACTGCAAAGCTGCTGTTGGAGAGATGGGACAGTACAGCACGATGCTGTGTTCTTTTGTAAGCATGTCTACCCTGAACCTACGACTGATGCCATGGCCTGGAGGAAGGGCAGGTGTGAGCATGGAGGAGTGTCACACCTACCTATCCTTTAGGGAGACAAAACCAAAATCTCTGAGCTAGCTGCACATTACAGGAATACATGAGAAAACCCCACTGGTGCCCAAAATTATCAGACAGAGATTAGTCTAACGTCATTTTCCTCACTTTTGCTGCTTGTTTACCATTTCATTAAGGGATGTGAAACTAGATAGGCTGGCCTTTAATAATACTTTGGACCTTTACAGCCCCTTCCAGCCCAGGATCTTGGATGTGTCCCAATTGTTATTATTCCCAACTGACACACAAGTGAAACTGTGGCCCAGAGAGGAAGTGACTTGACCCAAGTTCTCCAGGCTCGGTGGTAGAGTGAGGTAGAGCCCGAGCCTCTGGCTCACCACCAGGCCATTAGAAAAGTCATCTTTTAATAACTAACCTGATTTAAATCACATTTGTCAAATGGATGCCAAGCCCTACTACAGATGCACTGAAACCAATCTGAGCCTGACCTAAAGAGGTTCATCTTGCAACAGTAATTAAGGTAATTTAACCAGGCCAATGACTTTGTCTTCAATGCAGACAAGGTGTGTATTCACTCTGAGAGCACCGAGCTGATGTAAAACCCTTGTGGAGACAAGACCTGGGTAAAGACAACACCTGGACTGATTTAAGCATGTGTTAAAACAGTTTAAATGCACCTACATTCTGGTTTTCCATTGGTTTAACTGGACTGATTTTAAATTGACATAGCTGCATGGGTGCATCTTTTCTAGTGTAGACCAGGCCTTAGAACAAAGCCAGGCCAGCCTCTCTTTCCTTCACTTTTCAATCTATTCCTTTCACTTGCTGGTTCCACGACTGTCACCCAGGGTGCTGATCAGGTGGTTTCTTAGTCCTTGGGGCTGATGTGTCAGGTTTGAGCAAAGAGTTAAAATCCCTCGGGGAAAAAATAACACATTCTTTATCCTATTTCTGTTTAACACATTCAAACCATTTTTATTCCTAGCAGGTTTGACCCTAAAAATGAGGCCACCATTGGGGAAGGGGGGATGTTTTACTGTATCAAATTAGTGACTCCCATGAAGGAGTGGGGCAAGGACATGTGACTCCTTCCTCCGATGCAACGCTGGCCACCTAGACTGTTGCTGCACCTCCACCCTGGGAGCCTTCTCCCCTCCTGCCCCCAAAACACAAGAAATGCTGAGTGTCCTTTTACTCCACGTGAATCCCAAGGGCCAAATTCTGCTCTGTCCCACTGGTGGAATCCACAGGTCATCCTGCTGAAGGGTGCTCTGGATTTCCATCAGCAGAATTGAAACCAGAATCTGGCCCTCAGCATGTACACTTAACAGAGGCCTTTGAAGCGTGGACCACCTTTCTGGGCAAACAATAAGGATGGAGAAGATGGGAGGCAGAGTGTTCAAAGGGCGGCAGCCACCTCCTGCTCTGCCAACTTGGGCGGTGGGACATATACCTAGGGGAACAGTTGATGGTGCTGACATCCCATCAGTCACTGTTTGTTAGCATGGAGATTTACTTGGGGGGACACAAATGGTAAGAGAGGAGCCACTCCACTCGGGGAGGCAGCTGGCAGATTTGTAGGTTCTAGTGCCTTTAACAATCGTTCTGTTTTGGGGAGCTGCATTGCCACATCAGAGATGCCAGCAAGGGAGAGTCTTAGACAGCCATGTCCATTTGTGGAGGCCCCTGATGTTATCCCACCACAAGCAGGCTCTCTCCTATGCATGGTCTCATGGGTGCACAAGGACGGTGTTCAGAAGAACCTTCCCAGCACCGACAAGCCAGGCCAAGGGAATCCCCCCCTTGCAGGGGGATCGAGATCAAAACTGTGGGCTGATCCCCAAATGCTGGAGACCAATGACAAACTCCCCCCTTCATATCAGCTGCTCCAGACCCACTCAGGCTGTCCTTCACACCCCACTGCTGCCCAGCATGCACCCTTCCCCATTACACATGCTTGTCACCATCTCTCCAGCAGTTAGAGCAGCAAGTCATGGAGAAGGTGTGATGAAGAAAGAAAAGGTTCCACTAGAAACAGACAACCTCAAAAGGGGGCTCCCCACATCCGAAAGCCACTCAGAGGCTGGAAGGCGGGACATTGCCCACACAGAGGGCACATAGCAGAGAAAGCTCACAGGGGAATCTGTCTGTCCTTACACCCTCTGCTGAAGCAGTCAACCCAACTAGCAGGGTGGGAAGCCGGTAGAGGCCGTATAGACAGAAAAGCAGTGGGAAAACACCTTGTCACTGGGGGGCCCAAACTGGTCATTGTGTAATAAGCTTTTCCCATTTGAAAGTCAGCGTGACTCACCTCCCTCCTAAAGCATGGGCAGGTTAGCTGTGTGCTGACTCTCTCATCCAAGCAAACCAGCAGGTGAGGGACTGCAGAGCATTCCGTACCATGTCAGTGGATCAGAAATGAAACTGCAGGTGAGTTCCCAAACACACATACAGTGCCATAAACCCCATGAAGCAAAGTCCAACCAGCCTATAGCCGCGGTCACAACCGCCTTTGCCAACCAGCACAAACAGCAGCTCAAAGTCACCATCCCCAGCAACGCTGCCTCACCCAGAGTGAAACTCGAGGGCGAAACTGGCCTAATTTCCACTGTGCTGGAGCCAGAAGTCACAGCTGACAGTGAAGCTGGGCCCCTCTCATGCCAACGTGACTCTATAAAACTGCGGGAGCATAGTGTGAAGTGTGCAGTGTGTGGAGACACACAATGCAACTCTCTCTGAACAGTGACACAGGCCTTAAACGTCTGTCCTGTGTACTCTGATGGGGGCAGAGCAAATGGTGGTTCCTTTCCCAGAACAGGCATGACCTAGCCAATGGTCTGAATTTAGTGCTGATGGAAGGGGCTGGACTGACAAACCTGGAGGCTAACTGTAAATAAATTTAATCTAAATACATATGTTGGCCTTTAAAAGTGCCACAGGACTCCTTGTTTGTCTCCTTGCAGCAACAGCTTGAGCGCAAAAGCAGTGTCACCCTTCCCCTCCACACCCTGCTAAGGAGCCCTCATGACCTCCACCAGGGAGGGAGGAAAGCAGTGTCCCCTCCAGTCCAGGCAGTGCACGTGATCCAGCATGGGCCTCTAGACATGGCTTGGATCAGGTCATTTGAAAGGAGCCCTCCAGGAGTCACAACGTGCTGTCACACACACGGCTTGTGCTGGCTCAGGCGGGTGTGCTAGAGGAAGGCGTGGCAATTATCAATGCCCTGCGTTGTCCAGCTCCCCATGGCACTGTGCTGTACCTTACCTTGCTTCATTCTCCAGGCTAATTGAATTGCTGCTAACTTTAAAAACAAACGCACGTAAAGGAAAGGTCTCTCCAGACATGATCACGTGGGAGCGTGACTCACTCCAGTTCCTAGCTGGAAGGTTCATCTCATGCCTCGACTCTTGGGACTCTCTATCTATTAGACAATCATCACTTCATCAGCGGGAATTACATGAAAGAACCTTGGCAGTTTATAAGTAACTTACTATTTCCTGTGACTGAGTCACTCCATAACCTCCGGTCACATCTAATTTACATAGCACAAGGAGGACCAATCAAGTCCCTTAGAGGTGAAGGCAGCTAGAGGGGGTGGAGCGCACACTGTATGGATACATCACAGGCTTCATGATAACAAAAGCCCGTTAGCAATTGAGAAAAGGGGTCATGATTTATTAGCATCTTCAGGCAGCTGAGAAATTCCCAGGCTGACAGTTGAGCTGCTGGTGACTTGGGACAGTACTGGAGCACTGAAATCAAGCCCACTCCATGCAGTAGAACGAACCAGACACCCCTGCTGACCAACCCATGGGATTCTGCTAAATATCAGTAGCAGTCGGCATTTAGCACAACTAGAACTTCTGGGGTGCCGCCAAGTGCCTTCTTCCCAAAGGGCCCACGATGGCCACATCCGTGTTTTACAAATGAGTGCCTGCTAATGTAGGTTTTGGTTTGTTAGTTAAATGAGTGTAGAGCTGGTGAGAAGTGTTAACACCAGTCCTCTGGAGAGCAACAGCTTTTGCTTCTGTCTGGAACAGGTCCAATGCAGGGAGCAGAGGAAGCTATCCCTGTGCCATGCTGCACTGCCGAAGTGCTTCCCTTCCAACCAGATGTGCTGATATCATTTGGGCCAAGTGTCCCGGTTCAGGTCAGCCCATGGCCTCTCTGTGACTGCTAGCTGGGGTGTTAACTGATGCCTCCAGCCATGGCTTGCACATGGCAGAAACCAGGTCTTGGCCCTCAGACACTCACACTGGCCACTGAGCTTTCAGAGCACACAGGATCTGACGCAGCCAGGGAGGCGTGGCACCCTATGGCCAACCCCTTGCGCACTGCACTCTCTAGGGTGGAGCACATTATACTAAGGATACACAGTCCTGCTGGTGTTTAATTAATGATGCACTTCAGCAAAGCAATTGCAAAAGAAGAGAGATTTCACTCCCCGTCTGTTTTCCTTTGAATAATGAACGATGTTATCTTGTTATCAAAAGGGAAACAGAGCTGTAAGAAAACTCACAGAGGGGCCCCTCTACAGCATCTGCGCATGGTGCAGCATTCGCCCTTACCTACTCTCTTTCTATTTGGATCCTGCTTGCAGAAATGGTGCTAATCAAACCCAAGACACTAGCAGGAACAGGGAAAAGGCTTGGTGTTATGAATGGGTCCAAATCACATCATTCAGGCCAAGCCAAATAAAAAGAGATGTGTTCTGTGCTGCAGCAGACCTGCAATTCTCATTAACCCAGCCCTTCCCAGAGGCTGAAAGCTGTGGCGAAATTCAGTGTTTGGGTTCACAGGAGACTGGACAAATATTTGTTCCTCTTCTGATCCTGCTGGTTCTTAGTCACTCTTCCATTCCAGTCTTTTTCACTCTGAGTTTCAAACAAACTCCAAAACGTCACTATATCACTGTGTTTTGCATCAAATCTCCATGAAACAAGGGCACAGCACTGCTTGGAAGGTTACAGACTTGGCAACCTGACTTGAGTTTACAGCAAAACCCAAAGATGATGAGTTTCAGGTGCTTTGGGGTATCGACCAAAATGATGGCTTTTCTCTGGGAGCCTTGGAACGCCCTGCCCCAGCCCTTCAGATACACGCAGACAAATCCCAGACACAAGAGGCTAATTAGTTTTGTGTTAAATGCTAATGTAAAGACCAAAGAAAGTAACGAGAGAAAATTGTGATCTGGAGGATCCATGGAGTCCAGTATCTCTGAGGTCTGTTTTCAGCTGTGTCACTGACATACTCTAGTCCTTAAACCTTGATACACCTCATTTTCCCCAGCTGGTAAAATGGGTCTAATTTCACAGCGCTATCTCATGGGAGGGCAGCAAGAAGGAATGAATGTTTGGAAAGTGTTCTCAGGCCTTTGGACAAGAAGTGTTTTACATATGTGCAAAGAATGACGATGGCGTTGGCAGTCCTGCCTATCTTTAAGACCATGCTTCAGTTGCATCTTGACAGAGAGAAACAAAATGCTTTAATGAAATTGATTGTGGAGCTTTGTGAGTGGCTCCATCACAACTATGAAATCCAGCAAGCGCCAGAGTGGAGCCTGAAAGGCATTTTAGCTGTGCATCATAAAGGCTTCTCCGATATAATTTAATAAGCCTCTCTGAGCATTAGGAAGTGTGCCGCATGCAATATTTCTGACTCTCTGGCTCTTTTATCTAAGCCAGGGTTTTTATTCTCTCTTCACTCCATGACAGTTTCAAGATTTTGGGCATCATAACTGCAGCCCAGTCTGTCAAGCTAAACATCACCAGGGACTCTGACTGTATGTGGGAAGGAAGGAAGAGATAAAAATAGCTAGTAGCTCTGCTTTTAGAATATTAAACAAAATGGTCACGTTCCAACAGAGAGTCTCCTTTCACCCACACCCGCTTTATACTAGTACAATATTGGTGACTTCAGTGGAGTCTGAGTTACCCCTGACTGAGGGCCAGATCCTGCAAACATGGCACCCATGAGAGGCTTTACTCAAATGAGTAATTCCATTCTTACACGGGGACACATACATGCCTAAATGTTTCAAGATTGGGTCCTTTTGTCGTCGGAAGGGGGAGCAGAATCACACACCTTTAATTCACAGTTGTTTTCCTGCCATCTGGTGATCTTCCAGATTTGCAACACAACAGCTCTGGTTTGGTTTAAATTAAATACAAACAATTTCAGCTGGCTAAAATCACTAAAAGAAGCTTGGAGATGTTTGATGGTGTGCCAAGACTGAAAGAACAAATGTGTGACCTAGCTGGGTGTGTCCTGGCAAAAAGTGACCCAAGTACATTGCTTTCTCCCTTCCCCTATCAGCTCGGCTCAGCTCTGCCTGCCCGCTTTATTCCTACGGATATTTCATTTGAAATTTATAAGGATTCCACTTCTCCTAGCACCTGACCTAACTTCTCCTGGACTGACACCTTGCTGAAATTCACAAGGAGAAGAGGATGAGGCAGCATACACACCTCAACCAATGTGACTGCCAAAAGTCTGCAGGGTGCCCTGTTAAAAGAATATGTGCAAGACAGATGCCCCCCCCCACACTGTAAAAATCCCCCTATAAGAGAGAGTATGTGGGCTTGTTATTGTAAAATGCTATAGTATCCCCCCGCAACCCACACTTTGGAAAACATTACAACATCCTAGAGCAACAGTTCACTGGTCTGCAGGAACACACCTGTAAGCTATAGTGCCTGACTTAGCATTTACTGACATAAGTGGGCAAAAATTCTCAGCTAAAATTTTTTTTCGGATAAAAATGAAGATCTGGTGACACCAAAATGTTTAATGAAAAACACAATGTTTTGATTTTTTCAGTTTGAAAACACTTTTCATTTTAAATGTCCTCTAATTTTATTTTTCAATTTTTCAAAACGTTTTTTAAATGGTCAAAATAGAACCAAATGATTTTTTCAACTCAAAATTATTTTTTCCTGACTCTTTAATTCACCTAAATATTTTGTTTATGGGTCAACATGATGATTTTTTTTGCCTGACTTAAAATCCACTATTCATTGAGGTCCAGTTGCAGGGTAATTTTAAGGGAACAAAAACAGGAAATGAAAATCAGATTTTAAAGGTACTTAAAATATTGGCCCTATCCACCCAGCAAAATCCCTTTAAAAGGATTTATGGTATTCCACAAGGTATTGAGTTTGTTACCCATTAGAGGTCTTTCAATATTCCTGTCAACCATAAACCATTTCTCTTAAACAAATGGTACAGCGACAATAGCCAGGTAAAACAAACGAACAAATGAGTTCTGTGGCACTTAAAGACTAACATTCATTTTTTTGCATGAGCTTTCGTGGGAGAAACTCCTACTTGGTCAGATGCTTTGAAGATGGGGGGGTCTGACAAACTGGGATTTTCTCCCATAAAAGCTCATGCAAAAAATAAATTTGTTTGTCTTTTAAGTGCCACAGGACTCCTTGTTTGTTTTGCGGAACTAGACCAACATGGCTGCCCCTTTGGAACTTGAGAGCAGATTGTTACCCACCCCTCGGTAAAGTTTTCCACCCATCCTGTCCTATGCTACTCACTTCTACTCTGAATCTCTTAAAAACACCCCACCAACCCTCATTAAAGGATCAGCAGAATCATTTCTGACAAACTTTGCTACATCTGAACACAGAAGGAACATCAACACCCCCTCGCAATCCCAAAGCTTTTGAGGGAATCCAGTGCCAGCGCTGCATAGGAACATGAACAGCAGCAATCAAATTAGGGAAGCAGTGGCTGAATGGCTTTCCAGGAAATGAAGCGGTTCAGCTGGAGAGCCGTGGCAAACATATTCCTTGCTGCAGATTTGAAAAGCTACTTGTGAAACAAATCAATTGGATCATAGGCACCGAATGGTAGGAAGAGAGAAGAAAGTCTCGAGCGCCCTGCTCACGAAGCGCATTTCTCTCCATGCCATAATACAGGTTTGTGCCGCTCAGGCAGGTAAGCCTAAAAGGAAAAGCTGACAGCCTTGGTTTGAGATGTATATTAATGGCCTGTCTGCAGCTGAATGGAAGCAGGTAACAAATGATCCCTAAGGGCTTGCACAGCATGTGTGATGCTGCCCCCTGGGTTTTGCAAGCCTCGGTTGCAGTGGCTAGTTTCATTGCCAGGAATGAGGCTGTTTGTGCAAATCCAGCTTAATTGTGCCATGTACAATGGTGTCTCACCACTCTGGATGGGAAGTCATAAATGCTGCAGCTGATTGATCCCCTGACACACACGCTGCCTGGCCTTTGGAGGGTCTGCTCTCAGCACTGGGGTGGACCACCATGGAGTAGATGCTTTTGGTGTCCCAGAACGTACTGGGACTGGCTTTGAGACTCACTGTGCTTTTATCCAAACAGTTCTACTCAGAATGGCCTTGTCCTCTGCCCTGCTAGCAGTTCTCAACCACCAAATTTGGACACATTACTGTGTTGCCAACCAGTAGTACTTGTGTCACAAAGAGCCATGGCTGGACCTGGCTTGGGGAAGTGGGCTGGTGTGTCCTGTCGGGTCACGACATGCCACCAAACACTTTGTGACCCACCAAAGGTTGAGAACCACCACACTAAACCATGATAAAGGCAAGCAAAAAGCCAACAACCTACTGCTGTCAACCGTTTCCTTATGGACTATAGATGCATTTGTAGGAGTACTTTACTCACCACTCACCTGCCTGTAAAGAGACAGAACTTAGGCTTGACCACAGAACCACAAGCCCAGGAGACCTGACCAGTAGGAGGAAACTTTTTTTTTGGTAGGCAGTAGCAGGAAATATTGCAGGGTAATTGAAAGATTCCCTTCTACCAGGAGTCTGTCTCTGTCACACGCAGACTCTGGATAACGAGTGGAAGAGTGAGTCCGCTCTGGGCATTACTACAAAACTGGTCCAAATAAAACAGCTCTTGATAAGTCATCTCACCAAGTACCAACCCTGGCATCCTCCTTCCCCCTTAAACATCTTCAACATTTCAGCTGACGGATGGAGCCATTAATTACACTCACCCTAGGCTTGAGAGGCTTTGCACTATTCACACAAAGGAGGAGTCTGTATGGTGCTCACCACATTCTCTGAAGCTAGGGACGATATTAGCAAACAGTTCCATATTCCACGCTGTCATTACCAGTAAAGCGGGGAAGGTCCTTCTGATGAAGCAGCTCTTTCCTACTGCAGCACAGAGAGGAGGATTCCAAGATAGGAATCCGTGTCAAGGCGGATCTTTGAGCTACCTTATCAGGTCCTAGAGATTATAAGTGAGCATGGGGGAGGCGGGGGAATTGTCCTTCAATTTCTTTATGGTTTCTTAACTTAAATCCTTCACTCTAAAGATAAGAATTAAATCGTGCTTGAGGAAAGAAAAACTCATTTAATCAGAGATAGCTAAGTTCAGAGTGCACCCAGGTTCAGTATTGTTACTAACTTTTGTTTTCAAGGTAGAGCATTTAAGCATAATCTGTGCTTGCCACTGTGAATGACAGTTAGCTGGTCTTGAGCACCACATGGATATTTTCCAGCAGTAACTAGGTATTAATTTCTGTTTTCTCTTCACTCATTTTTTTGCCATTGTTATAGAACCGAGGACCATACAGTACACAGGTTCAGAACATCATTCAAAACCAACTAGCATTTCACATGGCTCCATGGCACTCTGAGGGCTGCCCTGACCAGCTAAAGCAGCAATCCGAACCCATCCTGCGTTTGACACTGAGCCCAGTGCATGCTGGGACAGGACCTCTAGAGTCCAGTGGGTGGTATGTGGCTACTCAGCCAGTGCAGGCACAATCACTGAAACAGACAACATCCATTGGATTTACGTCTAAGTGCTTTTAGTCAAAAATGATTCTAAGGCACCTCGATGTAACTCTCCAGCTGTAAACAGCCGAGCTAGAGTAGAAGGCAATGGCCATATGGCAATCACATAGACGACTACTCTTCGTTTTTCACGTGTGCCATTAATGTCAGTTGGTGCAGAATCAATCAACTCGGCTAAACCCTGCCACCCGGCTTTACTATTCCACTGACAACATCTAAAGTCAGAAAAGGACACCCCCATACACTCTTCCCCCCTAGAGAAGCAAAATCTCTATCTTCCAAGACCAGACCCATTTCTGGAAGGCCAAGGCAGGTCAGAAGTGACTCTTATCCATCTGAGCACTCTTACCTGCAGCAGAGTGGCCCTCAAAAAAGGGTGAAACTCTTTCTTCCCTGAGAACCCATCACAGAACATCTTCGCAATGACTTCCAATCTCCCACTGATATGCCTCAGTACAAAAGTTGGAAACATGAGGTTAAAGGCTTGTGGATTGAGAGTTCAAAGATCTGGTTCTAATCTCAGCCCCGCCACTGACTCCCCCCAAAGCAAGTCATTTCACTTCTCTGTGCCTCAGTTTCTTCATCTGTAAACTATACACCTTTTGCTCACGGGTATTGTGAGGCTAAATTCACTGCCCGCTGTAAAGTGTGTTGAGAGCATGCAATAAAGAGAGCTGAAAAAACACAGGATGTTTATTACTATTGCAAACACAGCAGGACCAATGGGAAATGGCTTTTGCAAAGCAATTTTTGATCCACAGATATGAATCATCATTGCAAGGCATGGCCAGCAGTACCAGATCCCACTGTATTAGTTACACAGAAGAGGCACAACGTACAGAATACTTTCCAAAATTCTGTATCCACGGCAAACAACTGCAGGAATAAATATAACCAACAAGAAAATAGCAACCTGTTAATGTGCAGTTAAAAAGCAGAAGCCAGGTGTTTGCAAACTCTTCTTGTTTGCCAGATGGTCACACCCTTTCAAGACTGGCCAGGTCCTTCATACCAACCTATCGTACTCAGATGGCGCGAGTCTTACCTACTGATAAATATTATTTTTTTCTAGTCACATAACAATTGCATTTGGAGTACAAGTTAGAGCGGCCCATAAAGCTTCTCTGATTCAGTATGGGGCTCAATCAGGCCCCAGCAACACCAACATTAACCCACCTTTGCACTTCCTATCATTCCCTGAGCTAGGAATTAGCCCTATTGTGTATCTGGCCTCAGTATGAGCCTGCCACGTGGCTACAACTCCTCTAGTAGCTGGTCATCAGCTGGTAGGTGCACCTGCAACCATCAACAGGTTCGTCTAAGGACCCTCCTAAGAGCCCTGGAATGGACTGTCCATCCCAGAGTCCCTTTGCTAGCACTTTGAAGGGGACGACTGAGATTTCCAGATCTGGGTTGGTGGATTCTTTCCTGACACCTACATAGCAAAGCCAGCATTTAGTTCCTTCATCCCTGCACCAAGTATCTAATTTCAATTTAATTTCACAGTTGTAATGGATTTTTCAAAAATATTCAAGAACATATTTACTTTCCTACATCTTATTTCCTTTCACATTTGAAAAAACTTTCTATCTAATCCCCCAAGTCATCCTGCAGTCTGAATAATTTCAGGTTTTTAATCAATAGCTGTCAGACTTGTCAAATTACTTTAGGGACCGCAAAGCAATTTTTAAACATTCATAAACCCTCGTAGAGTAGTTAAGTGCACTGAATTTTAAAAGAAAGAAGAACTGAATAGCACTGATCAAACAGGATTATATTCTGGCAAATTATAAATTAGCTTTTTATGAATCATCTCACAGCTACTTATCTACTGGCAGGTACCCACTGCTTGTAAGAAAGAGTTGCTCGCTCCCTGTTAGGGAAAGGAACCCCTTCTTCAGGGGTAGAGGGCAGCACACTCTTCTGTTGTCACCCCA
The DNA here is from genome assembly GCA_007922195.1 of Podocnemis expansa. Lineage (NCBI taxonomy): Eukaryota > Metazoa > Chordata > Testudines > Podocnemididae > Podocnemis > Podocnemis expansa. Next base: position 4,065,282 of record ML682087.1, read on the forward strand.
GAAACATCTTCATTTTCTAGCCAGGTACAGTAGGGTTCTTTACAGCTACCACCACTGCGATAACTAGGCACTTCCAAGCGAAAGTGCGTCTGCATGACAAGGTGAGAAATTGTAGCAAGATTATAGGTTATAGCAAGGTTGTGGAGAGAAAACTTATCAAAAAGAAGGGTCTTGCAGCACCTGCTAGATGATCTAGTCACTGGTGACTTTCCAGAAGTTATGGTGGTTGGGCCCTTATGGTTCATCCAGTGTCAGGTACCCACTGCTTGTAGGGAAGAGAGTCACCCATTGCCTGGTAGGGAAAGGAACCCCTTCTTCAGTGGTAGGGGCGAGGGAATGAATTACTTGTTGTAAATGGTTTTGCCCCATCAACACTCCCAGTCCCACAGGACCCACTGCTGACAGTGACTGTCATGACCCGTGTACTCCAGTGTCTTGGTGGGGATGGTGCTGTTGGCATCTTCCACGCTGCTATGGCACACCTCGCCTAGCAGTGGGGCCCCATCATGGACCCCCCCCCCACCAGTCAACTAGCGTGACTGGAGAAGCATCTGCACCCACCGGCAGGACAGAACCCACTTGGGACCTGCTGACCAGCTGATGTGTGAGTAGTGCTCTCCTTAGCATTTAGGTTGGCAACAGCATAAAATGGCGCAGTTAACAGCTGTGGTTAAAACCAACAATACAGGTGAAAGGAGGGACTGAACAGGGGACCCTCTGAGAGTCGTCTGGGAAACAACATGGCACTTGGTCGCCAAAGTCTCTCTAGTTTCTGGCTTCCACACCATAGAAATCCAGCCTCGCAACTGACACCCCTGCTCCTTGTTGGCCAGGCTGTGGGCAGTGATCACACCTCTAGCCCCTGGGGTTCATTCCAGCAGGTGGGGATTGAGTCACGCTGAACAGGCCATAAGAGGGGGGAATCTGTGCTGCTGCAGCTGCCAAGACTTGTTCTAGGGATGAGCAGGCCGGCAGCCCCCCAGGCCAGTCCGGCCCATTCCCCAGCAGAGTTCACACACAGTGACTTGCTGCCTCACCATCACTGCAGCATCCTTGCTAATCTGAGGGCTGTAGCGAAGGCAGGGGAGTGAGGGGAGCTTTGTGGCTTTAGGGAGAAGGGAAGAAAGTCTCCAGGGAAAAGCCCAGTTCAGCTCACACAGGCGGAACTGAGGATGCTCCGAGGAATGGTACATCTTAGCTGGTCACGAGCAGAGTAGTAACATGTTCACACTTCCCTGCTTCCTCTCCCCACCCCTCCTCCTCCCAGCTAAACCCACCTCTTCCACATCCTCAGGACCAGCACGAGCTCATGTGTATCCTTCAGTAATGAAAGGGCAAGACGCTCTCCCTGCGTAGCTGAGCGTTGCACACACGGGCCACTGAGCTGGACTTGGAGAGTGCAATTCGAAGCAGCTGCTGCAGGGGACATACCGTGCCGAGGCGGGAAGGTGTATTTTGGTGAGCAGAGTTGATGTCGGGTCTTGGGATGGACTGCCAGCAGCAGGCGGCATGCCAGCAGCAATGAGCAGGCTGGATGGTCATGCAGGGAGAGTCTGAAAGACAAACCCCGCCAGCCAGCCTTACCGTCTGTGACGGTGGCCAGCGAGTGGATCTTGGGACAGAGATGGATGCAGCTGTGTTGGGGGAGAGCCACCATCCTGCGGATTCTGCTGAACAGTGAGCACCTCAGAGTGGGGATCCTGACACATCCGATGTGTCCTGTACTGGGAAGGTCTGAGTCAAAACTGCAGTGCCCTGCAATCCTTCTCTTGAATAGCTATTGTATATTATTCTTTGCTTTTAACAATGCTTCCCTCCTCACTTTGCCCCAATGCCACAGCTGTTTGCCTCGTCACTTCCATAAGTTATGCTTCCCATCCTGAGGACTGCCATCCAGCGAGGCATAAAATCTGTTCTCCTGCTGTCGAGATCTGCTGCATATGTCTGTTGCCAAAGAGGTACAATTTTGAACAGCCAGTCTCTGAGCAACGAACAGCGACTCCTTTAACCTTTAAGTTATCTGCTGATTTCCTGAAGGATTTTTTTTTGCTGCTGGCTGAACTGGTGCAGCATTGACAGCAACAGGAAGGTGTTCTCTTAAAAACCTTGTTTCAATATCCACACATGCCACAACTGCCAAAGGCTTGCATAGCTTCAAATCCCCTAGACAGGATACCCCTCCTTACAGGTTTCTGACGTCCAAGTGACCTAATTTTTGACAGCTGTTTCAAATATTTAAGCCATGGTTCTGGAGCCTGAACGGGCTCAGAGCTTGGGAAATCTTGTTCCCAGAACCCAGACTGCTAACATCTTTCCATACACTTCCTTAACATTCAGCCAGGATTTATATGTAGGTCTGGAAATAATTTAACGCAAACATTTCAGACCAGGAAAGGCAAAGAGAGAGAGCGAGAACCAATAGCGAATCGAATTCAGCAGGAAATCCAATATTGTCTGACCTGATTTCCTGTAACAGCCATGCTTTGTGGCAGATGTCGAAGAGGCGAAATGTTCCTGATTGAGGAAATTTTAGGAAATTAGAGATGTTTTCAGGGTTCAGCCTGTCTCCTCTTAGCAATGGGCTCAGCAGGGCTGTCAGACTAGTTGTTACTTTAGAGACCGCCGGTAATCCACGGAAATCTGTTATTTCTTTTTAATTTCCTACTCCCTAGCAACCTTCATATTCTTAGTTGTTCTCTGCCTATTCCCAGCGAGTGACTGTGACGCCAAACATACCACCATACCAGGCCAATGCACAGGAACCTGAAAGAACTTACATGCAATTTCATACATTGTATGTTCTAACCCAGAACAACACAGTTCCAGGAATTTAAAAAAACCTACCGGAACATGAACAGGACTTTAATCGGATCAGTTCAGCGTAAGTGGTAAATCTGACATTTCCTTTCATCTTAGATCATTAACCCTGTGAATTACATACCCTCAGAGGGAGGGGCATGATAAAAAGGCACAGATTTCAGTACGTCACCCTAATAATAATAAAATCAGATTGCTTTTTGTCATGCGATAATCTGTCCTGGGATTTGTTAAACCAAATTTAATTAAGGGCATGTTTCATTAAATAACAAATTAAATGAAAGGCAAGAGGCCCTGAGTTTTGGAAAAAACACAGAGTAAGGAAAAGCACAGATTAAAAGAACGTAGAAGACGTTGAAAGAAAACGCACTGAAAGAAGCAAGGAGCTGCTGTTTCTCCTCATGTTCATGAAGAACAAATAGCCCGCTTGCAACCTCCCCTTGCAGCATACAAACAGTTATTCAGATGGAAGAACTTACCATAGCTCAACCCTGCCTTGCCCACTTTCCAGAACCAGGAAGAACTATTTAATATAAACTTCACAATCCACTGCAGGAAGTGCAGGGATCACACTGTCCTCTCTTTTCCTCCTTGTATGGTCTGAACAGTTCTGATCTGTAAGCTGACTGTTGGCCCCATGCCTTAGCCCCCTCTGGTCTCCGTAAACCATTCCAGGGCAGTCCACTGGGAACAATCATCACTAGTTAAACAAAGGCTATATTCTAACTCTATGTAATGTGTTTTTAAAGGGACAGTGTGCCAATTCCCAGCTATTCCAAATTTAAAGGCATACAGCTTCTTTTTAACCCTACAGACAGCAGAACTTTTAAAACACTTATTTTAAAACTTAAGTGCCCCGAAATCCAGAGACTATAATGGAAGCATTAACAGTGATTTGTCTAGCCTCTGCGATGGTGGGCCCAATCCCGCCTTCCTGGAAACCCCTAGCTCCTGTATGTTTCTGAAGGAATTTGGGTGTGTCCCGAATGTGACATCAGGCTCAAGGTGTTCAAATAAAATGACACCACCACCAAATCCTATCTGGTATTTCTCAGACTAGTTACCTTCATTCAAGGCCTTGGAGGTGCTGTAGGAATAGTGGCTTTTTTATGCTGAATTTGTACAGCGCCGTGGCACAAAGGGCTAGATCCTAGGCTGTGGGGCAATTCAAAGAATAAATCAGTAATGATTTGTTACTAAAAGGATGCTGTCTCCTGCAAATGAAAATATCCACAAGACAGAAGCAGTCTGAGTCCCCACACCTGACTCTGACTCTACTGATCAGTGTGGTTTCACACCCACAATCTCCTCCCTCCAATTGTATGAAATACACACTCAAATAGCTTCATCCAGGAAAGAGACATTAAGTTGACTACACAGAGTGCTATCAAATTCACAAAGGCAAAACAAACAAACAAACACACTCAAAAAATCCCCCCAAAACCAAAACCAAATTAGGTCAGAGGGACTGTAAAAAAAAACAAACCAAACAAACAGATGCAGTTTTGTCCCTTTAATGGTCACACTGGTGTATCTCTTATTTTACGGATGGAGAAAGCGAGGCACAAAGTAGTCAAGTGCCCAGGGTCACACAGCAAGACAACGACAGCTGTGGGAACGGAACCGAGGAATCCTGGCTCCTACTCCACAGCTTTAACCATTCAATAACGTTGTCTCCATTAACCGTCTACTCGCACACTGTACAGCGGAGTTCATTTCAAGGTCTCTGTATTTACAGTCAGGGGTTTGAACAGGCACTGATCTGTGCTTCAGCTACTTCTGCTTATCTGTAGCTGTTGAATGCATTTCAGGAGCTCTGTCATTGCTTCAGGGAACTGTTTACTAGTCTGAAATAACTGGGCTCTGGTGGTTCAGTTCCCGGATGGTAAACAAGAGGGAACAGAGCAGATCTTGTGTTATTTTGCGCCCAGGTGGGAAACAGAAAAAGGCACCATCATAAAACACAAAAACAAAGGCACACATCTGGGGGTTTATTTGGACTCCAGTTGATCCAAACTCTATTTCTAGGACATCCCCCCCACCCACCCATCTGCCATCCATGTTTTGTTTTCAAATCAATTGGTGCAGCCTGCAAATTTGCTTGCATTCATTATGGAAGGGCTGGATACATATTTTTCCCAGGATGATAACAATAAATTATGTCCTGAATCTATGTCACTCTCTTAGTAATGAGTCTGCACACACTTATTGTCATGGTCACATTGTTAAATATTCCTAGCAGCCATTTCAAATCTGCCTGCCAGGCCTGGCCTTCCACCAGAGCGCAGCTATAAGGCTAGAAATAAATGGACTCCCCACCCAGTTGAGCTTCTGCGAACACTGGTGCTAATGGGCACAGATGTTCTCTGCTTCAAAACACAAAAGTGCCTTCCACAGCACTTGCCACTGTCCAGTCTCATAGCAGCAGCAGTGAACAACCCACAAGATCTGGCCCTTTGCCACCTTAAAATGATGTGCTTTACGTAATCTTTCAAAGGGTGCAACCTGCTTAGGCTCCAAAATATAATAGAGAGCACTTAGCAAATAAACAGAGACACCCTTTTAACTCTACAGAAATGCCATGGGTTTTCTGGCAGGACAGAATGAGCAAAAACACCAACTCAATTGCTAAAATACTGAAACTGCCCCTTTCAGAATGAGAGTGTTTGCCAAGGGTGCAGCTATGGCTTCCCTGCAGCGGTGCCCTGATGAGGAAACAAACATCCACTAAAGGCAGCACAAGAAGTAATCAGCAGCAAGGGAGATTCAGGATAGATATTAGGGAAACCTTCTAATGCTAAGGGTGGTTAAGTTCTGGGACAGGTTAGCAAGGGAGGTTGTGGAATCCCTGGAGGTTTTTAAGAACAGGCTGGACAAATACCTGTCAGGGTGATACACCTGGACTGCCTCAGCACGGGGCGATGGAGTAGGCGACTTCTCGAGGTCACTTCCAGCTCTATGTTTCTATGATGTTTCAAAACTGTTCATGTCTTATAAACATACAAGAGAGATTTTTCCAGCCCTGCAGTATGGAGTGTCTCTTTTATTAGCAAAGGTCCCTTGGGGCCTAAGTGCCCTTGACATGGCTCAGACCCTCAGTTAGCTCACTCGCTTGCTCTCTCTCACACAAACGCACACACAGCTGCATTTTGCCAGTCTATAACATGTGACACAGCAATACATTTTCTTCTTTGTAGAAATATTTTATTTGCCTTCAGTCCATGCCATTGTTTTGTTTAGTGATTACAAAGGATGATCATTCATTTTTGTCCTATTCTAGCCCAATGCTGCCCACAAACCTATGCAGTTTCTAGTCTGTTCCTCTGAGGCCTGGACCTGAGGTGTGATTGTGTATTAGGGTTCAAACCTTTCATTAAAATAATGAACTTGTTCTAGGATTACTCATCCAGTGTAAACAGCACAATACCTGACCTATTAGGCTTAGTCATTTAATTAGCACCAGTGTGAGTGTGTGTGAAGGCTAAGAGGCCACTGGGGTGCTTGATCAGGGAATAAGCCTATTTAAGAGCTAGACTTACTGAGCTTCACAGCTGTGTGTTCAAAGGGTGTCAGGGCCTTGCGGTGCACCTTCAAGGGCAGGGGTCTCAAACTCAAATCACCATGAGGGCCGCATGAGGACTAGTACAAGTCCGCAGAAGGACTTGTACGTTAGCCCGAGGACTGCATGGCTGAACCCTTTTCATATAACGACATCGCAAACATCGGTAACAACAGTGCCATTGCGGGTTGCAGCAAATGGCTTTAGGGGCTGCATGCGGCCCACAGGCCACATGTTTGAGACCCCTGTTCAAAGGGATTCTCATGTGGCACCAATATGCGTGTGCCCCTTTGGTCAGCTGATAGCTAGGGCAGATGGGGAGGACAGTGACACCGGTTACATTTCCAACTAGCTGGTGACTAACCAAGAGAAAAAGACAAGAGAGTGAAAATGTCCATGGATTATGGTGGAGGCGAGGCAATTTAAACCACAGCTGGTACCATTTCCATGGACTTTCATGGTAAATTTTCTCTTCATGAACACATCCAATTTCAGAGTAATGCCCCTTGGGCCTGAGTTTCCAGGAGAAATCTTAGAAAGGCCACAGACTATTAAGAAAAGCATGGCCAACTGCTCTGTGTAGTATAATGACCACAGTTGGGAGTGGGGCCCCAATGTGCTAGATGCTGTACACGTGCATTAAAAACAATCCCCACCTCAAAAAGCTTCCAGTTATTCTGACTCAGGGATGCTATTGTGGTGGGCAAGTGACAATTTCTGCCTCTGTTTTTCCATAGCAATCAATGGTACTCACCTTTCAGAGCTGTTGGGAGGACTGACTGATTAAGTATCCTATACGCAGTGTGCTAAGCGTAATCATTACGAAGAACAGTATGAGAATTTTGGAAGCTACTTTCTGATCTGACTCACTCCATAGCCTCTGGTGAGAAAGTTACCTTTGTGTGATGCTTTTATGTAGCCCTCTAACTCAGCGTCCCAGATCCGACCTCTGCCTCGTGTGTCTAGCATGGTATCCTGTCCCCGACAGCAGCTAATAACACATATCTTAAAGGAAGGCAATCTTGTAAACTGAAGGAAAATAACATTCCTGGCACCTATGCCCTGAAAGATTCCATTTATTTTTACTGCTCATGTTTCTGCAGCTCATCTAGATGTATTCTGAATTGTCATAACATATTCACCTGCACACCCCTTTGTTTTACACCCAGCTGCAGTTTATTACTGCTGAAACCTGGGGCAATGAAAATTCATGTGGCTATTGTGTAAGATTTAGGACCCACTCCCTCCCTCACCATGCGCCTGGATACCTTCCATTAGCATCAACAGGAGTGAAGAGTGGTACACATGCATGGAGGGGTGAGGAGCCACCCCTCTGCCAATGGCAAAATAAACCCATGGCTCTGACACAGGCTCTTTCATGTCGCTACTGCCGCAGGATAGCTCAAGGACTTCCATTATTTGCCAAGAAAAGACTCAGCTGTGCCACTTCTTTAAATGCTAGAAGGAAAAGCAAGCAAGCCAGCCTGAGAAATCAGCTTGAGTCTTTGGACCTGTGCACATACAATAGACCCATGGGCAACCTTTTGTTCCATGGTACCATCAGGATTTCAGGCACGCAGAGCCTTGAGAATTAAAGTGTCCCTTAAAAGCGCTAATGACCTCTTTATAAGCTCTATGTGTCTGAAGGGTCCTCACACGACACGCAGATGCTCTCACAGTAGAACAGCCCTGCACAGATGAGTCCGCCGATCAGAGCCAGGCTAAAGCTTGCCACAACACGACAAAATGTTCTGAACGCACAACAGCGGTCTCCATTGAAACCCCTCCCTGCTGTTCTTCTCTTACATTTCCTAAGAGCTTTCACAGCGTGCAGCTCCTCCATTTCATCCCTATCACTGCCTTCCACACAGATCTCTCAAGTGGTGTAACATACATTCATCCATCAAAGCCGATGTGGTCACTTCCCGCTCCCGCATTGTGTTCATGTGCGGGACAGGAAGCGACAGGCAAAAGGTGGTGTGAGTCAATAGGAAACAATGGTCCAGGCTTAGCCTCAGATAAATAAAAATACTGCTGCCACAAAACCCCCACAGCACAAAGCCTAAAGGAAACAAAGGAAGTATTTATAGATAGAAAGTCTTTAGCATTTGCTAGCACCAGTTATTGGGGGAGGAGATCTCGCATTAAAAGAGATTCTGTCATCTGCTCAGATTAGGGCCCAGTGAGGAAAGCCTCCTCACTAGGAGGAAAGAACTGGACGCTGGGAGTCAGAACTCCCAAGATCCTCTCATTGGTCAGGGGCAGTGTTGTTGAGGGGTTAGAGCAGCAGACTGGACGTTAGATGACCTGGATTCTATTGTCATCTCCGCAATGGACTCTATCAGATCTGACGGGACATTTATCCTTGTTGTGCTTAAGTTTCTCCTTACCAACCAATCATCTGCAAGTCTGCATTGGTGATGGCTCTAAAACCCTTTGGAATCCTCTGCTGAAAGGTGCTATAGAAACAAAGCAGAGAAGCAGCATGGCCCAGACAACAGAACCCTGGACACCCAAATTCTGTTCTCTGTTTGGCCTATTGGGTGACCTTTAGCTAACCACTTCACTCCTCATGCCTCAGTTTCCCCCTCTGTAAAGTGAGAATACAACAACTATTTATTATCCCAAGTACAGCTCTGTGATTTCCGCACATACATACGTACAAACTACAGACACACAGAATCCAACGTTATTTATGTGAGGGTCACAGGAAAACAGTCGAGTGCGGTGAAGAGAATGGCAGCTGGCCTGACAATTCCATCAACAGGAAAGGGGTTGTGTGCAAGACCAAAGAATGCTAGCCAGCTTTATAGGAACTTCTTTGGAGTATGATGGCCCCTCTTTAATGTGCTGGTCTGCAAGCGTCAACCTGTGGCAGCCTTGAGATCTAATGTCACACAGTCTCTAACACATGTATAGTCCTAACCTTTTTTCCTCTTTTTGTATGACAGACGGCGGCATTTACTTCAGAAATTTGCATTGTTTCTTTTCTTGCTTCCCCCCTCAAATAAACTACCCTAAAGGTTACTTTCAGAAGAAGAGGAAATGGCTCTTCTGGACAGACAAGGGTGGTGCTGGCAGATTTCAAGTGTGGAGTCAGGCTGGTGGGGTAAAGGGGCTACCCCATAATCCAGAACACAGTTATTTATTTGATTTATACCACATACCTGTCATCAAACTCTAGGTCTATGAACTGTCAACTTGTTCAAAATACCTTGCAACCCAAAGTGCAGAAAAAAAATCAGCTGGAAGATCAGACTGCATGATATAACAAATAAAGTCTTCCTCATTCAACCCAGGAAGACCAGCGCAAAGGCTTTGGCAAGTGTCCTAAAGATCAAGGCATTCATGCTCTGTCGACCCAAATGAAAGGAGGCGCTCCAGTGCAGCCAGCCTCATTATCTTATTGCAAGTCTCATGGCACTTTGTGTTTTTCATAAAGCCTCAGCTCAAGGAGTCATGTGAATAGTAACAGACCCACAGCTTTTGCTTGTTTTAAGAGTAACATTTAGCCTCCATAGTTGTGGATAAAAGCCTGAAGCACATGACCCTGAATGACTCACAGCCCAGAAGAGAAATGAAAGGCCTCAAATTTAATATCTGCTTAAATGTTGTTATTTTTAAGTCAATCGAATGGGTGGGGCTCATTATTCTTGAGTACTTGTAGCTAGCGATAGGGACAGACAGTTGTAGACTAGAGCCTCTTTGGGACAAGGGCCGTCTCTTTGTCCGGGGTTTGTATAGGGCCGAGTCCAGCAGAGGCCTGGTCCACTCTGCAGCTTCGAATCTAGGTGAGCCTGCAACACAACTAATAAGCAGGGCTGGGGGTCCCTGATGTGCCAATCTGGGGCAGGGCTGATCTGATCTCCACAGCCGTGGTACAAGAAGAGTGGCACAGGAACCAGCCAGGAACTCTTGCTGAAATTCCAAGTGAGGTTCCTGTGTGGTTTTGTTTTCAGTTTCCACCAACCAGGCATTATCTGGTGGTTTATTAAATGACCCCAGGCAGTGGCCAGAAAGCAAATGACAAACACAGAGAAGGTAGTAAAGGTAGAGATAGTAAAGTCCATGACTGAAAGCGTGAGCAGCCAGGGAGGCAAACAAGTTCCTTTGGCACAAGCAATCCCATCTAGCTCAACACCGAGAAAATGGTGCAGACCCAAATGCTGAGATTCAAAGGCTCCTTTATCAAACTTTCTTTCTTTGAAGAACAACACGGCATTGCTGCCACAAGTGAATGAAAAGTAAAGTCACCGTGGCAATCAGTGATTAATTCATTGTGAAACACTTTACTCACTATCCAGGACAAAGCTCATCACTTCCCACTGTCACTCATATTGTCCTGGGACAGGGGCAAACTGGCTAAAGGCTGGCATGTCCTACAGCCACCTGGGGACAGCCAGTGGAGGGGCCTAAAGCCAGCCCTCAGTGCCATCTGGCTGGGGGGAATCCCAGCTTGCAAGGACAGCTGCAAGCTGGGTCTTCAAAGCAACAGTACACCTTCAGCCTCATTACAAGATGGCCACCATGTGTGGTTAACTATTCCCCCAGCTCACCGCAGGGCTTCCTGGCAGAATGTGAGCCTCTACTGACGCTGACCTGCCAAGACCTGGGAAGGTCATTTCTATAGCCCAGCTTAGGGACCAAGTTCCAAAGGGGTGGCCGTGTTAGACTAGTTCAGTAAAACAGACAAGGTGTCCTGCGGCACTTAAAGACTAACAAAATTTATTTATTTATTTAGGAAACAAATAACTCTGTGAACACTGTGACTAGCTCTTCCTAGTCTTCAACCTCCGGCAATTTGCCATGGAGCCTCCTGTCTCTTGCAACAGACTGGAGTGGATGAAAGCCCTCTTCTCAAAAGTCATGGAGACCAAACTAGGCTTACACAGCTGCCCCGCTGGAACATGCTAGGGATGCCAGCAATAAACAAGCAACAAAAATAAAGGGGCAGAGATTCCCCACAGATTTCTCCTGCAGTTGCTATAGTATGGGGAGAGTTGTCTAGAGAGTTAGAGCAAGGGGTGAAGTTTCAGGGCTTTATCATTTCCTCGCCATGTGAACAGGGGCAAATCACTTAGCCCAAGTGATATTACTTTATGCTGAACTCTTTGCCAAGCTAAGAAGGGCCATGGCAGACATGTCTGGAATACGCTGAGAGTACAAAAAGTGGTGCCAGCACTTCAGTGCTTTATGTTTCTCCCTGTAAGTCCATACCGAATTACTGACCCAACAAGTTCTGCTGCTGAGATCCGGGCCACTTGTAGCCATAATTCTCAGAGCACTTTTTATAAGAGTTAAGAAGATAACACTGCTGTCTTGCCAAAAGGCATCTTAATGATCATTCTGCTTATTTAAATTCTCTTCACATCTTCAATGGGATCAGAATTCGCCTTCCTTCATTTCATGTCAAACTACTATATGCTGCTACCGCTTGCTGTTAAATGACAGGCCCTCTGCCCTTAATGGCGCCTTCCTCCTTGGGAAAGGGCAAGCACTGAAGTGTACCAGAAGCTGGCTTCTCTGAAAGGCTCCGAGGACCAAGAGCAGCATCCCTGCCTGTTTCATCACTAAGCTGGCTGGGGGAAGGACCCTTACGCACTGCACACAGACCGCAGCCCAGGGCCTCAATTCAAAGGCTCCTTTCCCACCCCTGTGCCTTCATTTAAATATAGTAAATATCCTCACTCCAAAACCAAGCACCACTCTGTCTTGTTGCCAGGGTCACAAACAGAATAGCTGATGTCTCCCTAAAAGTCTGGCCATTGGCCATTCTTTTTCGGCCTCTTTTTGTTCCTCCCTTGGGTTGCAAGTCCCTGGAAGAGGCTCCAGATTCATTGTAGCTGGTGATCCCTCTGCTCATCTGGAAAGTGCTGGGTTTCCTCGAAACAATGAACCCAGCACCATTCAACTGCAGTTTCACTTGACATTGAGTGGACTGGGCTCTTGATACCAAGTGCCCAGGCCCAGGGCACAGATCTTGTAGCTGATCTACCAAACCAGATTGTACAGACCCATGGGTTGAATGGGAGGAGGGGTTGTTGAATATCAATAAAAAATAATAAACAACAACAGCAGAATCTATTTTGATTTTCTTTAGTGCCTCCATTTTCAGATCTCAAAGCACTTCACAGATTTTGTTTCACAACCACTCGGTAAGGTAGGACTCCTCCCTTGTTTTGCATTATAAACAGTGAGTCTCACCTCTCCCACCCTCACTACTTTCTGATGCATTGTTCCTCACTGTCTGAATCTACACAACTTGTTTGACTTGCTGAAGTAATCCAACCTGATGCAGTGAAAAGTAATCACAGAGTTTATCTTCCCTCCCATAGTGTATGTTTTCTCCATTTTCTAGAGTTTGATGAAGTGAGGCTTCTCCCATGAAAGCTCATGCAAAAATAAACTCATTGGTCTTTAAAAGTGCTTCAGGACTCCTTGCTTGCTGCAAGTAACAATGGCTCCCAGGAAATGCCCAGCACTGGCCAGGTCATGACTTCTAGTGGAAGAACTGGTTTAAATTGCCGCTGGGGTTTCAACTTTGTTACGAATGGGACAGCACACGTTTCACAATCCCTTTGAAACAGTTAATGGCCAGTGCACCAGTCCATCAGATTGTGTGCATGACAAATTCCTTAAAGGCTTTTGCTAAAGTTCTTCATTTTATCACCCTAAATCTTTGACATAAATCTACTGGCTGCAGCCCAACTTCACGGCATACTGTTCACTGGCCAGGAGCTGAGTGGGCGCGCTCTGCCCATCACATAAATGCAGTAACCCTGTCACCATAACCGCATTGGTACGAGGGCATCTGCCTTCCCCAAGACTTCTGATCCCAGGCTGAAGCCTGACACGCCCCAGGTCAAAACGTGCGCAGGCTGAAACTACAGTGGCCTGCTGGGCGAGGGATGAGTCTTTTCCATAGCAGTGCTCTGTGTCTCTCAAGAAGTTCGGCAGCCTTGACAAAGTTCTTGCTATTGACAGTGAGCCCGCTGGACACCGGGTCAGAGCTGTGAGGGGAAGGTGTTTCATTTCGAAGAACTGGCTATAGAATGAGGATAAGGGAACAGAACTGTGAGCCATGTTATCCAGCCGCCAGGGGTATCTCCTGTGCAGGGATTTATCTGCCAATCCACTCCTGAAGGCAGTGTATCTCACATGAGTCATCTCCGAGTGCTAGAGTGAGAATATGCCCCGTACACCTACAGAGAGCGACAGCACAGAGTGCAAATGGGATCTCAGGCTCGACTTCTCAGTTTGTAATAAGCAGGGCACATGATATGGCTGTGTTGCTGTTGGAGGCTCTCAGCATAATCCAGAAAAGACAGAAAAGGAAAGGGAAGGAATGAGAGAGAGAAAGCTGGGGAAAAGTATCCCCTTGAGATGGCCAAGTTTCTTTCATAGGTACCAAGAAAATATAAATCTTTGCAGCAATGTGGAGGCCCAATTGTTAAAAAGCAGCCACCGACAGATTTTCCTGTTTCCAAGGCACTGAGCATGCACCAGTCTTAGAAGAAGGCAATGCCCAACATCTCTGGAAAAACAGGGCCAAGGTGCCTCAAGTTGCACCCCCAGAAACTAAGCTACCCAAAAATTAGCAGCCTCCTTTGAAAACACTGGCCTTGCCTTCCATTATCCCAGATGATAACATTACTGGCTCTTTGAAAGTTCTTTGCAACACAAAAGACAATCGTGGCTTGTATTATTAAGTTTGTCATCCAAATTACAGCTGTCTAACACTATGAAAGTCAGAGGAGCTGAGAAGGAGGGAGGTTCTGATGATAAGCCCCAGAAGAGCAACGGGGAGCATTTTAAATAAGAAAAGGTGTTATTCCTGTCACTTTTACAGCAGCTGAGATCCTATGAAATTACTCCTTGGCATAGCTTTCTCTCTCTGCACAATCTTTCCAGTCTCTCAAATATGCACCCTAGGGCCACAAAATCCTACTACGCTGCTCTGCTAAAACAACACACAGACGACACCCGCAGCTCAGCCTACTGGGAACAGAACAGAGCGCAGCACGCACGGCTCACTGGGAGAAAGCGAGGAGACACTTTCCCAGGGAGATGAGCATTTTCTTTTGTCTAAACTGCTTTTCCACTCACCATTCTAGCGTCTCCTTTTAATACTGTCAACTAATGAGGCCACAAGAGGCAGTTCAGGCTCTTAGGAGTTTGTCTGAGCCGTTTTTGTAGGGTAAGCGCAGTGATTTCTCCCCCTTCAAGCACTGCAGTCGTTCCTGATGGCGGCCAAGTACTAATGGCGAGGGGCCAGTGCCTGGCTCCTGCAGTGGGCTGCAAAGTGCCTGCCCCAGCCCCCCAGGCAGAGGGTCTGCAAAAAGGGGTCTGGTGCAAGCACTCTGCAGAGCTAGTGCTCTTGCAGGTACAGGGCTGTCCAAAGGGGCCACGACCCACCCCCACGCCCTGTGCACCCATCCAAGAAAAGCAGCTGAACAACTGACAGCCGAGAACTAAAAGGAAGTAAGCGGAGTCAAGTCAATTTGCCTTTGAACATTAACCTGACTATTAATAACTGCTTGGCCTGTGAAAAGGAACCACTGTAAATGCCAGGCTACAGTTTAACGTGAACACATTCAAGTACAGCTGTGACCTTCCTCTTCTCATTCTCCCTCCCCACCCTCCTCTTCCTGCCTGCCTGGTCAGCTTCCTTGAAGCTGAAGTGGGATCTGCAGCCCCCACCCCCTCCTTCAGGAGAGCCACCAGCTAGCCCAAAGGGGCAGCCGTGTTAACAAGCTAGCCCAGCAAAACAAGCAAGGAGTCCTGGGCACTTCACGACCAACGCATTTATTTATTGCTTGAGCTTTTGTGGGAGAAAACTGCCATGTTTGTTAGAAAGCTCTGTGCAGGTGTGGCCGAACTGTGGCTCAGGAACCGCCTGGGACCCTTAAATGAAGAAATGTGGCTCATGGAAGAAAGCCAAAGGAAAGCAGCCCCAGCCTAGAAGTTTTAAATCTCCCGCCCTGAGCATGCTCGGGGGGAGCCCCAGCCTGTGCCTAGCTGCTGGAGCGGCCAGGGAAGGGTGAGCATAGGGAGAGGGGGATCAGCCTGGGGAGCCAGCATCGGGCCCCTGGGGTTGAGGTGGTGGCACGATCGAGATGGTGGAGAGAAACTAAGTTTTTACTGTCTAGGTGGGCCTAGTCTTCATGGTAACCTAAGTAATTCTTAGAATCTGGCATTAGTAGGATCAACGTTTGCCCTCTTTTTCCAATAGAATTAAAGTGTGCAATGAATTTTCAAGTTAGTAATTTTGGAGTAGGTAGAATATGGCTATATGCCTTACTGTGGCTCTGCAAGGTTTAAGAATCAAGGTGTGCGCCTCTGGAGGTCCCCAGGTTTGGCCAGCCCGGGCTCTGTGTCAGGTGGGCTCCATTTACCGCGAGATTTGCTTTTCTTTTTTAATTTGAAGCAATACAGCAAAGGCGACGGTTCGCACACTCTGCCCTTACCTGGCTGGCAAGGCGCCTAATCCACAGAGCAGCTCGCAGTCGCTGGCTCAGTGACGGCGGCGACGGGTTTGGACTGGCCACTGCCGAGCCAAAAGCTCTGGTCGCCGGCCGGGCGGGCGGCGTGAGGGGACACCTCCGCCGGGGGTTAACCCGACAGCCCGCACCTGAGGGGAGGCGCCACCCCGGAGGCAGGGCGAGCGCGGGCCCCTCGGCCTGTCCGCCCGGGTGGGGCTGTGTCCGCTCCCGCTCGCAGGTCCGGCTGGAGCCCCTCAGCATGACTGCAGCACAAGCCAAAACTAACAAGGAAGGTTGGTGCCTAAGGCCTGGAAAGCAAAGACATGAGCAGACGGCATCTCGGAAGTCCGCTTCCATTTCCTGCCTCAGCTTCTCCACCTCTAGCATGGGGAGACTGGTGCTTCCAGTGGGTGAGCCAGACAAAGGTTTCAGGCCCAGAGACTCATTACTCACTTATTGGGAAGTAGGAAGCAGGGGAGCGGTAATTTCCCTCTTCGCCCAGAATCCCCCCGAAGCAATAAATCCCAGCCTCTGACAGCACCCTCACATGCATCATTTTTAATTTTTCTCATCTGACACAATGACCTGCCAGAGTCTCAGCTCATCTGACTTCAGTTAGGAAGTTCCAGCCAATGACAAAAATCCAAGAGAAACCCCAGCCATTCTGGTTGATGGCCAGCAAGCCCAAAGCAGTGAGTTTTTTACACTTCCGAGCTGGGGCATTTAAGAGCATTGCTTTGGGGCAGATTCTGCATAGATGATCCCTAGCCAAAAGAACAAGTGGGACCTGGGATGAATAAATGAGAAGCTCAAGTTGTTATTAAAAAAAGGAGTCATGTGGCACTTAAAGACTAGAAGATTTATTTTTCACATGGGCTTTCGTGGGAGAAAAACCCACTTGGTCAGACGCCTACCTGACAATGTGGGATTTTCTCCCACAAAAGCTCATGTGAAAAACAAATCTGTTAGTCTTTAAGTGCCACACAACTCCTTTTTTTTTTTCTGGACTAGACTAACACAGCTATCCCTTTGGAAATTGTCAAGTTATTATACCTCTATGTTCATCACGGGTGTGACCACTGCTGCAATGCTGTTTCCAGGTCTGGACTGGTGCTCACAACTCAAAAAGGACACTGATAAATTGGAGAGAAGAACCATGAGAATGATGGTGGGATCAGAAAACATGCTTTATAGTGAACACCACAAAGAGCTCAGTCTTTTTGGTTTAACAAAGAAAGAGTTGGGGTGTCATTTCTGATCACAGGCTACACACACTTCTGTAGGGAACACCTCCTTACTAATAGGCTAAGCCCCAAAGGGGTAGCCATGTTAGTCTAGTTCAGCAAAAACAAACAAGGTATCCTGTGGCACTTTTCAAAACTAACAACTTTATTTATTGCATGAGCTTTCATGGGAGAAAATCCAACTTTGTCAGATGCATAGAAGCATCTGATGAAGTGGGATTTTCTCCCAGGAAAGCTCATGAAATAAATAAATTTACTAATAGGCTGTTCAGTCTAGCAGAGAAAGGCATAAAAATCAAATGGCCGAAAGCTGAAGCTTTACAAATTCAAACGGGAAATAAAGTACATTTTTAATGGTGTCAGTAATTAATCATAGGAACACCGGGTATTCCCTCTGCTTGTCCAAAAATACAGATCAAAGTCAGAGCAGAGAGAAGGAAATGGAGAGCAATATATGCCGTAGCACCCAATGAAAGCATCTGGAAACAATCTAAGCATTTGGGAGCTGAAGTTAGCAAATGAAGTTTTTACCACTATAGATGAAAGCATGCAGCACGTTTGAGAACTCCACTAGGACAGCCACCGTGTACTGATTTCTGTCATTCTGCTATGGTCCTCCCTGCTTCCGCCTGTGCCTCTTGGAATTATAGGAGATCATCTTAGTCCAACCCCCAGCTTGAAGGAAGACCAGCCCCAACTGAATCATCTCCATCAGGGCTTTATCAAGATGGGCCTTAAAAGCTTTTATGGATGGAGATTTCACCACCTCCCTAGGTAACCCACTCCAGCGCTTCACCACCCTCCTAGGGAAAAGCCGTCTCCTAATACCCAACCTAGACCTCCCCACTGCAACTTGCAACCACTGCTCCTCCTTCTCTCATCTGCTGCCACTGAGAATAGCCTGGCTCCATGAGGTTTGGAACACCACTTCAGCTAGCAAAAGGCTGCCATCAAATCTCCCCCTCACTCTTCTCTTCTGCAGATTAAACAAGCCCAGTCTTCTCAGCCTCTCCTCATAATTTAATGCCCTGCCTCCCTATTATTTTCACTGTCCTCTGCTGGACTTTCTCCAATTTGTCCGTGTCCGAGTAGAGGAGACTCATCACCTTCCGTGATCTGCTGGCAATGCGCCCACTAATGCAGCTGAATATTCTGTTAGCCAAAGGCACACTGCTGACTCGTATCCAGCTTCTTGGCCACCATGACCCCCAGGTCCTTTTCTGCAGAATTGCCCCAGACTGCTGAAGGGGATGGAAACCTATCCAAAGTGCAGGACTCTGCACTTGTTCTTGTTGAACTGCCTCAAATTTCTTTTGGCTCAAACCTGCAAGTTGTCTAGGTCACTCTGTATTCTATCCCTACCCCCCAGCAACTTTACCACTTCCCGCAGCTCAGTGTCATCCGAAAATTTGCTGAGGGAGCAATCCACCCACCCTCCAGATCATTAATGATGTTCTTTTCTCTTAAGCGTTCACTTTGTATCTATTCTGGATAGACTGTGAACTCATTGCACTGTATCTAACACAACCTCATGCGGGCCACAAGGAGCTCATGCAATACAAATGCTTAATAACAGCAAAACAATAATGATAAAACCATGTGGCTTGTAAACTACTATGTGCACCAATGTGGCCATATTAAATGAGTAATAATGAACCACATTCTACTCTGTTGCACTGGTGTAAATCTGTCGTAATGCCACTGATTTATTCCACATTTACACTGGATAGAGCAGAAATGTCACCATCAACAGGTACTCTCTGGTTTTGGAACTAGCTGAAAATGTGCACACTTATCTCTTCATTTCAGATCATCCATTACTGTTTATCTAGAGCAGGGGTGGACAATAAAATTTGCAGGTGGGCTGGTGGAGAGCCAACCTGGGGTCAGGGGCAGGGGGCAGGACAGCCAGTGAGGAGAGCTGGAGAGGTGGAAGTGGGAGAGCTGAGAACTGGCTCAGGGAAGGAAGGAACCACGCAGTGCCGGCCCAGCCCTGGAGTGGCACAGTGCCATCTGGGGAGACAAAGGGGGCACTGCAGCATACGCCTAAAATACACCCTGGCCCCGGAGTGGTGCAGCAGTGGCTGACGGGGACAGGGGAGAGCAGGCCAGGGGCGGTGGGCTGGATGGTGATCCCAGGTGAACTGGATCTGGGCCACCCAGGCTGTATGTTGCCCCACCACTGATTTCGAGGGAACAGTCCATTTACAGTTAGTCAACGTCAAGATGGCTGTCTGAAGTCCTCTTGAGGACTGCTCTGGGAGATGATTTTGTTCTGGCTTGGTTGCCACTATAGATTCATTTGAGCCTCTTGTTTATTAAGGCATTCAACCTCAGAGCATCGACATTAGAAACAGACAGAACCTGCTCAATTCTATCCAGTGCACTGCCTCACTGACGAAGGATTCCCCTCTGGTGTATTCTCTGGGGACTTCGCAGAGATGAGGAAAACTATCTCGTCAGCAAATTCATCTAGCCCTGGAAAATGATGCATCACTAGATTGTCCTTAACAGGCCACTGAAACTCCCCAACCAACCATTTGGACATGTCCACATAGAATTAAACTAGAACAAACCACGTAACAGCATCAGATCTCATTAGGTCTTGGCTTTCCATTTTCCTTTGCAGGACACTTGCTGAAAGCTCTTCACCCTTGTGACAAGGACATTCTCCACTGAATGTTTCAGAAAGCAACTACCTTAAACCATGGAGGCTAGTCATCAACAATGCTTGACGTACACCATCTATGTAAATTTGGAAGATGCTTGAAAAGAGTGTTTACGAGAAGAACAGTCTGTTAAAAGCCTGCCTTCATAGCAGATAACAAGGCTAAGACAATGACAGATTTCATTCCCCAAGTAGTCAGAACTAGGTTCCTTCCATTTCTGGCTTCCCTATGTTTATCCAGCATGCTGGGAGAGTGCAGGCACCAATCTGCAATTAATTGGCAGTTTGCAAGAGCATATTGCCTAAAGATAAACAGAGTGGGTGATTGTCTCATATGTAAAATGGCTGTGCACTGCAGACGTAAAACGTTGACCCAATTAAAAAAAAAACACTTTTTTTTTGTCTTCTTGAATAATAATTGAATTTAAAGTAACACATTTTTTCATGATCCCTCTGGCCTTTAAACAGTGCATGCATGCATTTGGCAGCCATTAAAGGCCTCCCTTCCACTACAGCCCCCCTCCCCTTCAAAGAAGAAGGGTAGTAAATTAGAGTTTCTTGAAAATTTTACTGCTGATGCCAGTGAATAGTTCATTAGGAGGAAGTTTTACATGTGGCAGCAGACAAAGCGGAGCACTAGAATATGGCGATAAGGTAAGGGCAGCAAGGCAAGAAAATTGGAAGGGTGGCTTCAAGTTTTGCTGCACTCAGTGTTTTGGCAACCATGGCAGAAGCTTGCTGTACTCTGATAATCATCCCTAGTGTGGGTGAGTGAAGGGCCAGCAGAGAGCACACAGCACAGTGATTAAATCAAGAGGCAGTTTTAAACAAAAGTGGACTATCATATTTGGTAAGTGCGCAAGAGCAGATTTAGGACAGCTCCAGCATCTTCTCACCCTATCTGACACCAACTCGCAATCTGGCATTAGAAACTGGCCTTCACCTTCAGTAGTCTAGAGTTTTCCTCAAGTCATGAAATATTAAAAGGTTATAGATAGCAAAATATCCCCAAGCACCCCCGCGCTGGTGTCCTGATGGTGAGTCTCAGAAAATCTATGGGAGCTACACGAACTTGCACTTTAAGTAAAGGGGAAGAACGTTTTTGCTTGAGTCTTTAACCAACAGGACGGGGGAGCCCTGGGAGCAGCAGGTATTTCTGGGCACAGAATGCATCTCACTGCTCTTTAAAGAGCAAACAACAGAATATCAAGGGCCTCTTACCTACAAGAAAATTCGTATTGGACTGTAAGCTCTGGGGAGCAGAGACCGTCTTTGGGTTCTGTGCATGGACAGTGCCTAGCAAAATGGGGCTCTTGTTGCTACTACAATATACACCCAGAACAATAATGATTTATAGAAATAAGTGGTAATACAGAAAGATTCATAGTTATAATAAGCCCTGTAAAGCTACCACTTGATTAGCCTGACGAATACTCTTGGAAGTGAGGTATTATGTCCATTTTATGTTGGGAAACTGAGGTAGAGAGGCTAAATGAACTGCTTACTGTCACAGAAAATGGATTAGGGAACCAGAATCCCTGGCTCCTAGCCCTGTGGTCAGCCCTTACCTCCTTTTTAAGGAAGAATCAGCAGGAAAATAAAGGCCTTGTCAGTCACCCTGAAGAATTCAATGGAAATAAAGATTTGCTTTTTTAAAGGGAAACCTGTTTCAAGGACTCATCCCAAAACTGCTAGGGAGCAGCTGATCTACCAAGCTGGACCTGAAAATGACCGTGAACAATCAAGCTGGGGCTGTTGATATATCAGTCTAGACTGAGCTTCACTCACTAGGATGGACTCTAGTTCAGAAAAGCCACAGGCTATGAAAAGTGCCCAAGGAGAGTGGAACACGGACAACCTTCGACCCATAAAAACAAGAAATCACCTTTCCACGTTAACGTAATGGCAAAGGCAAGGTGGTGGTAAGGAAGATGGTCCAGAGCTCTCCTCCACCATCTCGGGCTCATGAATGGAGTGAAGGGTGCAGGACTCTGCTCACCAGACTGCACATGACTGAGAAAGATTAGGCAAACTACAGCCTTTCACCTGAAAAATGATTGCACCTCCCACATTGATTGCATGTGCAGATCCAATGTGAGCCTTATCCCACCAGGGGCCAAACACCCTAGACTCCCTCCCTTCAGGGTGGTTGAAGATGGCCTTCACCTTGCAGCCTGGGGCGACAGTGAGCAGTAAATCTAACCCCACTCTGGAATGAAAAATGTCTATTAGACCAGTGTTTCCCAACCAGTGTGCCATGGCACGCAGGTGTGCCACAAAATTTTTTGAAAAACTACTCAAAGAGCTCTGGATTGGCTCACTGGCTCATGAATATTCATATGTTCATTTGAGAACTATATGGTGGTGTGCCTCAAATTAATTAAAGGTAGCAAGATGTGCCATGGCAGAGAAAATGTTGGGAACCACTGTATTAGACAATGGCCTGAGAATTAGAACATAGATTTGAGGTGAGCACTACTGTCTACAAGTATAGTCTAATTCATGATGGATAATATTCATACTAGACCACCTCAGAGAGGGAATCAAATAGCTAATCAGAGGGAACCCTAAAAACAATGGCGTTGAACACAGAATCTAACATCTAGGGGAAGTTAACATGAAAAATTATTTCTCTATCAGTCTGATGAGTCTGCCCAAATCCTGGAGCAAACAGACTTCTCTGTCTAATACCACGTAATAATGAGTTCACGTTTCCAGCAGGTCAGCTTTGAGCCAATCAACAGACTTATCAGGGAAAGCCAGAGAAACTAACAGGCTGGTAATACAATGAAGCCCCAATAAAGATATTCCCTAGAGATTGAGACAAGGACAAAACTGATGTTCTGAATACTCCACAAATAGGAAAGATTCACAAATCGTATTTATCTCGTCCGTAGCAATCAGATACAAGTTTTGAATGCTCTGATGTCCAGTTCATGGACTACAGATCCACTGTGATAAGAGGAGATAAGAGAAACTGACTCTGCTTCTCTCTCTAGACTTTAGCAGTACCTTCTCTTACGCAGCCGCTGCAAGAATGGCCATCAGAGAGGTGCTCTTGTTTGGGCCTAGGGTAAACTCAGTTCTCACTTTTGACCGCTGGGGCTTGTGGGAGAGTTCCAAGCCAGCATTTTCTCCAGCACTTCCTCCAGGAGTACTGAGTAGCTACATAAGGCTGGTGTTTATGAAAACTCCTATCTGGGAACTGGGAAATAGTGTCTTTTTTCATGATTTACTGGTCTGATTATGTGGTGGCCTGGGCACTAAGATTAGACACTTTCCCTTCAGCACCTAAGCAACAATCAGAAAAGTTTAAGAGCTTTTATTTACATTATTTGTACCTACAGCTTATCTCGTATTGCCTGACACAACTCAATTGCTATCACAGTGTATGGATTGGCACCTGGTCATTTAAGGAAAATTTATATAATTTAGCTGACTACAGACAGCATTTGTGGGGGAACAATAGCTATAAACCAAGAGCACTTTCTGCAGCTAACTTGACAACATAAAGTAATTTAATAAAGCACCATTCAGAGAAATATTGTTACGGGGGCCCATAGATTAAACTGCTATATAAAAGGCGATGGGTTACCTGCCATAGCCACCACCCTTCATTTTTAAGACCAGTCACCCAACCATCCATCCAAATGTACACACCATGGTATCTCAGAACTCGCATTATGTAACAGCAGGTATGGAAGGGCTCTGCTCATATTGACTTGACTCTCACATTTCTACAGATTTAATACTTGTCGGATCTCAAAGGAACATACCAATGACAGTAAATAAGCTCCTGAAGAGAGTGATGGAGAAAAGGAATTACAGAACAGATAAACAGGGATAACAAAGGTTGTGGGGGGGCGTGGGAGCACAGAAATTCAGTAGCACAACCAACATGGGTCTAGAGAGGGGCAACTGGGTAATCCTGCTGGCCACTGAGGTTCGGTAGAGACAGTTACTGCCACTGTAGATCGCTGCAGGCACTTCAAAAAAAATTCCCTTATGTTCTTGGTTGTAGCTCAGAACCTGAATTATTCAGAGCGTACCCTAGTGACAGCTTGATTGAAGCAGCAGAGTACATGCATACAGAGGCAAGAGCTGTAGTTTTCCATCATGCACAGTACATTCTGCCTACTAAATGTGTCAAGCAGACAATTGTAGTCAAAAAACAACAAGCAGTTAAAAAAAAAATCTGTTAGTCTTAAAGTGCCACACAACTGCTTGTTGTTTTTTTACTGGACTTAGACTAACACGGCTATCCCTTTGGAAATTGTAGTCAAACCTTCCAAACCCAGAAAGCACCGCCATGGAGCTGCAATATGTCCCATTAAATAAAAGGCTTTCATACAAGTTTCATGTCATCTCTGACCCTTTAGAAAGGAGGGTCTGCTAGACAGGGAACAGCTCACCCCTTCTGGAAGCAAACACCACTTACAAGATTTATTGGTTTGATTATCCGGTGGTCTTGCCCAGTGGCCTAGACTAAACAGCAATTGGGGCCTGAAGGAAACTAATGATCAGAAGGATTATTGGGCAGGATCTCCCCATCAGACATGCTGAAGGTGCAGCATAACTGACTAGGTGATTGGGACAGGTTTTCCTCACAGAGGCAGACTCAGTTGCCTGATCCTACACAGCACTTACTATGAGGTGTCCCTGAGCAGCCCCTGAAATACAGCAAGACACCCTGCATGGAACGCTGTCAAGGGGGAATAGAAGCTTTGGTGGAAGACTGAAAAACATAATGCAAAAAAGTGGCAGAGATGGAGAGTTTTGCTTGCAGAAAGATGGAGTAAAAACTAAACTACACTGGCCAGTGATTTTACCAACTGTCCAGCTTCTTCATACAAGTCTGTATGGCCACCTTGACATAAAGCCAGGAAATGCTTTACCAGCAACAGCAGGAAACAAACAAGGAAATCCCTAGAAAAATACCAGGCTGAAATCCACACCTGTGCAGGAGGCCACCCCAAGCTCCAGGCACTGCTTGAAGCCACAACTGACATTTTTATCCCATCCTCTCTCCCCATCAGGCCTAACTAGAATGTACCACATGCAAGCCGCCTTCCAGCCTCACTGCACAGGGGTGAATTTCACTTTCTGTGAACAAACTGAACTACAGAACATACAAAAAAGCAGGTATACCTGCTCTGAGCAATGGCTTCCAGTAGCAAGTTCCAAAGAGGCAGCAATGTTAGTGTATTTCAGCAAAACAAACAAGGAGTCCTGTAGCACTATTAAAGACCAACAAACCTATTTGTCTCATGAGCCTTTGTGAGAGAAAATCCCACTTTGTCACTTCTTCAAAGTGAATAACAAAGTGCGATTTTCTCCCACAAAGGCTCATGCAGTTAATAGGTTTGTTAGTCTTTAAAAGTGCCACAGGACTCCTTGTTTCTTTTTCCAGTAGTGAGATCCACAGTCCTCATTATTCCTAGCTAAAGCAATCAAGGGAACATGCCACTCTCCAAGTCTTAGTATTTCCAATGGGACCAGTCACTGTCAATGCTGAAACTCAGAGGCGAAGATCTCATCACGCAAGGAGGCTAATTTTAAAAAAAGTGTCATTGACACTGGTAAATAAAAGTTAAACAAACAAACAAACAAACAAAAAAACAACACCCTCCCCAAACACCAGCTAACTTTAACCCCCAAAAGAAGAAAAACCTCCTACCTTAAAACAAGGTAGAATTAATCAAAAGAAGCAACGCAAGTTTCTAAAAGCCACATTTTATATACACCAAGGAGTCGAAGGTTTCACACACCATTTGAAATATTAAGTCTGCTGATGTTTCCAAAAGCATGAAAAGTTAGATGCAAGAGACCAGCATTTCATGAGAGAAAACACATATGAACATATATAGGAAAATATAGCCCAAGGGGTAGGCTGTGAGGTAACAGAATTTCCTCACTCACCACAGATGACTTTTTTACCCAACTCAGCTCTTAGCCGTGCAAGGTTTAAGGCTGTTTATGTCCATTATGACTTGCCTTCTGCATACTGCACTTTTATGTGGAGAAAGATCTTTCCTTTGCACTGCAGAGACAATGGCCATTTCGTAGTCTGATGCAGACTGCTCCAGAGGAGATGCGCACAATGCGTGACATTCTGATCCACTGAAGCCAATAACAAAACTCCCAGGGTGTCACCCATCTTCACACAAGGGGTCTGTCAACACAGCCCAATTTTACAGCAGTATGCAGAGTACGAGCACTGCACATCTCCTATCACAAGGATAAATACCAGTGTAGATGGTGACACATCCATTGGTGCGCAGAGTAAAGACCAGGGGTGACCAACTTTATGGAACTCAAGAGCCACATAAGTTGATTATTAAACCTTTAAGAGCCACACTGAGGCATACAGACATATAGTTTTACCTACTAAATTGATTTGCTGACTTTCTTCTGTGAGCAACACTTTTTCATCCAAGAGCCACATGCGGCTCCCGAGCCGCAGTTTGACCACGTCTGGTACAGACACACCAGACCCTCAGGGTAGGTGCCCTGCCCAGGTCTCTGAGTGCCTAAGCAGCACCTCTCCCAACTACACAGTGATTTTTAGCACTGTAGTGGTCCATGGCTTCCCCACCGCTACATGCAGCTACATGCCAGGATGTGAACACAGGCTGCCTTTCACTGCCACAAGCAGCCATTATGTCTCTGTTCCGGATACAGACTGGTTGCAGGGTTTGCCCAATCAGATGAAAAGGCTTAAAAAGAGCTTATAAATACTTTTACAACAGACCTCACTCAGTCAGACACCAAGTTCTAGACCTGGCAGTTCTCTCTGTCAAGATGGATGGAGATAATGGATGGACAACCCCAGCTGTCGTCAAAACAAAGAGTTCAGTGCCCAGATCATATTATGACAGAGACCAACAGTGGAGAATTCAACAGAAACCATCGAAATCTAGAATCTGGTCCTTTAAGAAAATAATCAACAGAGCAAACTCTAGAGTTGGTGGATGCAGAACAAGATGACAACGACTCAAAGATTTTGAGCCAACCACAACCACTCATTGTAACAGGCAACCAGATGACCAACTTGTTACTCTTTCAGGTTGTCTAATTAGGAAAGAAGTACGAGTCAGTACAATATGCTTAAAGAGTGATACAAGCTGAACTTCAAAGGCACCGTCATACTGTAAATATAGCACTGGATGCTGTCTCGGAAGTCGAATGTCGCCAAATATTCCATTGATTTCTTCCAGCTCTCAAAGTCCACACAACTGCCAAGCTGCAGCTAGGAAGGCTTTTGCTCTGTGGTCTTTTGATCACATAGCAAGACAAAAGCTATGCACTGAGAGGGTGAGTTGTTTCTGTGGTGAACTAGCCCTTGAAGTTCAGATGCTTCCAGGGCTAGTCTGAGAGCAGAAGTTACAGGATACAGCTCTGAGGAGTTGAAGGTGATTGTAAGTCCCTTCTGAATGACTGTGACATCAACTTGTGAGTCAATCTTAGAGTCAGTAGTTGTGTCATGAACATTTAGTTTCTCTCCAGGGAGGCTATATGTCATCATGCGACAAATAAATGTGTTAATCTTTACAAGTGTCACCAGACTTTTTATTTTAACGAACTAGGGTAGCATGGCTGCCCCTTTGGCAGTGCTGGAACTAGCTGTTTTGGTGCCTGGGGCAAGCAGCCCCAAAGGTGCCCTCCCTAGACCCGGGCCCCGATCCGTGCCAGCAACAGGGAGCCGGATCCAGCCCCTTCTTCCCGTCTGCCCACAGTGGTCACTGACCACCCGAGGGTGCCTGCAGCCTTCCTCCTTACCTGGCCACGGCGTGGTCCCTGGGCCAGAGCAGCTGCACTGGCCATGTGGCCACTGCCCACAGGCTTCTCCTCCACACTTCCTCACCCTCTGAGCACGCATTTGAGCATGCTCAGGGGCAGGGCAGGAGATTAAAATCTCCCACAGCCCCAGTCCCAGCCTGGTGCCCAGAGGAACGTGCCTCCAGGGCCAAGTAGAGTCTCTGGCTGCCGGCTGTGCGGGCAGCGCCCTCTAAAATTCGGTGCCTGGGACTTTGCCCCAATCGCTCCACCCTAGTTACAACTCTGCCCTTTGGAATATGTCATCATGAGTTATGAATCTCAGAAACCATTGTTCTTCATTGTCTGTATTACAAGTCAACTTCTGACTGCTTTGAAGCAGCTAACAGCCGCAAAACTTCCGTATTTATTTCACTGTGTACTTTTGCACAGACATGCATCATCTCTTTGGATAAAATCTTTTCCCACACCTTGTTCACATAGGCAGTAATTTGTCCCTCTTAGCCTGACAGTTCTCTCTCCTTTCCTCAGGGATCTTTTGGTAGTCACTTTTAGCACTCACATTGCATCTGTTAACAGTTCTAAGGTAACTCTTGTTTTTCACATTTTACCAACTTAGACTGCTTTGCTTTCTGTATAGCTGTAACCAGGGTTAAATCTCTCTTCACTTGTAGCTGCTGTACAAGGTTATCATCTGTTAACCCAATAACTGTCCTGTCTCTGCTATTTTCATGTTTTACTGTATATTCCACAAAAATCACAATTCTCAGTCACTATATACAGAATTCTTATAAAACATTCAACATTTTCCCCCTCACTCTTGAAATTTCTGCTGGAAACATACTCTTCCATAAACCACATTTCTCTGAGATATGAAGTATGCAACGAACATTGCCAAAACCCTTTCACAGCCATCTATATCAGTGGTTCTCAACCATTTTGTTGGGACACATTCCTGTGTCGCCATACAGTGGTAAGCATGTAGTGGAGAGCCAGGAAGATGGCTGGATTTACCAGTGATCTATATGACTGTCTTTAGTAAAGGCAAAGGATTCTGATATGTTCTGCCTCCTTTCTCGTAGCATAAATTAAAGAAGATACCTGTATGTTTCTAGTTTCTTCATGGAGCTTAGTAGCAATGTGAAATCTTGCAAAATATTATTTCCAGGCTGTCTATTCTGGAGGTTTTTCAAAGCTGAAATTCTACGGGACGTTGCAGAGGGGCAAGCTGATGAGATCCTGCAACTTCTGCTGCTTTGTTCCTTCAGCTTGGAACCTTTATTACTACTTTCATTCTGTTTCTGGTCTTAGTTTATTTCTGATGCCATGTCATATTCCTGTACCAGATATGGACCGATCACAGAGCTTGCTTACACACACAAGATGCATTAGGAATAAGACACATTAATACTTTGCTAGGTATGACTAAGGTTTTTTTTTAAAAAAAGGTTTTTTTTACAAACAGTGCCATCTAATGGGCTCAAGGGGATAATTATGGAGTTTAGCATTCCATTAAAGTACCTACATATGTAGTGCCTATACCTTAACACAGCTGCTAGCGTAGATAAGGCCTTGGTTTGTTCCTCTTACAGTGTAAAATAAAAGTGATTACCATTCAAAGAAGATGGCTAGTTTTTAATGTAAGAAAAAGCATAGTACAGCACACCTTTTTCTTTGACACTGTCTTTCATCATAAAGAAAGTGAAAAGAAAATCATTACAAGCTAGAAACATCGCTTTACAGTCAGATTATTCAAACCTGGAGATGTTCCTCAAAATGATGTTTAGAATTAAAATGTTCACAAATTTTCTTTCTGGAAAGGCAGCCTGGCTCAATGGATAGCACTATGGACTGGAAGTCAGGAATACTTTTGACTGGGAGTCAAGTGACCCAGCATCCACTAGTTGTTCTCGGAAAGTAACTGAACCCCTCAATGCACATTTCTCCATTTATAAAATGTAGAATATTGATGCTTATCCAAAGCACATTTTGAAAAATAGGAAGGGTGATCTTTTAATCTCTATAAAATTTTCAGATTTTTCTCTCCCTCTTCCTCCTCATCCCACTTTTTAAAAATTCTTTTTCCACTTTGCCATTGGAAAAAGAGGAAAGATAGGAAAACGGGGCTAAAAAAAATCCAAGACTTTTGAGGGTTTTTCACAGAAAAAACCAGAACAATTCAGACCAATTTTTTGTCAGTATGTGGGAAAAGAGATAAGGGTCACCTTCCCATTAAATCAATTTCTGAACAAAAAATTTCACCCAGGCCTTGTTAACCCCTTTGAGACGTATGGATGGAAAAGTATACATAAGGCACACTGTCACCCATTCCAAATACATGTTTTTATTCACAAATATTGGCTTTCTACGCACCACTCCCTGCAAACACAGCTGGTTTAATTCATGCAGCCAGTTCTGAAAACCTGCCCTTACATGACCGTGCACGTGACATTCCCTTGCCACTGGGGATGAGGCTAATGGTGCAGGAGAACGAGTTTCCAGGAGAAAGGGAGTGAAGGCTGCAAACAAGCTGGATATTTTGTTTGGCGAATCAGAGCCTGAAGCAGCCCGTAGAGATATTTGTGCCTATTGTGACAATGACTAATCTCGTGAACATGTTCCCAAACGCAAGCTCAAAGACAGAGAGAACTCTTAGGCCACTGGGAAATCAGCGGTGCAGTCCTGCTCCCGCTCAAATCCTACGCAAAAACCCACTGAGCTCCATGGTACAGATCTTGGCCTCAGTTAGACAGAGGCCTGCTGCATTCCCCACACAGTCCATCAGCTGGCTGCCCTGCAAGTCTCACTTTGGCGAGGTGTCCATCCCCACATATGCCAGAGATGTATCACTGGTGGGGAGTGCAGGCTGGCAGTGGGGTCCAGGCGCAGTGGTGACTCCACGTTACTATGTGTAGTTAACTGGAGCATTAAAGGAAGGTCAGTCTGTGGGTACGAGATGAAGCTTTTGCTAGCGCTGTCTGTGATGGGACCTGATCAGAAGACAAGGTGACTTCTGCATTCCACGCTGTCAGCCCAGTGTCCCTCCCAAGAGCTAAGCTCACCTGCAGGCTGCACGCAGCCCTAGAGCCACAGGGAGTGGGGATGGGACGAGGGTGTTTTACAACCTTAGGCTGCAGGTTCAAATTCAGTTCCAGATGTTAGCAACAGAAAGCAGTCATCTCCTTGTAGCAATTAACGGCTTGTGTGCAGCAAGAAGGAGGTCCCACAGCCCAGGGGATACAGAACCATTTCTCTAGCACTAACTGTCCTCCATGGTGAAAGAGAGGCCAAGAAAAATGTGAGCCAGAGAAAGCACATTCTGCCAAAGCCCCTTCTGAGCTGAATGAAGGCACCTTCCACTCAGAAGATTCCAGCCATCGTCCTTGGGGCTCCGGACCTAAACATTCTTCAGAGATATTTTTAAAACATCCATGTGGCTGTAACCCTGTAACATGAGACTGCTGGCAGCTCTGAAGGATTAATCCCACAGCCAGTCTAATGAATGTATTATCTTCCCAGTAATTTAGGATAAGCAAGCAGTTTTACTGCAGTCATCATAACTGAACCCATCACCAGGATGTCCTCTGGATGTCATCGGTAAATAATAAATGATGCCAGCCAGAAACAGGGAGGGAGAAATAGATACATCTGATATTTGGGAACAGGTCAAGAGGCCACTGGTCATAACGTTAACAAGCACAAAGGGAAAAGTCTGACAGGTCAAGCCCTGGGGAGCTTTTCAATGTCACAGGGACTGGCAGAAAGAACCAATGAACCCGTGAGCAAGGGCAGGCACCCATCAGGTGTGCAAAACAGCAAGCCACAAATGCCAGGACCTACCCAGAGGCTGGTAAAAAGGACACATTGTCTTCTCATGCTGAAAGAGCAAGGGAGTCTCTTCCAAGGCATCCCATCCGAACAGGGAGCTGAGCAACGCAAAACAGTGACCATCCCAGAACTTAGCAGCTGAAGGTGTGTGTTTTCATGGGGGCTTAATGAGACTAGCACTGGTGAAAGTCCTGGAAAGGTCAGCACTGTGCTTAGCCTCAGGACAGATACATACCATGGTCAGGATGATACCCCTTGTATTACAATCAAGGCTCTAGCTGATTCCTTCACACCTCCATGCAACCTAGCCTGGATGGCTCCTGGTCTCCACTCCCTTATTCCTTCCTTACTCAATCCCAGGTAGATTCTGTCCCCAGCAGCCCCTTACCATTGATCTAGGAAGGCCCTGCAAGGGACTTTCAGAATAGGAGACATGGGCAGGGCTGCCAGCCAGGCAGAAACTGCTCAGATCTGCTCACACGCTTGTCACTGATGTCTGGAGTATGAAATCTGGAAAGGGGTCAGAGGAGATGTGGATTTAAAGATAAGGCATTGGGTTATAGGTGACAAGGAAGTTTCCTACCAGCTTCAGGGCCACAAGGAGCGAAAGCTAAACTTAAAAAAGCCAAAATACAAAACCACGCATCTCTATTTTTTCCCTGTGACAATAATTGGACTAATGAACACTGCCCAGATTTCAGACCAGATGGTCCCCATATCCATCTGGCAGCATTTGGGATCTGCTAAAGGGGGCTGCCTGATCCTCATGTAACCTTCCTCTGTATCCTGCCTTTTCACAGCTCCTGGAAGCCCTCATGCCTCTCACTGGTGCTCTTAAGCCTTAGTGAGATGTCAGCAGAGGCCAGAGTGGTGTTGATGGGAGCCGAACAGGCACACAGAAAAGGTGTGGGACAATGGTCCTTCACACCATCTCTGCACTAACCACACTTTTGTCTGAAGCATGCCAGCCTTGCTTTTGTTTGGTTTCTTTCCCTGGATGTCAGCAAGGAAAAATGTATTGGCTGGCATACCACAATATACACTCCTGCCAGAGGCACCCTAGCCCCTTCACATAAAGAAGGTATTTTTCCTGTCTCTATTACAGCTCCACTGGTCTAGAGTAGCCAGTCACCCTCCTGCCCTTGAAAGTATTTCAGACCTTATGATATACGATCACCCTGTCCTAAACACACCCTCCCTTCTCCGTTAGTCATCAGACTTGGCAACCTGCCCTCGGATTGATGGCTTGATTCATTAAGGAGGAAAGAAAAAGGAATGAAAAGAAACCCTGGTGGAATCGTGCAAGATTTTGCTGGTGGTCTCACCCCAGGTCTGTGCAGCTGTGCAATAACCAGTGGGGACTCAGGAAAGACAGACGTGTACCTGACAGCAGAAATCAAAGGCAGCCAAAAGCACGGAAGGAATATGCCCTTCCCTGTGTTTCACAGAATTGCTGGTTGGCAAATGAAGGATCATTACGGGGAAGGAGGGAGTCAGATGCAAGGACGAATCCTGTTGTTTGGGAACCAGCTCCTAGGCCGCTTCGCTTTCAGGGATCTTGCAAAGTTCTGTGGTCAGTTCATCTCCAGCCTCATCTCTTTCTCCCTCCTTCTTGCCTTGGTTGTCTTCTGAGCCATAACTATGGCAGGGCAAGCAGACCTTTGCTCCAGGAGCGCTGGAGCGGCTCCATTGAGCTGCCCCATTAAAGGGCGTGTTCCCCACTGATCGCTCCAGGTGCTGGCTATTGTAAGGGGTGTGTTCCGATCAGAACACACCCTGGGCACCGGCTCCTTCAGTTACGGTTCTAGTTGACTTCTTACTCTGCCCCTAGTTCCAAAGCTGGTTACCCAATTCATTACATCCCAGCTGCTCTTTGGAAGCCAAGCAGATTCTCTGGCCTTCTTCGCCCAGCATCAGAATACTCGAGGAACAGATTTCCAACTCCACCTGCTGTCAGGTGCCCACACCGCACAGCTTGAGTCACTATCTGCTTCCACTGATACGCTGCCAGGGCAATCCCTGCATCACCAGATGTAACTCCAGAGCCACCTGTGGGATAGTCCTTCCCACACATTCTGCAGTGCTTTTATAGACAGAGTAGAGGCATACAGACCAGGGTTAGGGCCATCCACTCCCTTGATGCACAGGTTTGAATCCCAGCTGGGGCAGCTCAGGATATTGTCTGCTCTGCATGGAGACAAAAAGGTCCCATGGTGCTTTTGGTAATGGGTGTGGGCAGGTGTCCTGAATTCTGAGGTAAAAATTTCCCCCTTCTCAAGGTATTGTACTGCTTAGTTGCTACCTTCTCCGTACCCCAGAGGTGTCCGCATTTCTGTAGTGCTGATTTGTGAAGCTCTCTGTGAAATGCTCTACATACACATAAAGAAGGGGAAAGCAGGGCTCAATGATTAGCACACAGGAGGGCTGGGTACTCTTTTCTGCTGTCACGGGCTCAGCAATAACATCAGTTTTCCACTGTGAAAGGAAGATAATGTTCAGCCAGCTCCCTGAGGCATCTGCTGAGCCTTAAGCAATGTCTGCAGTGCACAAAGCCCATGAGCAAAAGGTGCCACCAAAGGGCAATTTCTTAGTACACTAATATTGCTAGTCTGCTATTCTCTCCATTCAAGATAGGCCTCCCTGCCACAGCTGACAGCAGTACCTCTCCCCTTCATTAGAAAGGGAGGAGGCTGCTGGCTGAGCCCCTTTGGAACACACTGTGCCCCAAGACCCCAAGGAGCCCAGACTTGCTGCCCATCCTGGCACCAGGCAAGGCCCATCTGTTGGAGGTAGCCCAGGGTGGGACTTGAGTCTGGGGAGAAGTTGTGGTGGGATTTGGAGTTGCATCAGTCATATACTTGAGAGGATGGGATGGAAGGAAGAAGTGCTGCTTCTTTGGGTTGGGGGAGTTTTGTAATTGCTAGGTTCCTGTTGTTAAGAGTGTTTTCCTCTGGAGCAAGTATCCTTCAGATTGAAATCTCAGCAACACCAGCCACCGGCACCTCTCATTCTTCTCCTCTTCTCCCATCCCTGGGTTCTGTTTTATGCTCACCCTACCACATGCTCAGATGACTCCAGCCCACAGGGTGATTGGGACAGGTAGTCACAGCAGCTGCCAAATGCTGAGCCTCAATCAGTCAAGGAGGGTCTTTTGGGTCCCAACTACCAGCTAGGGAGAGCCAAAAACCTGAGAGAGAGACCACAGCTGCTCTGCAGCCTCCTAACAACTAGGGCTCCAGCTGCACCAAATGGCCTTTTGCTGCCTCCAGCATCAGGTGTCCCACAGAGCGCTGATATCCATGGACAGATGGAAGGCCCAAAGGTTGCAGTTAGGATGAAAAAAGGCAAAGAGACACTGGACATAGGTTATAAGCCCATCATTGGCTTGGAAGAGAAGAGCAGAAACTCCAGCAAATGCACACAAAGGTCCCCAGGAGCCAACCCAGCCCCTGCAGTTCAAAAGCTAAGTCGAGATTGGGTTCCCTTCCTTAATCTTGCTTGGGCATGTTGGGTGCAGAGGGTGCTCAGAGCCTGCACCTCTGAGGTCTGCTTCACAGCTTGCAGTATTGAGCCTAAGAAGTCCAATGAAAATAAATGATAGACTGAATTGTGGAAGAAACCAAGGAGCTACAGGACAAACTAACAGCAATAAGCTGTTATCAAAGCAGCAGCTTGATATTTAACTTCAAATCTGAAAAAAAAAATACATGCAAGTCAAACATTCCTAGCCAACTGGAGAAAACTCTTTCACTAATTCACCAAGCCAGTCTTTCTTTCCCAGGTGCCAATCCACACACAGCACTGTGGCACCACGGAGGAAAGTGGGTGGTTTTTGTTGACTGCTCATTGAACTGAGAAGGTTTCATCACTCAGAATGTGGATTTTAGTCATTTCAACCCTCTCCCTTTCTTTGGGAATTTCAACGTTTTGGAGCTTGATTGTAGCCATTATTCTCAAAAAAGTATTACACTTTAAACCAGGGGTCTCAAACTCAAATCACCACGAGGGCCACATGAGGACTAACACATTAGCCTGAGAGCTGCACCACTGAAACCTTTTCATATAGCGATATTGCAAATATCGGTAATGACAGTGTCATTGTGGGCCGCCGGAAATAGCTTTAGGGGCCATATGTGGCCCATGGAACGTGTGTTTGAGACCCTTGCTTTAAACGCATGGTCCCACTGCTGGGGAAATGAAGGGAAGGTATTTTCACCCCCCATGTTTGAAGCCACCATCATCTTTCTTCACTTGGAGCTGCCTCAAATGGATCCCAGAATATGAGACATTTCCAAGAGACTGCTCCGAATCCCCATTTTCTCCCTTACTGTTTGGAACAGACCTTCGGGAAGTTCAACGCTGAAATATGTTTCCTTGCCAAACTGCTCCACTATGAATCACCTGTGCACACTGGTTTGTCCATGTAGGGGAGCTGCAATATCCTGCTACTGGCATTCAGTTCTGCTCACAAAGTAGAACTTGTTTGTGGGGGAAGAAATCTGTTTTTCATCAGTTTATCTGAGTGAGGTTTCTGGGGAAAGGTGTTATGACTTTAAGGAGGGGTGGGTCTGTTTATTGGCTGGGGAGGTTCCTTAGGAGTTCATTCTCTTTTTGTTGTGGCAGCTGCGAATTTCAGGAGAGAAGCATCTCCCTTTTCCAGAGAGACATTAGGAGCGAGCTTTTAAAAAAATATAATTAATTTTAACACCACCATGACTGCACCAAGGAGGGTAGCCTTTTGTCTCTTCAAACTTTAGAGAGGCAGGCCTTAGTCACAACATTCAGATCTCAACCCAGATTTCAAACATGCCACAGTTTTGGTTCAGCCTTTTATAACAGCAGTGCTCAACCTTGGATTTCCCCACAGAAGGAGTGTTTGGATCTAGAGGTGGTAGTGGTCCCATCTCTAAATAAAAAATAAACAAAGCCACATGCACCCTGCACACAAGCACCTTTTGGAGGTTAGAAGAAAGGTTAGTTCCCCTCTGTGCTCCCCAGTCTCTGAAGAATCCAGTTAATCAGCATGACGTGTTTCACCTTAGCAGAAAGTTTGGTTCAGAGAGCATGGACAATATTGTCTCAATGAGATTTTTAAAACAAAACTGCACAGCCTAAATCTTGCTCTGCGAGAAGTCATTGGAAATCCTGCAAAACCTCTGAACAGCACTCGAAAGAAAGAGACAACTTTACTAAATTGAAAATTTGAATTTTCTAACACATACTTAAAAGGCATGATTGTATCTTGAATGACTACATCATAGAGAGGGTTCTATTCAGGAAGGGCCCAAGGTCCTTGTTCAAAGAAGTTAAACAATTTATTTTTAAAGAAAAATATCTGCTCCATTCCAAGGTCACAGAGGGTTCGCATGAAATAATTTTTTCATTACTTTGACTTCCCAATATATAGATTTGTTAATCTAGAGCATCAACTTGATACTGAATATAATTAGCATGGGACAGAAAACACAAGCTAGAGTAAAACCATTTCTATAAGAAATGTTGGGAGCTGTGGTGTGCCATGAATACAGATGAAAGACAGAATTTTTATTTATTTATTTTTAAGAACATGGGGCTCTGATGAATTCAGATATTAAATCTAAATTCAGTCTGTTTTGAGCTATTGGGCTTACTGTAGCCTTTTGATCCTGAGCATTAGCTAAGAGGAGGAGGAAAAATGAGAAATATCATTTCTGCTGCATGGGCTTCTCCCTCCCATTGAGTCTCTATGGAGCATTAGCTGAATTTTTTCAAGCTGAAACTCATGTTGTTTCCTTGCTATGGTTTCTCTGTCATCACCGCCTTTTGCACTACTATCCACTTCAGAGTCATCTGCACATTCCATGAAGGTGCTGTTTGCATCCACCTCTCTATCACTGATGAACATGGTAAATAAGCCCAGATCTAACACTGAACCTTTCAGCATGAGGCCCACTAGACACCACTGCCATCTGACGCTCTCCAAGGGAGCCCAGGACTCAACTTCCAAAGGGATAGCCATGTTAGTTTAGTTCATCAAAGCAAACAAGGAGTCTGGTAGCACTTTTAAAGACTAACAAATGTATTTATTTCATGAGCTTTCATGGGAGAAAATCCCATTTCATCACACTTGAAGACGGGGAACTTACAGAACAGGAGGAAAATAAATGCAGGGAAATGTAAGTCATAGGACAGGGGTTCCCAACCTTTTAAAGGCTGGGAACCCCCTTTGCAGGGGGAAGGAAGTCCATGGCCCCCTTGGGTGAGGGAGGTGCCTCCACGCAGCAAATGTGCCCTGCTGCTCCCATGGTCATGGCCCCCTGCCCCTGCCCGGGGAGCCGGGAGCCGCTGAGGCCATAGCCCTTTCCCCTGGTCCAAGAGCTGTCACGGCCATGGCCCCCTCCCCCAGGCTGGGAGCCACCGTGGCCGTGGCCTCCTCCCCTTGGCCAGGGAGCCAGGAGCTGCCGCAGCCATGACCCCTTCCCCTGGGCTGCTGCGGCCGTAGCCCCCCCCCCTTTCCGGGGAGCCGGAAGCTGCCAAAGCCATGGCTGTCCTCTTCGCTGGTTCCCCTTCCCAATCCCCCCATGGTCCATTCCCTCCCCTTACCTGACCACTGGCGCTGGGGGCACCTGACCGCCCCCTGCCCCCAGGCTACTCTGAGCATGCTTTGCATGCTCATGGCAGGAGTTTTAAAAACTCCCAGCCTGGGGGAAACTCCCTGCTGGCTGGCCAGAAGCATGGGTCTCCATGGCAACCAGAGACCCAGGCGGCATCCGGCCCCAGCTCCCTGCCTGTCCATGGACCACCTGGAGCCACGCTGCGGCCCACCAGGGGTCCGCGGCCCACAGGCTGGGAACCACTGTCAAAGGATCAGTTCAGACTAGCAGCAAATCAATGCAGTTATTT
Source organism: Podocnemis expansa (assembly GCA_007922195.1). Taxonomy (NCBI): domain Eukaryota; kingdom Metazoa; phylum Chordata; order Testudines; family Podocnemididae; genus Podocnemis; species Podocnemis expansa. Next base: position 4,103,538 of record ML682087.1, read on the forward strand.
CAATTCAAATAGTGAAGAACAACATATAGGAGGGAGGTAGGGGAGCAAAATTACTTGTTATAATGGGGAAAAAAACTTTTAGTCTCCCTTCAACCCTAAGTAGGTGGCATCACATTTGCACATCAATTCCAATTCTGCAGCTTCTCTTTGAAGCTTTGCTTTATTACCCATTTGCCTGAGTACAGCTATTAACAGATCATTAATGGAGTGATCACAGAGGTTGAAGTGTTCCCCTATTGATTTTCGAATATTGTTATTTCTGATGTCAGATTTGTCCTGTTTGTCCAATGTATAATGGGGTGGGAGGGGGGATGGCATTTCTGGCACATGATGGCATAAATCACATTGGTGGATGAGCAGGTGAATGAGCCCTTGATGGAGTAGCCAGCTTGATTAGGTCCTACGATGGTGTCTTTTGCACAGATATGTGGGCAAAGTTGGCAGCGTGGTTTGTTGCAGGGGTATGTGCCTGCTTTAATGTTTCTGTTGTCAGGTTTGTAGTTGCTGGTGAGTATCTGTCTAAAGTTGGGGGGCTGTCTGTAAGTGAGGAGAGGTCTGCCTCCCAAAGCTTGAGAGAGTGAGGGATCATCTTGTAGAATAGCCTGTAGATCCTTGATAATGTGCTGTAGAGGTTTGACTTGGGGATTGTAGATGATGACCAGTGGTGCTCTACAGGAGAAACCCAAAAAAAGAAAACAACAGTAGTTCACGTTTGGGTGCTCGTCTGGCTCTGTCATTCTGTTTCTGCACTTCTCCAGGTGGGTACTGGAGTTATAAGAATGCTTAACAGAGATCCTGAAGGTGTCTGTCTCTGTCTGAGAGATCAGAAAAAAAGTGGTTATATCTTAGGACTTGGCTGTAGACAGTGGATTGAGTGTTGTGTCCTGGGTGGAAGCTTGAGGGATGAAGGTAACTGTAGTGGTCTGTAGATTATCATTATAGGGTGGTGTTGATGTGTCCATCACTAATTTGTACTGTAGTGTCCATAAAGTGAATTTCCTGTGTGGAGTGTACCATGCTAAGGTGGACTGTGGAGTGGAAATTGTTGAAATATCTGTGGAAATCTTCAAGGGCATCCTTTCTGTGGGTCCCCATGATGTTGTCATCAATGTAGCATAAGTAGAGGAGTGGTACTTGGGGATGAGACTAGAGGAAGCATTCTAAGTCAGCCATAGAGATGTTGGCATATTGTGGGGCCAAGTGGGTACCGACAGCAGCGCCACTGGCTTGAAGATATAAATTATCTTCAAATCTGAAATGGTTGTGGATGAGCACAAAGTCACAAAGTTCAATTGTGAGGTATCCCGTGGTATCATCTGGGACAGTCCGTCTTTGCAGGAGTTTGGAATACAGAGCTTCTACGTCCACAGTCGCCAGGATGGTGTTTTCTGCCAGGAACAGATTGTATTTTTCTCAGGAAGTTTGTGGTGCCTCGAGTGTTGATAGCATACAGTCTAAGGAGAGAGTCCACATAGCCAGATAAGGCCACTGTAAGAGTGCCAATGCCTGAAATGATGGGGTGTCTGGGGTTTTCAGGTTTATGCACTCTGAAAATAGCAACTGGGTCACATGGCAATGAGAGTGCTAGAGGAATAACCATGTGGTTGCTCCCCAAATTAGAAGCTGGCAGCTCTTGCCACACATTTACTTCCTACCCCTGTATTCCTGTCAAGCCTACAAGCAAAGGTAGCGAGAGAGACGGCCGTTTGCTTCTTAAAATCAATACCTCCTTGTTGTTAGGCAAGAACAGAGTCTATAATAAAGCCCTTAAACAGACAAACTGTAGGACTAAGTCATAAATTTAGGCAGCACAGAGTTAGGGCTTCAGGTTTCCAACAAAACACTTAACTTCTGGGTCATTTTCACAGCATAATATATACTATTTGAAATCACCTGAAAAAGATATTGAAATTATTCGATATTACAACTTTATTTTATAAATTTATGTGACCATTTCTATTGGAGTTTTCTTTATAATTCAGTTTCCATACATTTTATTACATGCAAATAAATCCCAGCTAAGAACCATCTAAAGTGCTGAAGTATTAAGATAATAGAAACCACCTTCTATGCAACAGACCAGGATCTCAGGCATACTGATGCCTAGAATGGCCACTTTCCAGCCAATTCATCCATTCAGGTCTATGGGAGAGGCATCAAGATGCAAGCAAAGCAGAATTAGGGAAGACCTTCTGCGAGGCTGGAGTTCCTTTCACCACTGATGCCTTTTCCTACCACAGAGACAATTGGTAGGCACCTCCTCAAAGGTCAACCTCACAGTGTCTCCAGGATCATCTATCCCCACTGTGGCTATTTAGAAGGGAGGGTAAACTTACTCCCCTAACTCCATCACGGCTGTCCATCCATCCAACTGCTCTCAAGCCCATTACAGTAAACTGCAGCAATATGAAGTGTAAAGCACTTTATGTGTGACAAGAGGTCAAACCACACACACACACACACACACACACCCCAAGAATGTTTTAGGTAAAACAAATGATATTTATCCTTACTTATCAGGGAAAGTGTATCTTTTCATTCAGACTGCACAAGGCGCAATTAAAGAAATTCAAGTCAAGGCAGATGCAGACACTATGTTCAGAAGGGACCATTATGATCATCTAGTCTGACCTCCTGCACAATGCAGGCCATACTCCCACTGCTGTATGAAACCTAATGTATGACTGAGTTATTAAAGTCATCAAATCATAGTGTATTGTCTTTTAAGGTACAAAGAATCCACCAGCAAGTGAGCTGTGTCCCATGATACAGAGGAAGGGAAAACCCTCTGAAGACTTTGCCAATTTCCCCTGGGGGAAAATTCCTCCCCAACCCCAAATATGGTGATCAGTTAATCCCTGAGCACAGGGGCCAGACCCACTAGCCAAAGACCCAAGAAAAAGTTCTTTGTAATAACTCAGAACCCACCTCATTAAATGTCCCATCTCAGGTCATTAGAATATGCACCGCCAGTAGTCAAAGATCAGTCAACTGCCAGACGAAGCTGTCCCCACCGTACTATCCCCCATATAAATTTATCTAACTTAGTTTTGAAGCCAGAGAGGTTTTTGCCCCCACAGCTGCCGCTGGAAGGCTGTTCCAGAACATAACTCATCTAGTGGTTAGAAACCTGCATCTAATTTTATGTCTAAACTTCCTGATGGCCAGTTTATATGCATTTGTTCTTGTCTCCACATTGGCACAGAACTTAAATAATTCCTCTCCCTCCCTGGTACATAGCCCTCTGATGTATTTGAGGAGAGCAATCACATACCCCCTCAACCCTCTTTTGGTTAGGCTAAACACGCCAACCTCTTTGAGTCTCCTCTCATAAGGCAGGCTTTCCATTCCACAGATCACCCTTGTAGCCCTTCTCTGCACCTGTTCCAGTTTAAATTCATCTTTCTTAAACACGGGGACCAGCACTGCACATAATATCTTAGATGCTGTCACACTAGCACCTTGTATAATGGTATTAACTCCCTGTTTCTACTGGAAATATCTCAACTGATGCATTCTAGGATTGCATTAGCTTTTTACATGGCCACATCACATTGGTGGCTCCTGATCAATCAGTACCCCCAGACGCTTCTCCCCCTCCATCAGACAGCAAAGAGATGAGCTGAACCAGCTCTAAGATGTTCAAGTAGAACCAGATACTGAGCTGCGCAGGATGGTCACAGCCCCACTTCAAAACACAGGAACCTCAGCTGAGCTGGTTTCATGCTTTTGCTACAAACATGAAATTCAGAGCAGCCTTGTAGGATCTGGCTCATGGCCCTTTTGAAGGAAACTTGAGCGCACGTGCTTTTCCACCCAAATCCCCTGACAGTCCCAGCTTGAGGGAGGCTGGACAAGAATCCAAGTGAGACTCAAATTCAGAATGAATCTGCTGTTTGGGTATGGCATTAGAAGAGAGAGAAGAAAACCACCCAACCCTCTCGGCAAAGCTCCAAGGTTGCAAACTTAACATGGCTTGAATGCAGAGGAATAATTCCTATATCCCCCTGGAAAGAAACACTGGCAGGTTTCTCACAACTCAGCCTTCTACCATGCTGCTTGCAGCACTGAAAGATTGGGAGGCTCAGCCTTGAAGATAGAAGGACTAATACCCAAATCCAAGCACCCTCAAAGTGTGATGTCTTCATCTGCATCTCAGTTTTGGCTCAGACCCATTTCTAGCATTGTCTGGCTTGTTATGGGTTAGAATGCTTACATTAGAGGATGATCAATACAATCAATGTCAACACAAGAAAATTAACATAATACAAGGCAACAAGCAAATGTCACTGAGTACAACATATCAGTACCCAGGCTGGGACATGCCAAAAACATGTAGTGACCAAAAAAGGGAAACTAAACAATTTTACCTCAAGACCGTGACTCTAGGGGCACGTCTACACTGCACTTTTATTTTGAAATAACACTCGTTATTTCGAAATAAAAGAAATTAGGTCTACACGACGTTCTTTTATTTCGAAAGGACGGACCTCATCCTTTCGAAATAAGAATCGTCCTTTCGAAAAAGTAAAACCTGCCCCCCCCCCCCCCGAAACGGCCGTTATTTCAAAAGGGATATTTCAAAATAACGCCATTAGACCTGTTGTTTCGAAACAACACCGTTGTTTCGAAACAACTGTTCGAAACAGCGGTCCAATTGGCGTTATTTCAAAATATCCCTTTTGAAATAACGGCCGTTTCGATCGTGCGGTTTTCCTTATTTCGAAATGAGCCCTTTCGAAATAAGGGTTTTATTTCAAAATAAGCCATTTCGAAAGGACTGATTTCAAAATAAAACTGTGCGTGTAGACGTGCCCTAGGTGCTCTAGTCTAACCAATACAACTAATGGACAAATAACAGAAAATAGAGATAGAAGAGACCTGTTAGGTGCCTATGTCCTATATCTGCCAGCACAAGAATCTCCTCTCCAGCACATTCCCAGGGGTTCTGTCCTCTCTAGCAGCAATGGAGATTTCACGACTTCTTTTAGGACTCTGTTTCACAGTCTAATGAATCAGAGCAATATGAAATTTTCCTGCTTTCCAGCTGCTTACCTTTTTCATTCTCAGACTTATCACCTTAGCCAAGTATTTATCTGTCCATGATTCACCCTAAACAATCTCCTACACTTCCTCAATATTGATGCCTTTTAATAACTGTAGATGATTACAAAATTCACCAGTTATCTTTCAGACAAGCCAGACAGAACCTTAGTAATCTCTGTTACTGTCTTCTGTGTGCCCTGGATGTCAAAATCTGATTCATACGGAGGTGCTTCCAACGTTCCCAGTGTGATCCCATAAACACAATCTAACATGGGCCATATAGCCTTTACAGAGACTGATGCAAAAGGCATTGATTGTTTTTTTGCTCTGTATGCAAAACCATTTATTTTGCTGCCTCCTATATACCCTATTAACCACTGCCACATCTAAATCTTTTTTGCCTTTACTGATTTCCAGACATTGTTCAATGTCTAGGATTATTTCCTTCCAAAATGTATTTACCTGCATTTTTCCAGGCTGTACTTCTTTTTGTTAATCACTGGATTGGTTTTTAATTTCTTTAGGTCCATGTGAACTTCCTCTCTGTAGTAACTCCCCGCTACCGAGTACTGTATTATCAGCACATTTATTCAATGGACTTCATAGCCTCTTAAGGGGAATTTGTGGAGATGGGCTATAAAACCAGACTCAACATTGACTCCCTTTGGGGCTAGGCCTGATACACAACAAGTTCCTATTTTATTATGTGCTTTATAACATGATATGGATACAGACAGAGACAGGGATGGGTGGGAACAGGGAGGGAGGTCTGAAGTTTTTTGTTTTTGTTTGTTTTTTGCTGGAGAGTGTATAGCAAAGAACCTATAGCATAAATACTGCTCGATGTGTCTGTCAGCAACCCCACACAAACACATTGCTGAATTCTTTTCCAAGTCCTCACCCTGTCTTCTGTTGGGCTTGTCTACCTGTACAGTACTGCGGTGGCTCCACCTTAGCACTTTAGTGATGACGCTACTCTGCTGCCAGATCTTCTCCTGTTGGCAAAGCTAATGAACCTCTTCAGGAGGTGGTGGCTCGGTTGACAGGAAAAATCCAGTGACACAGTGCTACCTAAACCAGAGGTTAGGTCACTGGGGTGTGGATTTTTCACTCTCTGAGCACCATTTATACCAATGTACGTTTGTAGGGTAGACCTAGGGTGACCAGATGTCCTGAAATTAGGGGCTTTGTCTCATAGATGGAAATATAACCTCCCCAACTTCACCCTGAAAAAAAAAGTGCCTGATTTTTCACACTTGCTGTCTGGTCACCCATGTCAAGCTGGCCCCAGCGCATGTGTTGTAACTCCCTTTGGAATTAGTGATGCACAAACACTCACACGTGGATGTCATTATCAGTGGAGAGGTGTGTACCAATAATGTTGTCACCAGTAACTCAGCAAAAGCCTGTTGCTGAGAATTTGCGAATGACTGGGAAGAACCAGCCACTTAAAACCAATAATATTCAATTATCCCAGGAGTTCAAAGGGAAAGTAAACACATGGTGGGAGGAGCGGAAGTGTTACTAAAAGCAGCATTATTAACAATTGATTTTTTTTTTTTAAACGAGTCATCTCTGAGCAAGCAGTCTCCACTGGGAACAGGGTAAATGCAGTCTGATGTCACATGGTGCCTTTAAACACACTCAGCAAAAGCATATCCCTGCCATGAAATGCCACATGCACCCTGCATCCACCCTTCAGACATTAAAGAGAGATAATTTATTTCAAAAAAAAAGAAAAGAAAACCAAATGGCATGTCTGCACAGTTGCTCAACATGCTACCTCCTCACAGGGCTATTGATTCCTCTGTGCTCAGAGGCTGCAAGTTCAAATGACAACAAATAAGTCTTGCCAAATAAAAAGAGGAGAGGCCTTGCACAGAGGTAGGCCATGAATTTGACTCTTTTGTTCACCAAGCAGGATCTGTATCCAGATGGGCTATGTGCTGCCAGCTGGACATCTGAAAGGCTAGCACACAGATTAACAAGGAGAGTGAAAGTCTTTGCTCCTGCTCCCTTCCCCTTGATCCAGTAAATGAAGCTGCAGAGAGTTTTCATGGTGGATCCACAATGAGCCATATTTACATATGAACAAAATGGCAAACAAAGGTAAGTTAAAAAGAAACCCATATGGGCAAAGCAGCTCAGACCCGCCCTCCTCCTTCAAACACTACACTAGCTTTGTGGCAAACTGAAGGGCCAGCTCTAAAGATCGGATTATGATGAGGATCGCCATTAAGAAAACAGCTGCTGCTGCCACAAGCTGCTGAGTATGGTTTCCCACAAATAGTGAAAATACCTGTCACAGAAGAAGGGACAAAAGGAGTGGAGGTAATTTACATGGTACACGCAGATCCCTTCTTGGTTTTAAACATAAATATATATATTACATTTTTATTACATATATATTAAATTATATTTAATTTTGTCTATTAATATAATTAATTACAGATGCTAGCATACATACATCTTCTGTAAATGCCTATTACTATCATTTCTTTAAAAATGTGTACATTCTTATTGCATTAACAAACCCTTTTCAAGCCTGATATCTTTGCACCTAGGATTTAGGGAGGAAAAAAATTAAATGAGAAGCAGCTGATGTGTGGCAAAGTTCTAGATGGGCAGCCACATTAGTCTGCAAAATATTCTGGAACAAAACAGGAAGTCCCAAGAAATTAGTGGTCAACCCGCATAAATAACAGTTTTCAAGTACCAAAGAGGTTGTCACTGGGAGGAGGAAGAAAAATTGTTCTTCACTGCTGATGATAGGAAAAGAAATGATGGGCTTAAATTACCACAAGGGAGGTTTAGGTTGGACATTAGGAAGAAATTCCTGACTGTCAGGGTGATTAACCACTGGAATAAGTTATCGAGGCAGGTTGCGGAATCTCCATCAATGGAAGTGTTTAATTACAGGTTAGATGAGCACCTGTCAGAGATGGTTGAGTGTACTTGGTCCTGCCATGAGTGCAGGGAACCGGACTTGATGACCGCTCGTGGCTCCTTCCAGTTACTATGATTTAAACCCTTATTCAGGGAAAGCATTAAAGCACAAGTTTAACTTTCACATACACTTAAGTGCTGGATTGAATCAGGGCTGTTGCAGTACGACTTGATCCCACGTCTTACACTGCCCTGCATTTATTTTCATTCAATTCTGCAAGTTCTCCCTCTTCAAAGCGGCTGACGAAGTAGGATATTCACCCATGAACGCTCATATGATAAATAAATCTGTTAGTGTTTAAGTGCCACAAGACTCCTTGTTTTTTTTCGTTTACTAGACTAACATGGCTCCCCCTTTAGAACTATCCTCAGAGAATTTCATTCAGTTTAAAATTCCCACTGTGACAAATGCAGGCAGTGTGTTGGATAGATGTATTTTAAATATCTTAAAGAGCAATTTTCCCAACAGTCAAAATCTGGCACAGATGGAAGAAAGTCTTTTAAGTTCTTCCCCATCTCCCTGTGAAAAAAAGAAGCCCCCCCCCCCGGTGCAAAATTAGGCTGTTTCAGACCAGATCAAATTAATAAAAAATACAAAAACATGAAATTTCCATGCACAGAATTCAAGCTGCAACACCAGGCAAATTTTATAAACCCAACCCAGTCATACAGGGATTTCTCCCTCACCTGAATATGCAGGCTCAGGAACTAAAGGTACTCTCACAGAGCAGTCAGCCACCAGTCATAGGCCTGGTGGCTTTTGCTAGTTGTTGACAGCTAATTCCACAGTCATCTCATAACTATGGGGAAGTAGCTGAAGGAATGAAGTTCAAATCACTACATTAGGGTTCGAATGTTAGTCAATAATAAAGGTACCAACAGAAGCCCAATCTAGTTTTTCTTCAAATTCTGACCTTAAAAAAAAGTTTTCTACTGATGCTGCTAAAGAACAATGAGATTCCAGATGTCCCTCAGCAGTTAGGAGTGGCTCCTCCTAAGTCATGCTATGATGCCTAAATCAGATAAACCTGTAAGAGAATCAAAAGTGTTTGGGAAAATCTACTAGAACAGATACAGCGTGAACATATCTAACTGCCCAGCACTTACTTTCCTCTCATCATGGCAGTATCTGAGCACCCATGTTAAGTACAAGCCCTTTGCTTTCTACATGAACAAATGATCTCAACTGTCTTGTCAGCCAGCTAAAGAGGCTAGTATGATGCTTCTTGTGGTTGCCTGTTGGCTTCGCTGTATGTAAGCCTTGGTGCAGAACTGGTTTCTTCTGCACACTGCCACCATGGTCTGTCCATGCCACATTTCCTTTTCTATACCAAGATGTTTGTTTCCTTCTTATTCGGAAAGCTGCCTCTACCCTTAATGGTGCACATTTTCCAATAAGCTTTGTTGTTCTGCAAATTATGGGCTATAAAGAATTAATGACTGAATATAAATCAATTTGCTTCACTGAGAGAATATGTGTTTTATGTGGTGGAGCTTTTCAAAGAAAAGTAATTAGTTGATTTGGCATTTTAATCTTCAGAAAATTAAAGAAGCTCTTTTTCTGCTAAGAGGACATTTTTGAACATACACGCTCACTGTGCTTTCCAGAATTGTTATTAGAAAACATTATTTATTGGCTAGATATAGAAGAGCAGATTGTTATCTCACAGCTTCTATAAGCATCCCCATGATAAAGACCCCACTAACTGTACTGTGTTTCACTTTTCAAGTCCAAGCACATCACTAATGCTGTTTGAAAAGTCAGGCAATTAAAATTTCCTTCCTGGGGGCTGGCTGGCTCCTGGGGATTGCTAAAGGGACATTGAACATTAAGAGCTAGGTCACTGGCACTCATCTGACCCTGGTTGCCAGCGACAGAATGATGGTCACATCTGACAGCTGTTCAGCAGTCTGTGAATTTAATTGGTGGGTCTCGGGCTTGTTCTTAGTGGATGGGTGTCCATGTGATCACCCAAGCCCACTCTCATCTGTGGCACCCACTGGTACCCTAAGGGATAGTCTCAGCAACAAGGCCAATGACTGACTGGTCCATGAAGAGTGAGTTCTCCTTTCAGCCCTAGAGTCTGGGTGAGCACACTGGCAGGTTGATGTGGGGGACCACGTCCTTTGGTGTTCATAGCCCACTTTCTGCAGAAACAACCTAAGAGCGTCCATTTGGCTGCTTTCATCATAAAAACAAAAACCTCTTCCTACTGCCTGGATTTGCAGGAACAGACAATGCCACTGCACCTTTAAGAGCCTGAAGGCGCTCAGCCAGACCAACTAAAACAATTCAGAATGATTCACCACTCTGCAAGGGTCAATTACATAACACAACTTGGCATTGCTTTGCTAGTAGCTTTTTGTCCCTAACTGCAACGTTATTAATATTTCGAGCTGGATGGCAGCTTGATGCTCAGTAAGTTGCTAGGGCTATTTTTTTTTTTCAGCTGGCAGCTCCCATTTGCTCAGTCAAGTGCCCTTACACCTTCTCTGTGCAATGGAAGAGACCACCACCTTTGCCCTCAATGTGTTTAGGAGACTGTCACTGGGTGCATGGAGGACTGAACTGTACAATCTTCCTGTTCACTTTTGCAATGTAATTGGATGGTGTGATGCCAAATATGTCATGCAAGGTGTCCTTTACGGATGCCCATAATATGTTCTGCATTATTAGCAGGGTATCATGTTTCCTGCAGCATCATGTATGTGTACAGATGTGGACTCTCTCCCCAGGTCTCTCACATGGCTCAGGGGGGAGGGAGATGATCAGTGCTACCTCCCAGAAGCATACCCAGAGAAAACAATGACAAGGGGCTAGCTAAATGTCTGCAGCAACCAGGCCAGAGAGGGGAGACCCCCCCCCACCCTTTCTAACCAAAGATGATCACTTAAGAGGAGGAGGAAGGAAGGCAGTTTTAAACAGATAGATACTTTGAACGGTTAGAGTTTTGTTGCCAGAGAGAGACCATCCTGAAGCATTCTCCACCTCCAAGCAGGATCTGGGCCCTGCCTAGGGACAGGCAAAGACTGACTGTAAAACCATCTTTTAGCCAAACAACTTGTGAATAATCTATGACAACAATGTTAGGTCATACTGTGATGTAGGTTTAGAATGTGTCATATCTTTTATTTGCTAGTGATAATTCCTGATCAATTTATTAAATGATTGTGCATTGATTTGCTATATACTCACTTAAAATCACATTCTAATCAATAAACTAGTGTTTGTTTTAGCTAAAGCTGTGTGAACTGTAGAGAATAGGAGAGGGCAAGGCTGGGGTATTCTCATTCCTTTGATAAATAAGCAAACTGGAGTCTACGCATCCACAGAAATTGGAGAAGGGCCCTGATCCCTGTAGGATGGAAGTTCTTGGTGTGGCATCTGTGGGCTGGCAATGCACACTGGGGGACTGTGCAGGAGGCTGGTGTGGACTGACCCAGGGGTGGGAGTCCACCTAGTGAAGCAGGATCTAGGAGTGGACAGTAAAGGAGGCACAGCAGCAGACCAGACCAGACTGTGAGACGGGAACATGACAGAGACAAAACAAAGACATTTGCCAGCTTCTTCTCCCCCTGTCTCGCAACGGTTTTGCAGTTGCTCTTGCCTTAACTCCCCCCCAAATGACTCATTTCTCTGCAGCAAGGCAATTAGGTGAGCCACAGAATATTGATTTCTCTCAGTGAGAGAAATTCAGCCTCAGACATTGTTCTGAGGCGAGCATTACTTCAGGAACACCACTTGCAACACCATTTGCAGTCTCATCTTTGTTTGGACAAAGGATGGAGACAGAGAGGACAGTGGGGCATCGGTGGCAGGGAGGTTATCCAATTGATTTAAGATGATCTATGTTAATGTCCACTTGCTATTTGCAAAACTCCTTAGACTGGGTAGAGCTAGGGTGGTTATGACATTCTACTAATAAGCACCGCTGTGCCAGCGTGTGTGTATATAAATACAGGCACCGAGAAGTGCAAGCTTGCTTTATTACTTAATATCATCCCACCCACCTGAATAAAACTGAGCCTGACACATGTCATAAGGAATTACTTTAAGAATGCAAAGCCCTTAGGCATTAAAGCCCAGTTTGTATTCCAGTCACACTAACCAAAACCGAAATAGAATAAAATAAATAATAATCATGTCTCTTCTGCTGGGAAGGGATTTTCTAGCCATTCAGGCACTCCCTACATTTCAGTTATAAGCTCCAGTATTGTACCTGTGAGAGCAAAGATGACTAGGGAAGCAAAGCAGAGAAAAAGCAAACAGCGAAATCAAAGTGGAGGAATCATTCCAGTTTGCCCTGGTTTGAGTTTGGGTTCAGTGACTAAAGCTCTGGCTGAAAGACCCAAGCCTCCAAAGAGAAAATAGCAGCACCCACACCATTTCCACTAGGACCTAGTGACTAGGTTCTATATTTAGTGTCTATGATTATAAAACAGACTTCAAAAATATTGCCTGTCTGCAGACTTCGAAGTGGAAGTGTGCTTGGAGGCAAGCTGGCTTACTTTCTTGCTACTGAAGGTAAGAGCCATGAAAGCCAGTTACTGTAGTGGAAAAGTGGCCCTATCAATGCACCGAAATGAGGGCAGTGAAGGAACAGCAAGGCACAAAGTGGACTTACTGAAGACAGCCAACTTTCAAAACCTTTAAGTAATTTCAGAGGTCCCCACATTCATAGCGCCAACACCTACATTCCTTCTAAGAACATAAGAACAGTCATTCTGGGTCAGACCAATGGTCCATGTGGCTCAGTATTCTGTCTTCTGATAGTGGCCAATGCTAAGTGCTTCACAGGGAACGAACAGAACAGGTCATCATCAAGTAACACATCCCATAGCCCATCTCCACTCTCTGGTAAACAGCAATCTCTGCCTATCCTGGCTAACAGCCACTGATGGACCTATCCTCCACAAACTTATCTAGTTATTTTTTGAAGCTCATAATAGTCTTGGCCCTCACAACATCCTCTGGCAAGGAGTTACACAGGATGACGGTGTGTTGTGTGAAGAAATACTCCCTTTTGTTCACTTTAAAATTGCTGCCTATTAATTTCACTTGGTGACCCCTAGTTTTTGTGTTATGAAATGGAGTACATCCTTCTTCATTCTCCTCACACCAATCATGATTTTATAGACCTCTATCTCCCCCTTCCTAGCTCCTCTTCGAACTTTGGGATGATAGTGTATATTTTAGACCATACTATAGAGCACAAAAAAGGAAAGCTGTAAAGTGTGGGTATGTGTTTATTCACACACAAATGCAGTAATTGTGTAATCTCAGAATTCTCCCTTCCTTGGTACAGTGTAATACTCCAGTGACACCACTTCATAACCGGAAGAGGGCCAAATTCTGCTGAAAATTTATTTCTGACAAAGAAGTTGGCTTGCTGTAATTGAAGACAAAGAACAGAGTGAAACTTCTGGCCAGAACCATATGAAATTAAATGACTAGAAATCAGTCCTGCCTGGCGACTCCTACTTGAATGACTCTTGGTTTGGGCCTCTCTCTAGTTAACACAAAGCTGGGTTTGCATGATGCAGGAGCTATGTGAGTAGGATGTTTCGACATCTAAATAAACTAAAAGATCATAGGCTCTCAAGCAAGCAAAAAAGCACTGGGAAGCAGTTCCTCAGCTGGCCTGATATGAATTTAAAAAAAATTTTTGTAAAGTGTTACATGTTTAGTTTGTGACAGAAACTTTCAGCCTAAGGGAGCTTTGCAAATAGTTCAAATTCACTACTGATATTTTTTTTTTTTTTGTGGTGTGTAACTAGTCACTCAAGCCACACAGTGTTGTTTCTGTTCTCTGAATGGGATACCTTTTTAAACAGGATACTGAGCACTTCCCTTCACAGATTTTTCAGGCAAACCAGCATTGGTGCTAAAAATCTGTGCAACTTTTGAGTTTCACAAACATTTTCACAAATATACTGGTGGTTGTTGAAATGCTTGTGAATAACTGATGATGATGTGATTACACAAATAGAGGCAGAGCCAATTTGCTATGCGTAGCAATGAAAATATTTGCTAATAATTTTTGTACTGTTTAACCAGGTATAGTTCCCATGCATGTAACACACAGGCAAGGAGAGACACAATAACTTGTGCAAATTCAATAGGATTTTATTTCTTTACAAAGACAAATGAAATTAGCAAAACTCAAATTCTCCAATGTATTTCACTGACAAGGGAACTGAACTACCAGATGCTAATGGTTAATGAGTGCATTCACTAACTTTAGTCTAATCCTGCAAACTTTATGAGCTGGCATTTAGAGGAAGAAAAAAAAAGTACCATGAAGGAAAGCATCCAGAAAAACTATTCAAAGCACCAAAGGATAATTTTACAGCCTCTCAGCAACACAGTCTGTAGTTTTAACAAACCACAGACAAGAACATAAAGACACCAGACATCCAGGTGGCACAATGTACTTCAGACTCTCTCCAAGTATTGATTCATTGCCCCAGTCTGTTTCATAGCATAGAGTCAAGAAGATCATGAGAGGATGCCACATGTTGACTGAGAACAAAGTGGGACGTCTGCATGGGAAGAAAGGAATTATTCTAAGAGTTTAATGTGGAGAACTAATATATGGAGAAAAAACTTGACTCTTCTAAACTGGCAGATTGGAGACACGTGCTGGAAGGAGCACTTAAAATCACAGAGATCTAATGTGTCTGAATTTCAGACAACTAAGGCCAGGGCCAATTGGCCCAGGAAATTAGGAATGGATCTTAGTGCCTAACACTCTACAGGTCACCAGAATGGGTCAATAGCAGTTAAAGGTTACCATCTGATGGCTCCTTGGTTGCCTGTGTGAAGTACAGGGGGCGGTCTCAGTCCAGTTCTCTGTGTCATGGGTCTAAGACATAGACTTGCAATCAATATGCACACTGGCATGGTTGCCAGTCAGGGAGGCCATGGGAACTATCTTCTCACCATAAGAGATGGCCTCACCAAGGGTTGGCCAAGCTACATTGGCTGGGCATGGTGGGGGAAGCTCTCATTGCAGCTGCCCATGCGGTAGCTGTTCGGATGGTAGAGGATGTCTCCAAGGCTGTCAATTAGCACTACATGCACACCGGCTTTTAAGCTGTTATTGGGAAATATCATTATTCAGTGCCAGAAGTTCCCACGAAGCAGTGACTCTCATTACGCCCAAGCTCTTTCAGCACAGAATAGCCACACACTGATAACCTGAATACATTTACGGCAGCTGCTGTTCCATAGACTGCACTCTTGTACAGTCAGATTATTTTGCATGCTTATTAGTCCTGTTATTTTATAGCTCATCCCTCTGTGTAATGTTGGCTCCATATCACTTCATTCTAATGAAAAGGTCTGTGCCTCTCTGAAATGAGCAGGGCTGAGCGTTCTACGAGATGGAGAGGGAGAATGGCCATATTGAGCCTGGCCCTGGGAAGCCCCTCACCATGCTGGTGGTTCTCCCTCTTGCTAGTGGCTCCAGAGAGAGCCAGCCAAGCCAAGGGAAGAGAGCTATGAGGAGAAGCCCGTCCCTCCTCAGTACTGGTCAGCAGAGGTGTCCATTCCATGCTATACCCCACTCAATGCTGGTGCACTGTCTGTGCCGTAGGAGGCATCATGTCTGCCTGAGCCACCACCAGATAGAGACCCCACTCAGGTCCTGTGACTTTGGACCAGCTCCCTTCCAGACTGCAACCACCCCTGGCATGGGACTTCCTCACCTCCATTGCTCGCGTTCATTGGCACGGACCACGGTTGCAGCCTAACTGCGAGAAGGATGGCGGGTATGGGTGCTCACGGTTCAGAAGAGAAAGTGCTGCTCAAAGCATGGCTTAAACAGTGTCCTGGTTGGTTGTTCATTTAGAAGGCCAGCTGGTGAAGGCCCTTCTGCAAGCAAATGGCTTCCCTCTGCTTATTGTCCTGTTTTTACTCATTATTCTTCAGACATCAGAGGCTGTAGGGCTGGGTTCTCTCAAGCTAATGTCTATTATTGACTGTTATATCACCATGACTCATGTCAACACAGTGGCATCGCCGGTACTTGTCAACAACCAAATTAAAATCCATACCACAGTTCAGCGGCTGCAGACCAGCACTAAGCATGCACCGAAATCCCTTAAGGAAATCTAGACATGCGTGGTAGTGGGTGTCCAGTTTCCCACAGAGAGTCAGTTTCTCTCTTTTAAAGATTTCTCAGACCATCCTCTCTCTCTCATACATAATTTTCCCTTTGATCCTCTCTCTTTTGCTTAAGAGACCACAACAGCATCCACAAAACACTGGACTCCAAAGCTGTCCTGTTGTTAGAGCCCTCAAATGGATCTATAGTTTTGCATTTGGGCCACCCCAGCCCAGCCCCTTGGTTCTGAACTCCCCAGTGCCTTGGGAACAGTGGTTCAGATCTGGCTATAAGTTTTGTTTCTGGGCCCTATCTCAAAATGCCACTTAGGGTTTTGGAGACGTTTGGGTCCCAGCTTGGCAGCTGGGCCCCATTGCTAGCTGCAACTGGGCCATTCCTTCCTCAGCCTGGCTGCAGCCAATCAAGAACTGCAGCTCACCGGGGGGGGGTGTTCCTGAGAGCTGCAGTCATTCTCGTCACCAAGCCTAACTCGTGCCAGGCTTTTTGCATCTCCTGATGCAAGGGTCTCTGCACAGCAAGTTTCACAGTTTCAGTTACTCACCTCAGGGCTCCAAGGCTGAAAATCAGCAGTCAAGTGCAGGAAAAAAAACCCAACGTGTCCCAGCTCAGCCATAACATCCAACTTCCTCACACAGGAACAAAAATATGCAGTGCTTTCAAAATAACTGGTGTAGAAAAGATGCTTCCTCTGAAGGCCATATGTGGGGCATTTATCAGGAAAACCAACAAACATGACTTGAGCCAGAGCAAGAAAGTGTGAAAAAGGGAATGTTTAGTTTATTAGATCCCCTCTTATTCCTCTCTTCTTTAGAGAGTGAAAAAATAACACATGACATAGAAGCACCCAATTTATTTACCATCAGCTACTACTAGAATGAAAGGACAGATGATAAAACTGAAAGACAGCACATTTAAAACCGATGAACGAAAATACTGGGGGGCGGGTTCCTTTGCATACTTAAGCTGTGGAATTCACATCCACAAATTGTCACTGAGGTCTTCATAAGGCTAAATCGGACATACAAGTCACGAGAACTCCTCCACTTATGGCTTGGCTGGAGGGGGGTTCTTGCCCACCACTGCCTGGTAGGGGTCAGTAAGGTATTTTTGGGGGGTTATCCCATAACTATTCATCACAGCCTCTCTTGCATCCTCATGAATGCTTGGAGTCCTTTAAACCATCTGATGTTGGCTGCCACCAGACACAAGATCTTAGAGAGATGGATCACCAGCTTGATTCAATCTGGCAATTCCTACTTCTCAGTACAACCCTATGGAAAGTTGGCAGGTCTTAGGAATCAAAAGGAAGAACCATGCTATCTGAAGAGCAAATTGCCCTTTATAAGCACCTTTCACTACTGGATCTCAAAGCATTTTGCTAACTTGAATTAAGGATGCCTTACAACAGTCCCGTCAGGTAGGTCCATTAGGTTGGGATTACCAGCCCTTTTCAGCAGATGGGGAAGGCCAAATGGAAAGCACAAATCACTGATTTGCCAAAAGTTACCCAATCAGTCAATGACAGAACCTGGAGAACCCTGGCATCCACTATCCCTGCCTTATCAACTATATTGCGCTCAAATGTCTTTGAGAATGAAATCTGGAACAACTAACTAAAGGAAGAGGGATGGCTGGGAGCATTAGCCAGGTTGTCTTCCTGAAATGGCTCACGGACTTGATATCAGAAGAGGAAGGTGTGAAAGCACTTAGAATTAATTTAAATAAATCGCCAAGCACTGAAGGTTTGCTAGCACACTCCTATGTTGGATGTGGTGAAGGTGAAGACAATAGGGGCTTCAAAAAAGAGCTTGATAAGTTTAAGGAAAATAAACCCATCAATAGCTATTGGCCAAGATAGAAGGGATTACTATTTGCCAGAAGCTGGGAATGGCTCGTGGGATGATGGATCACTTGAAAATTACCTGTTCTATTTATTCTATTTGAAGCACCTGGCACTGGCCACTTTCAGAAGATGGGATGCTGGACTGGATGGACCAGGGGTCTGCCTAGTATGGCCATTCTAATGTTATGTTTTAACTCCTTTTCTGCTTAGATTTTCTTCCCATGGAACCTTATATACCTGTTCTCTGAGTTTGTTAAAGTCTGATCTTTTAAGTTCACGACACTATCAGGAAATCTCTGGTTTCATGATCACTTTCATCCAAACTGCCTTCCATCTTCAGATTTGCTACCCAGTCCTTCCTGCTGGGCAGAATCAAATCTAAAATTGTTGTCCCTCAGTTGCTTCCTCTACTTTCTGAAACAAAATACTATTCCCATTGTGTTTTGCTGTGTTACTTTTCTGGATAGTTAGAGTCCCCCATTATTACCCGGTCCTGTGTTTCAGATATTTCTCTTTATTTGTTCTTGAAATGCCTTATTCACATCCTTTTTCTGATTTGGTGATCTGCCATAGTCCCCACACACCTTGACATCATCCCTATTTTTTATCCCCTTTATCTTTACCCAGAGATTTACAACTGGTCTGCCTCTCTCCTTCTTCTGGACATCAGAACAAATGCTATATTCTCAATGTGCAATATAACACCCCCTCCCTTTTTATCCTGCCTATCCCTCCTGGACTACCTATATCTCTCTATACCAATATTCCATCCATTAGATTTATCCCACAAAATCTCTGTGATTCCAATTAAGTAAAAATTTAGCTTATAGACAAATACTTCAGTTCTTTCTCTTTAATCCTCATGTTCCATATATCCAAGGAGCAATGTAAACAAGCATTACTGTAGTCAAGAGGGGGCATGGATCAGAGCAGGGAAAGAGGCAATGAAAAAAAGACAAATTCCATTTCCTTTTCTTAAGGATGGGCTACAGCTGACTATAGCTTCCCTACTTATGTGATTTGGACAAAGCACCTTTACATGCACAGCACAATTTTAAGCTCTTTTTTGTAGCTGGTAAGCAAACCTCAACACACAATGTCCCACCTACACACTCCCTAGAAAGGCTCAGTGTAGTGATCTCATTTGAAGATTTACCCAGACATCTTCGCAATGATGGGATTCTCTTTTATGCATGTATTCTTTCACACAGGTGTTTGGATTTCAATTATGGCTTGGTTCTAAAATTGAGGCTCTAATAAGCAAACAAGAATGGGAGAAATGGTGTCCAAAACTGCAGTAACATGTTTCATCTCCCATAAACCCCCTGCCAATCTTCTACCCAGTCTCAAATTAATAAAGTCCAAACAATAAATGGAGAATATTAATTCTGGGTGAATCAGGGAGGTATCACGCAGAGATCCAAAGGGGCAGCC
Organism: Podocnemis expansa; assembly: GCA_007922195.1. NCBI lineage: Eukaryota > Metazoa > Chordata > Testudines > Podocnemididae > Podocnemis > Podocnemis expansa. Next base: position 4,122,936 of record ML682087.1, read on the forward strand.
GTGTTAGTCTAGTCCAGCAAAAAAAAGGAGGGAGAGTCTCCGTCAGTGCAAAGTCGAGGAAGCTGACGCACGATTCTGCAGGGACTCTAAGAATGTTACCAAATGTACATCATCCAGCACGCAGCCTAATGTCACAGACTTAATTACAGTTTGTTGGTCAAACCCCCTAAGCCTGCAAACCCAACAGCTGCATGTTTACTTTGCAGGTTAGCGAAAGCCACATTGAAAAGGCCTGAGTACAAACAATGTAACTCTGAAACAGTGTCGTGCCAATGATTTTAAAACAATCCCTGTCAATAATAGCTAGTATTAAAGCCGCCACTCCAACACTCATGTAGAGAAACTTTTGCAAGATGGTCCCGCACTTACAGAACCCATCTTCCACGATCCCTCAAGAAACAGGTCCAAACCAACACTCAGAGTCTGAATGCCCTTGAACTTTCTGTCTGTATGAAATCTGAACACAGAGGAATATTCACATATTGCAGATGGCTCCACTCTTTATAATGGTGCCAAACTACCCCCCTGGATCCAAAATGTTGCCTAACTTCAGGGTGCTGGAAACCTCTCCCTGAGTTACTTTCTTTTCTCTTCTAGTTTCTGGCCATGGCCAAGACAGGAATTTCTGAAATATCACAAGAAAAGCTGGTCTTGTCATGTTTCCAGCTGTGACTGGAAATGCCAGGAGGCTCACAAAAAGTCTCTTCTTGTTGTGAAATCTCCAGCCCAATTTTGCAGACTCAGGAGATGTAGCTAGGTCAGAAAAGCCCCCAAGATTCATCTTGCACCAGTGGCAGAATTGGCTTGCCGGAGCCTGCAACTAGCAGCACAATGGCTTGGTAAGGCATATGGGTGTTATGTTATACTTCTTGTCAGAGAGGTATCACTTTTGGGCTCAGAAAGAATGAACCCTAAGGCATTTATTCAATGCATGACAGCCTTTGGCCTTCATTAATGCTCATGAACATTACTTGCATGCACAGAATGGACAACGTATGCCATCATTTGATGTGATCCCATGCACCTTTTACTCTGAATTCGCAAAGGGATTCAGAAAAAAGGCTTAAAAATAAATAAAATAAAATCTCCAAAGCAGCAAATATCACCCAAAGGTCTAGAGTCTAGTGGCAAACAGATACACACATATAAAGGAACAAAGCTCCCTCACTGCTAAGCCAGCACAATATTAATTATTCAGGGCACCGTCGAGTTATGTAAATCACTGGATGACTAGTGCAGGGCTACTTTACGGAAGTATTCCAGTGGGGAAGGAGCACTGAAGTGCTTGCAAAAGTGTAAGTGTGTATTCCCTTGTGCACTGGCAACAGAATGCTGGGTGATTGCAGGGAGCCAGAAATATTTGTAAATCTCCATAAAAGGAGCTAGCCTGATGTAAAATCGATGGCTTTAGAATGACTAATACATTTAAACTGTTTCCTGAATTAATGCCACTGTCCCTCTATGTACAATGCATTGATAAATCCCTCCCTCATGTTACTCTACATGTATAAACCATGTAGGTTAAAGCCAAGTGTACCACAATTTATTTATTGCATTGATTCAGGGCAACTGGAAGTATTTTCAAACACTGCCATTTTATTTGCTGCACAAATGCACTGAACATGTGTGTGGTTTAATTAAATTAGATTCTTCTTTGTTGTTCAAAAACACAACTCTGAATTTTGCTACAGGGAATGGGACTGAACCAGCAAATATATCAAAATCAACTCCCTGCCCCCAATCGAAGCCAGTAAAACACGCCCGTAATATTACTACAGTAACAGTATAAACGCACTGCAGAACAATCGCCTGAGAACTCCCTACTGATTATGATCATTTCAATGCAGAGATCCCCCGTCGTATACACAGGGCACTGTTAACATGTGGGGTAATGAGGGGGGAAAGCAGTACATTTCTGCCCAGCTTTTTCTTCTACTTGATGGATGTGCCTGACAGTTATTTTGCATTCACAAGTCTAGAACACAGTAACATCTAGTGCTCTGTAGAGCTGGTATCTGGCACTGAGCTCAGTTCACAAGCTGTTTCCAGCTACGACCAACCAATTTCAGTGCATGGCCACTGCAGGAGGAAACTGGATCACACGACGGACATGTCAAACATATGTAACTGTGAGCAAAGACTTGCAAACATTGCCCAGGCTCTGTCATTATACTTCCTGTTCCCCTGCACAGAAAGCTGCAAATTAAAACAGGAGAGAAAACAACTAGAACTTAGCATGACCTTAAACATTCCCTTCCACCAAAACAAAAAGATATTTGCTATGCCTGAATTCACAAAGAAGGACTAAAGCAAGATTTAGAACCATATTAATTGAAACAAAGGCTGGATAATTTTATGACAATTAATAACATTTGCAGCATACAAGCCAAAAAGGGTATGAGGAATGGGATTCAGCCGAGCCAGAATGTCTGTGGAAGCCCTCCTAAATGCTAAGTACAATTAATGTCCATTTTGTCAATTTCCTCAGAATTTAAGTTTTAATTTAAAAAATTACAAAATGGTTTCTAGCGATCAGGTTTAGAGGAAAGATGCACATAACACAGAGGCAAAGTAGGGCTGGGGGGAGGGACAAGAGGTCACACGCCTCCCCAGGTTTGCTGCTTGGCATGGACTGAGCATGCTCAGTAATATCTGCTGAAGCCTCTGCCCTCACTCCGCCATAGACAGGGATGGATCATCTCTGACATAACAAAGACCCTGATGAGGTGTTGGTTTTGTTTTGTTTTTTTTAACAGAGTCTGCAGGCAAACCACCTGGAACAATATTCACGGGTGGCTGTGAATGAGCTGGCTGAAGCTTAGCAACAAAAATTAATTTACAAGCATGGTTAGATTGTTTTAGCCAAATTCTCCAGCTACTCTGGGATTGTGGACAGAACCTAAGCGCTACCACTAACACCCCCCCCAACCCCCTGTTACATGAAAATGACCACTTATGTTCCAAGGTGGCTTACACAGGGCATTTATAGGGGTCAGGAAGGGATTTGAACTTACCAGCACTCCAGGAACCGCACAGCTCAATAATTACCAGTATTGTAAAATACTCCTGGGTTTGTCTTTGTTTTTGCTGCATGAGCTATGAGAAACTGCTGTAAGCAGGACAGCTAGGCCAAGAGCTCTGGTTTGCTATGGCAACTATAAAAAGAAGGGAGGGAATGTGTATTTGTTTAAAACAGTGCACCACACTAAAATATGATTGTAACACACAGGCTCTGTGTTTACAAATTCAGGTGAGGTTGCTGATTTATTCATTGATACCGAAAGATTATGATCATTCTTATACTTCCATAGCAAATTTAATCTCAAGGCAAGATCCATATAATGTACTGAATTCTCTCTTCAGACATGCCATGCAGCCACAGTATTTCAAACAGTTTTGAATGATTAATGTGGGGAAAATCAGGGCAAAATTTGATTCATTAAGCCATATGAGCCTCCAGTGATGTATGCAACCCATTTTACAGATGGAGAACTGAGGCAGAGACAAGTCAAGTGACTCACTCATCTAAGGTTACACAGGTTATATCCACACTTAGAGCTAGAAGTGTAACTTTCAGCTTGTGCAGACATAATTGCACTACCTCTGATTGAGCTGGTGCACCAAAAATTAAGTGCAGCTACAATGGTGCAAGAGGCAGGGGAGGCTAGCCACTCAAGTACAATCTCATCTGAAAGACAGGGCATACAACTCAGACCAGGGGCAGAAACCAAATACAAAGATGCCAAGTTTCCCACTCTGACCACTAGACCCCATCTCAGACTGCTGTAACTAAACTGTTACAACTTTATGCATACAGTAATATCATTTATTATAACGCCAGGCCTCAGGGTTGTCACTGGTAAAATCATGAGGTGATAATTCCTTTGCTACTTACACCGACACAATGGGGCACAGTCAAACACTAGCCTGACAAATGCAGGTCTCAACGTGCAATCCTGCAATTGTGAGTTCAAGAAACAAGAATTAAAATCCATTCCTTCCAACCTGTTTCTTTTCTCTCTTTAACTACCTTCTATACATCACTGTCTTAACATTGGAGCATTTAAAAGATGCCAGCTGAGGATTATTTACAATGCCCAGCTGTACATGCCTGAAGTGTGCGGAAATCAGTTGATGCAACTAAACTCCCCAAAGCCTCCTATGCAGGAAATAATTTCACATCATTAAGCTGGTGCAGAACATAAGCAACCATTGGATTTGTTTGTCAGATTTTGGTGTGACTAATACCCGGCCTTCCTACATGAAACAAGACTGCTTTACAAAGGGGACTTGGAATAGGGCAGGCAAACCCTTTGTTCTTCAGGCAGCTAAAGCAACAAGAGAGTGAGGAAGGAGTATTGTCTGAGATGCACATGGGTTTGGAAACCGGGACCCCTGAATAGTAACCTCAGTCCTTCAAGATTTAAAGTTCTCAAAATGTCTGGGCACAGTTTTAAGGACACTGGAGGGGCGATGCAACACAAAGAGAGGCACAGTTTTGTAAGTAGCATTTTCCTTATGGTTGTGGATTTTTTTCACTGTGGGTCAGGATGCCTAGGCCAGGACAGAGTCTCCTGTGTCCATTAGTTGTTTAACATGAAATAAAGTCAAAATAAACAGAAAAACACTAGACTGACAAGAAGATCTTCTCGTGCAAGAGTCATGGTGGAACCATTTATCAAGACTCTTATTACTCACATTAAATTCTCTTCTGCAGTCTGGATTTATTAGCAAATATTAATGCCACTGACTGGCTGCAGTGTGGATGAATAAAATAATTTAGAGAAGACTTGTTTATTGCATAGAAAATCTCACCAAAGTAAAGTCAGAATAAACGGCCTGTTTGGGAACACTAAGGAATTAATAAGCAATAAAACCACTATACTCTGATTCCTACCCAATACCTATAGATTTTATAGAAGACATCAACACAATCAGGTGGCAACATTTATCAAAGCCATGACAAAAACTCCCCACATCAAATGCAATGGGAATGAAGTGGCCCTCTTGGTCTGAGTCTTAGCAGGAAAAGAAAGACATGAACTGAACGGGCCATGGAAAGTGAACTATCTGCTATGACTCAGGGCCATCAATCTGATACCCTTGAACTACAATTTCCCTCAAGATTTTTAATAAGTAAGAGGAAAGGAATGCTTCCTTCACTCTGTTGATCCCAATACCTCTCTACAGGAACAATGAATTCCAATTGTCTTTATTTACCAAACATTCTTCAAAGGCTAACCATCTGCAGCTGCAATACAGTGCTTTGATTACCAATGTCAAAAAGATAGAGCATGAAATTAACTTCCCCTTATTCAGTGGGCATAGAGAAATGTAGCTTCACGCTACACTAATTCGGTGCCCCTGGTAGGAAAACTCCCCATTATGATGTCTCGTCAAATTAGAGCCAGTGCTACCAGAGAGTCGTCTATATCCTCACACAAAGCTATATTTTGTAATTAAGACAGCCTGAAACAAGGACCTCAGTTATGCAGAAAAGGTCAGGAATGCAAGCCATATTTTTTGCAAGCTAATTGTAAGATGCATGAAGTCAATTATCACAGTAGTACTCCATATGCCCAGCTAGGAAGGATTTTATAATTTTGTTTAGATGCCTTTGAGACAAGTCAAAGTGTGAGCAGGGCTCCCCAAGGGACCACGGTGTTCTGCTTTGTTTGGGCTGCTAGGAGATTGGGAGGCAGACAAACCGACAAGGGGAGAGGGTTAGAATCACTCCACATCCCTAATTCCAACTGACCCTACTTCCTTTTTCATTTTTCTTAATCCAGTGGGACAATTCATCTTGGCTTGAGAAAGTCAAAGGAGAATATCAGCCTTGTATTCAAAGGCACCCGACACAAATTCCCTGTTGAATTAGGAAGTTAACTTGGTCAAGCATTCTAAGAAAAGTCTCTACCTACTTTCTTGTGAATATCAAACATGTTTACATTGGGCAGCCTCAAGGGCACAAAATACACCTCACTACCGCTCACTCCCTTCCCCACAGAAACAAAAGAGCCCCAGTTGCTCAGGAGACACTGTTAATAAAGTACCATGTTGCTCCTAGCCCAAGGGTTGGCAACTCAAAAGATAAGAAAAGTCATTTTTTGAAATTCCTTCAATAACCAAATGTTTTGAGAGCCGCAATGGTGCAGCCTCCTGGTGGAGGGTGGGAGGAGCTGGGCCAGGGATCCTGCTGCAGGGTCTCCTGGCAGGGAGGAGAGAGCCCAGAACCAGGAGTGGGCCCTAAGTGGGGTCCCCCAGTGGTGGAGGGGTCCTCGGAGCCTGGAGCTGCAAGGGGGCAGCCAAAGAGCCACACGTGGCTCTGGACCGCAGGTTGCAGACCCCTGTCCTGGCCTGTTAGCAGAAGGGAGTGGTGCCCACTAGAGACAAAATTATTAAAAATTCTCTCTCTCTAAGGACTGACAAGAAGGCTGATCCTTTCATAATCATTAAGAGCCTTCACTGGGTTTCCTAGGTCAAAAAATTCAAGGCAAATGATATTAGAATGGTTTGAGCTTCCAAACACCCTAACAATCAACCTTCTCATCATCACCATTACACATGAAGAACACAACTGCTAATTCCAGACCCAGCATTTCTTCAATGAATCCCCAACTAGGAAAGTGACTCATACAATAGCTGCCCCCATCATCTGTCATTAACTGCAGCATCAAATTGCTTCCAAAGGAGAATAAATATTATTGTCAACACGGCGGAACCCTAAGCCTCCTGTATAAGGGAAATATATAGTATTTTACATGGTTGAATACTTCTGTTTCTTGTGTATAAAGGAGAACCTTTGTTTTCTGACTCTGTGCTTCTTGTGAATCAAACTACAAACAAACTCTGACTATTAAGAACAGATTCCCTTTCTGCATGTGGGGTAGCCTGATTCTATGTTTATTTAATGCTGTGATAAAGGAGGATGAACAACATCACCTTTCAGTGCAGAACATATTCTCTTCCCGCAAAGCAGCTCCCTCTTTCATTTTACTATAGTCATCTGAGATAGCCATTAATTAGAGACCTGTAATTAATTTTCTAGTTCATGAAATATTTTGCAAAGGAATCCTATTACGAGGCTGATTTGCATATTCCTAGATGAGGCTGCCTTGGAATAAGCGCAGGTACTACAGGAGGCCAGAAACCCTAAGACTGTCCTTGAATCTTAGCCACACATCATTGTTCACTGATTGAGGGGTGGGAGCAGGCACCATGTGTGTGATAAAATAGACCCAATTATCTGTCAAATGCTCCTTGTTTCTCGCTATCCTTAAGATGCTGTGTTTTGCATTTCAATCCCTGATTGTTGATAGAGCTAAATGGCTTTCACATACGGTGTCATGGAGTTTGACAGCCTGAACAATGCACTCTGAAAGCAGGCTTGTCATCATGAAAGCCACAGAGCTGTTTGCAGTGTTTAGCACACCATTAGTTCACTTTTTACTGAACACCTTGTTTTTATAACTGCACCTGCCTGAAAAGCCAGCCGTTCGAGTAGCCGGAGAGAACACTAGGGCACTTCCTAAGGCAGCTCTGATAGTCATGCGTTCCAGGGCCAGCCCATGGCCTAGTTCTGCAATGAGTCATCCTTCCTCACACAGGAAATAAAGTGACTTTCTCTGACTTCGCACTGCAGGTTCAGAGGCCACCGTATTCTCATCAGGCTCAAGTGACTTCACTTTAACTAGAAGTGTGGCAAACCTGATTCCTGGGGAATAAACAAGTGCCATTCAGATCTCAAAAGATTTCACTATCCCATACTTTTCCAACACAATGCAGGTTTTTAAAATGTGAGATCCTGTGCTGTTGTGCGAAAAGGAGCCTTTCAAGCGCCTGAAGACCCACCAAACTGACAGCTTTAGTACAGGACCAGGAATTAAAACAGTCTGTCATAGTCGGCTTGTTGTACCTATTCTCTCCCTCTGGGAGCTGTAAATAAGAATCTTTGATAGATAAAAGAACGGGGGGGGGGAATATGCTACTGAAAGTCCTCAGTGCTATTAATTAATTCACTGCTCCATCCTTTCCAAGACTGAGGCTCATTTAACAATCGGCCATATGCTCAGACTTTTAGAGTGCCAAGAAGGGAACGTTATCTCCCAGAATTATGTAAGAAAACTTGCAAGATAATCACAAAGTTTCATAATTGAACAAGGAGTACTGTGGCACTTTTAAAGGCTAACAAATTTATTTTTTGCATGAGTTTTTGTGGGAGAAAATCCCAGTTCATCACTCTCTCCATGAAAGCTCATGCTATAAATAAATGTTAGTCTTAAAAGTGCCACAAGATTCCTTGTTTGTTTTGCTGAACTAGACTAACATGGTTACCCCACTCAAAATTATTGTAACTGAGAGTCTCTTCATTCTAAACGAGTTCTAGATATGCACAGAAAACTATACTCAGGAAAGATCAACATTGTAATTAAACAATTTGAAGGGTTAATTATTTATTTTGCCAATTTACTTCTGTATTTGTTCATAATATAACATACAGCAGGTCTCAAATGCTTGCACTTACATCTTTACGTAGAAGTACATGTCCATTTTAATAGATTAAAACTGTGGTTTTCTGTATGGAGCTGGTGAGATTTTCCTTCTCCACAAACAAACAAACATTTTGGGCATGTTGCATTTCTAACACCCAAATCCCCATTAATTTCAGCAGGTTTATATCAGAGTAACAAGAACAGGGAAATGAAAATGGTAAAAGGAAAGGAACTACACTTCACCATGTCAGAGAAATCTGAGGGTGCTCATACAGTGAAAAGTAAACTGTACAACCATCTACCTCTAATTCAGCTCTACTTTAATTAACAAGACAGGTAAAAATCAAAGCCTTAGATGCGAGAGATAAGAAGTCAAGGGTCATACCCTTGTGAGGAACATTAGCCGCAGCTGCCATGTAGTCACCATGATCCAGAAGGGTAATAAAGATAAAAACCCAAAATAAAAGAAACCCCAAGTCCAGCGATGACAACTTCATAGTAACCATGATATCCAGAGTCAATTAACTCATCCTGGGCTAAATGACCAATTGAAAACAAAAAGTACCACTCCATGGAAGTCTGTTAATTCAGTACATTAAATTTTAGTTTTGTTTATTTTTTAAAAAAAGTAATTAAACTTACTTTACTGAAATAAAAGGACAACATGGCATTGGAGTTCTGTTCAGAATTAAAAATTGGACTATTTCATCACTAGGGTGCCAGATCAAATCCACCCCAACAAGAGAGAGACTGAAAGTCATCATCACCTGATGGCTTTGTAGAGGCTTCTGGGCAATGCCTTTGCTGGGCTCAATTTAGTTTCCAGAGGACAGGTAGGCACATGAAAGTAAAGAGCAGCCATGGTTGGCTTCCTTGTTAGCTCTGCAGAGAGGATATGGGACAATACATGAAGCTCTACAGACCCTAGATGTGGTTCCTTCCCATTAAGGCTGAGGTGTGCTTTTGGGAGGCACATAACCATTCCTGTTCTAAGGACAGACAATTTACTTCTGGAAAGCTGAGAAACCAGCATCTTGGACAGCTCTGAATTCAGAGGGTATTTAACACATCTTTATTGTTGTGACAAAGCCCTAACTTGTGATCTTTGTGACTGCAGTTCTGTTTGCCAAGAACAATGCAGAGGCCAAACAAGGGTCTTACACAGATCCCAGATGGGAGCCATGGAGTCCATTTTACTCAGGTTGAAAGCTGTAGGCATGTCACACACCAACAGATGGTTAATTATCTCAATTTTTATTGTGACTGAGCTCAAAGACAGACCAAGTGTGCCAGCACCGATAGGAAGAAGCTCAACTGCCTCACCAGTTAAAGGAGGACGTGATTGTTCTCAATTTCTTGATGATGGAATCAGCAAATCCAATCCCCAGCCATCCTGAAGAGCCTCAATTAAAAGAAAACCCTACAGCTATGGAATATCATTTGCTCCTGAAGTCAGACCCTGTCAAGCCTTGTTTGAGAGTTAGAGCACTCAGACTTCAGGACACTGTCAACAGTCATTACTGCAGCGAGCAAAGGGGGGACCCCCCCCACCACAGATATACAGTTTCTCCCTCTAAATTAGGGCCCCAGTCTGATTTCAGAGGGAAAAGGATCAGGTGCATTGCTTACAAACTTAAGTCAAAAAAAATCCATTGTAGAACCGTTCTCAATTCCTGGGAGTCTTCTTCCCTTGGAATATATTTTTCAGAAGGTCAGTCTTATAAAAATCATTTGGAAATAAACCAAACAGCGTAACTAATGGCTGCAGCTGAGTAACCCCCTCTTAACTATCCAGCTCCACTCTCTGCATCTCAAACCTGTCTTAAGCACTGTAACTCATCACATATTTTACTTGAAGAATGGAGGTCCGATTAAGGAGAACATGTTTGCCAAATGCTTGAGTGTGGCAGATTCCAGAGTGCCTGATACAAAGATGAACATTCAACACTCACAATAAAAACTTTGTTGGTCACTTCAATCAAGCAAGATCCTAAGACTCTGGTAGCAAACAGCCACTTTTACCAAACCCTCTTTTACCTCTAATGAGCCATCTGACCAGCCAATGAATTGACAGGAAGGTTCATTCCACAGTCCTCATTTACACCTTGTATTTGCATAAACCGATCACACCAGATCAATGCGCAGTTCATCAAATCAAATCAAATCAAATCAAATCAAATCAAATCATAGGGCTGGAAGGGACCTCGTGAGATCATCGAGTCATGGTGAATAGTTGCTCATATTGGATCAGATTCAGCCATTCTTACACAAAATAGACATCAGTGGGGATTGCCACAGAGCAAGGTACTGCTCAGCATAAGTAAGGATGGCAAGATCTGGTGCCTTCACACAAAACTCTGATTTTACTACATAGCAATTTATCAATTTGGCGTAAGTCCTAAGTGCACCTTTTCCAGATCTACAGAATGGCAGGCCAGTAGTGATTCATGTCCCTTTCCTGGCAATATAAAATCCAACAGATCGAGACATACAGAGTCTTTATTATAAAACAGTGCTTTGACTGACTGCAATCTATTTTACACAGCTCTGTGAATGATTACTCAGACATTCTGCACGAAAAACAATCAAAACCTGTCAACTGAGAGTTTATTAAAATATATTTCCCTGAGGTTCCTCAATTGCTCTGAACACACATGCTCCACAGTCCAACTTCACAAACAAATGCCTGGGTAGGAAAGTGGGACCTTTGTAGATAGATACACTTTAAAACTCTAGCCAAAACCAGGGATGTCAGAATTGTCATCCTTTCTCTGAGAAATGATGCCCGAACTTAGAAGAACAGTTCTCTGAGCATCTCTGAGAGCATGGCGTCTCCCTTTCTGTTAATATAAAGTACAAAAGCAAGACTTTGTTGTAAAATTAACCGCTGCACTGGTGCCAGCGAGACATTCTGCCAATATTTCCCATGCTTACTAATTGTTCCTGGTTTTGTTTTGTAAGAAAACTGCCATCACACATACTTTCTCCCTATTGTGGTAGGTAACCACTTGCCTTTGAAAATTTACATAATTTATTCACGTTTGCACGCATGTCCACTTATATAAAAGACATACGGATCATTGACTTACATCCAGACTCTATATTCAGAGAATGTGTGAGAGAGTGGTATGCACATATGGTATGGCTGAATCTCTCTCTCTATGCATATATGCATATACTATGTATTTATTCACATGTACAGCATACAGCTGGATAGACAAGAAGTGTTAGAACCAAAGGAAAAAAGCAACTAAGGAACCTGACACACAACACAGTTTCTGATACACAAACTCACCTATGACCTGCCAGGGCAAATATTTAAGATACACATTTTGATTATGCCCTTTGCTCTGCTCACTTTTGCCTTGGCATCTCTTTCCCAGCAAAATTCTATGAAGCCCCGATATGCACAAATAACGCACAGTTATCACAGATACTCACACCAGATAGAAAGGAGACTGTGGAGAATCAGCCTGGATACAAGATGGAGTCACCAATCAAATGTTTAAAAAGCAAATGTTCTGATCCAAGATGCTTTGTCTGAAATACTTCTTAGATCACAGGGAACACAAGGAAGCAGAATGGAAAATGTGCAACAGTGTTTTGAAATGTTCGTGTCCATTTTTATTCAGAATTCAGTATATTAAGCTTTTTGTAGACACAGGAATGTTCAAGAGTATTAAATCAGCTGTCATAACAAACACCTTAAGCTGTGGCTCCGAGAAACTCAGCAGATACAGCTGAGAGTTTTCGTTTGCCTCTAGGATGACAACAGTAGAAAAAGACTGTCTTATGTAGGATTGTAAATTTCAGTTGGACGTATTCCTTTAGGTTTCATCACACAGCATAATATTGAATTAAACATTAATCTTTCATTCCTGAAGATTCCTGAACAATCCTGGTGGGCTGACAGCCCTAGTCACACGCAAAATTATATTAGCATATATTGTGGAAACAACACAGCTAGGAAATTTGAAGGAATCAGAGCCAAGAGAAAACTATGTTGAATGGTCCCCTGAAGGTCAAGACAAATGCTTATGAGGCAATGTTTGCACTAATAGAAGGCCTTACATTTTTAGTTCCTTAGCTCTCTGACATACAAATATCTGCGGATAGTGTTCACTGCTAGCGAGTGTCACCTTTACTCTTAACTAAGACCTACACTGAAAACTTACAACAGGCAGTCAGAGAGCACATCAGTAAAAAGGCTGTGGTGGGTCTGTTTGTATCAGACAGACTCAGAACCTGAGTGTTCCAAGACTCTCACCCTGCGAGTCTTATCCACAGAAGGAAAAGAAAAAGCAAGTTAAAAGTCCTAATTGCAGTGATTACTTTGGGCCCTTGATCAGCGTTGCCTGGCAACTACAACAGTAAACTCCCCTCCCCAAGCCACATAGATAAACCTAGCTAGACTTTAGATGTATATTTTAGAGAAAACTATGTCTAATTCTGCCAGCTCTTCCTCTCAGAGCAGTTGGCAACAATACATGCTGATGCCTAGCTATAGTCACTTGTCTGCCACCCAGAACACCGTGCCCTACTTAGAGTGCATGTGAGAATCTCAACAAAGGCATCCAATCTGCCCTCCTGCTCCATCTCCTAACCTCTAAAAATTGTGCCTGCACTGGTCAGCAAAACCCTTTCACTTTCAGAGTCTAGGAGAGAAGCTTGTAGGCAGCAGCAAATTAAAAATACAGACCACTTGTCATTCTGCGACTTCAAAAATTAACAACACTGGTCCCTAGCCAAATAAAGAAAGAAAGCCAAAAGACGACAAAAATGTTGGCATTCCTTTTAAAGCTGAAGTACAAAGTGGATTCCAAAGCAAAGACTACACACCACGCTTTAACCATAACTGCTGCAACATGTTCCCGACAGTTAATCTACATCATCCTTAGCATTCGTGGCTATTTTTCATACATGGAGTTTTCTCGGTTTTCTTTTCCCATTGTGTCACTCTCCACTGAGAGTCACATTAAAGCAGAAAGGCTTCTCTTTTGCGAGCAAATAGTTGGTTCACTTCCATGTTTGGACATGGAGCCAGGCATAGCCAACTCCAACCTTGATCTGTGAGAGTCAGTAAACGAATATGTTCATACAAATATACGCATCACTTTAAGAATGTGTTTGTGTGTGTGAGAAAGACACGCATAGGAACACACGTACGAACATCTGAATGCAGACGAAGGGCTCTCTCACTGGCTCATTTCATTCCAGCTCAGAATGAATAAAAGCTGGATTTCGTCCCTTGTATTTTGCTCTCAATCTGTCTCCCTTGCTAGCCACCCCACATCAAACGCTTCCTCTCAATCCATCTGCGCACCCTCTCCCACAGGATGGCTCTGCTGGAAGACACAGCCCAGTTGCACTCAAATAAGCTAGCCCAGTGAAATGAAGGAGGTCAACAACTGAGGAAAGCAGGGATTTGGGGAAGCGATAAGTTGATATTGTTAAACGTTACTGTCCGCAGAGTGCAGCGTGACCCAGTAATACTCAGTGAAGCACAGTTTGTGAGCACCTCCCTCCCTCAGCCTCATCATTAGACTTCGACAGCTGCATCTCTGAGCTACTGACATGCCCGGGGCAGGGTCTCAGAGTTCTTTACCAAATTCAAAAACATTGACAGAATAGATGCATTTCTAATCCCTTTTGCCTCAGAAGGGAGGGTTTACATTGCATGCTCTTCTGCAAATCACAATCACTCCTCACTATGATTAAACGAGCCCACTTCTGCTGCCGATTGAGACCTTTGCTCCAAGAGACATAAACAGCATATTTGCAAGCCAAGCCAAATCAATAACCCCATTCTCTCCCCCTCACACAGAGAAGCGTTCCCTTACCTCTCATTGTCCACGCTCCTGAAGCCAGGTAAAATGTGCCGGAAGCTGCTGTTCCTATCAAGCTTAGGCTGGCTCTTTGTCCTTTTGATGGAGCCTTTAAGCCGACGGCTGAGGAACCCCTGTGGGGTGAGACAAGAATACTAAATTATAACCCTCCCACAAGAGAGAGCCCTGAACCTGCTCCCCTGCACCCTAGCCCAGCTAGGCAAATTGTTCTCTCCAGCTCCCTTCATCTGCAGCTGCTGGGAGCGTTGTTAGTCTTGTCAGCCCCGGCTCGAAGGATTCCATCCAACATCTGCTCCCAGTGCTTGCAGAGGCCAGAGAGCGACGTAGACGCGAGACTCCCCTAAGCCTCTGTTACCTTGGCAACCATCAGCTCACATAAAAATACTGTCTGAGAAACAGGACTAGCATATTGCAACTCCCGACGAGATGAAACACTCGGACTTGGGGCCTTGCTTGACTCAGCCCGGCAGCAGTGCCAGGACTGTCCGCCAGGCACAACAACTCGCCAACCTCAGGCCACAGCAATTGGAATATGAGGGACAATGATTTACTCACCTGTCAGAAAAGCCCCACTTGCTTGTGCCAGACAAGTGGAATTGGACACGGCTGTTGCAAATATATCGACATCTTCCCCCCACCCCTCTCCTACACTGCGCAGCGTTAGAATGACCTATCTACACAGCCTGCACACGGTACCTACATGGAGAGAGAACAGACCTGTCCAGGACAGGCAGTATATACTCTATGGAGCCTCCTCCCTCCCCACGAAACAAACAGCAGTCACTGAAATGCTTTAGAACAAGGCTAGCATTAAATTTTTTAATAGCAAAGCTTCTAATGTGTTATTTGCTTATTGCTAGGAGCTAACGTTCTTCATAATCTGAACATTACATTTAATCTCACCGCTAGGGAAGACAAAGAAAGAAAGCCGCTGCTGGTGCCCAGCGCTTTGGGATGGGAGAATGGGCTGAGGGGACGGGCACAGTGGCTGCAGAGGGCAGCACGGCATTTAAAGGAACAAAAACATGATGGTAGGAGCCCAGAGAGCAGTTCTTCTCAGTGGGGCACATTGTCACCGTGGGGGGCTGAGTCAGATGGAAGTAAAGATCACAGCCAGTTATTTTGCAAGCTCAGATCTAGCTGTGCATCTTCCCAGTGTTGTCCTCTCTGAGGTGGTGGTGATGTGCATGGCCCAAACATGATATCCACGGCTCCTGGGGCCCATGGAGCCTTTCAGTTATGCCAGGCCAGAGCCTATTCTACTTTTCCAATCAATCCTGGGGAATGGCTGTCTCACCGTCTCTCCAGTTGCCTTCTGAAGACAAATAAATGCCTCCCGCATACTGTAGTCTCTCTCTCTCTCTCTCTCTCACGTAGTTACACGTAAGAACCACCAAGCACAGCTAAATGAAACAAAGCCTCTCACATTGTCTATTCTAGGAAAACAGCCATCTTCCTGGGCAGTGTCAATGGGTCTGATAAGATCTTCCTTGGGGGTCACAGGGCTAGCTACCTGGGTCAGCATGTGGGGGCTTCAGACCCACAAATAACTAGCTCGTTTGCAAATGTATCAAGAAACGCAAACACTCAGCTACCTGAGCCAAAAGCCACCTCACTCATGAATGTGATGTAACCTGTACTCCCAGGTACAAGCTGTTCTTTCAGAGCCACTTGCTTGATTGGAATGGGGACGGTAGAATATGGGGCTACCATGAGAAATGCATGTGACAGTCCAGTCCTTTCAGCTGGTACTGTAAGAAGCTGTGAAAAGTAGTCATTATAGCATTTGCCCCTCTATGGAACAGGGAGCCCAGAAATGGGAAACATGAAGTCCCTCTGCAGTAGCAAATCTGGGGATCCTTTTAGAAACCCCCTTAACAATAAGTCTCATCAAAGATTATATCCTCATCTATTGTGCCACAGACTTGCCAGACCACTTGCCCTTTCATGTTTGCCCATGACATCTCCATACTTGCTATGTTGCTCCACATTCTCTTGCCTGTCCAGCACATGAGTAAATGACCTTTTATCTGTTACCCACCATTAAACACAGACTGAGTGAAATTCACATCAGTGTGAAGCCACTGGAATTTAAACCACACAGCATTTATATCTAGTTGAATACTGACTGGCCCAAGTGGGATATCTGGGATTTGGAGGGGAAGGAGAAGCATTCTGCCATATCAACACAGCCCTTCTGTATCATTTCTTCTGCTGTTACTGTGGAGGAAGGATCCAGCAACCTTCTCTTGGGCATATTATATTTTCTGCCATACCAGATAATGATCACGAGTTCATCAAGTCTGGTCTCTTGGCACAGGCAATAGCCAAAATCCTAGGCTTCAGAGGAAGGCCAAAGAGAAAAAATGCAACTGGCCAATTGTATGTTCTCTGCAGCAATTGGATTCGACCCAGAAGCAAGAGATTAGACTCCCTTCGTCTTTGAGAGGCTAGCTACAAATTTACATCTCGTAACTTTATTGAGCCACTTTTTAAACTCCAGTGACAGCTTTTAACTCTGGACACAGAGTTGAAAAGGCAACAAATATTTTTCTGTAACAAATGAACATGGCTACCTCATGCTATCTTACATTTCACATCTTGACAATTTTTAGATGATTCGAGCAAGGCTTGTAAATTAGAATTTAAGATTGCTATAAGACATTATGCTCCTTCTGTTCCCCACTCCTTTACCATACATTGCCATCAGTGGGAGCACACAATGCCATTTACAGTTTTCATTGCCAGCTTTGCTGGAAGAATTAGATGTCAGAGATTTTAATGCCGATGAATTATAAAACTATCAACACTTCACACTCAGGGATGGCAGGTCACTCGTACTTAAAGAACTTTACAAGAGTGGGAAACCATTGTTATTCCTGATTTTCATAGCTGGGGTAACTCATACAGAGATGAGCAAACTGTCTTGTCTAAGGAAAAGAGACAGAGAACAGAAACTGGTTTCACTCTCTTGGATATCTGCCACTCTTTGGGTATGATAAGATTACCCATCTCATCCTTCCTGTTGACCACAGAAGAGATTTGAACTCTAGTCCTGAGAAGAGAAAGGCTTGAATTACTATCTTCCAGCACCACTTACTCCAGTCTTCCTACAATCTCATTGAGAGTCACACGTGGTTAGAATAAATTAAGTCCCCACTGTCCTTTGCATCTTGTTTATAATGTTAGATTGAGAGTTCTTTGGGGCAGGGACTATTTCTTCCTTTATGTGGGAAGCACTTACTACTAATAAATAAATAATATGAAACATTGTGCTATTATCTTAAATGGATTAAATATTCAGAAGCACAAAGAGTTTAATAGGCTCTAATACAAATGACAGTCCACAAAAAGCTGAAGGCAAATGAAGGACTTCCCTAAAAACACCCACAGTGGAAAATCATCAGAAACTAGAAGCTGCGGTGTGGAAGTCCCCCACTCAATATAATTCATCTTGCCCTTTAGGAGCTGTGAAGTAACAAAGTGTTTTCATAAAGGTGTCAGTATGGCACTGTATCAGTTTTCCTTTACATCGACCAGCGAGTCCTCTCTGTGCTGGAATTCTGGTCTCCCTCCTTGGCACTGCGTGCAGGTGGCATAGCTGTAGCCGGGCACATGCGACACATAGAGGAATTTCTGTACTCAACCACCACATCAAGGCCTCTCAAGTCTGCTGGTACACTCCTGCTATTCCAAAACAGGCATTATCTGCCACGCTGACCTTGCGAGTGGCTTTAAGGAGACGGACACACAACATGTAGCATTAGAGAGCCCTTATGAGACAATTTGCTAGGAACTTATGCCAGGATCTGAACTTATGTCTCTAGGGCCAAATAGCACATGCATAAGCTCAACATGCCACCTAGGCCCTTCTCTCATGTCATGCCAATCAACTTTCCTCAACATATCTACCAACTTCTTAACCTCAGGTGCCATCTATGCACACTTCTCCTTGTCTTTTATTCAAGGAATTCTTCACTGGATCGAAAGCTCTGTTTAAGACATATACATCATCAAAATCAGGACCTGCTCTTGTACCACACTCAAGGCCCCCAACACATCACGGAACAGTACTTCCTCTGCAGTCAACACAAACACTGCCCCAGACTCTTATCAGGCCTTGTCAGATGAAAGAAGCAGCACTGTGTACAGCTAATCTCTTTAATGGAGATGGACAGGATCTGGTGCAGCAAAGAAATACCTCTCCCCAATGCTGACAGATGGACTAGTTCCATCACTTGGGCCTGTAGAGCAATGGTAAAAAGATAAGAGCCTACAGACACTTTCTCGGCTCAAGAAGTGGCCATTTTGGGTCACTGGGGCAGCACACTCTGGCCAGATACATTCTGCAGGGTACTCCTGAAAGTTGCCTGGAGACCTGCTGCATTCCAGTGTCTCTGCAGAGAGCGCCAGCCCAACCCCCCATAAGCCTAGAAGTCAAAAGATGCCCAGGTGCTCTGCTGCGAAGCTAAGCAAGTCAACTTTTGCAAGTGGAAGGGTTTGGCTTTTCTGAGTTTGTTTCCCTAAATACGGACCCGCATTGGGAACGTCTAATCCCATGCAGACAGGAGACTGAAATTATAAGACGATGCAGGAGGCAAAGGGGAGAAACAAATGTTTCCTTTCAAGTTATGGATGCTACCTTTATTCACTTCAGCAGCCACCGCCACTGAGAAGAGACGCAAACGTCAACATAGGACGGGTAGTCTGGATGTGAGCTGGGCTCTTTCTCCCTACACTTTTGAGCAATGCTCATTTGTAAGCAGTTAAGACACCTCAGAGAGGAAAAGCAGTTCAGGAACTCAGAGCTCTCCTTTTACTTGGGATGTGGGGTGCAACTGAACAATGACACTATTTTATATAGGTAGTGAACACTTTAGCTGAAATCTCACTCCTGTGGGTAACAAAAGGCCCAGAGTGCAAAGCTACTACCAAGGTCCTGAAACTTGTCAGACCTGTATGTCACTAGTCTGTTGGATGCTATGGTACCAGCTGAATTCATCACAGAGTGGCAAGGAGAAGTGTCCTACTGCAGAAGAAGAAATAAGGCAACCATCCCTAGAAGCCTTCAGGAAAGTTTCATCAAACCTCTCAAGAGGATGCAAGGGACAACTCTAGATATGTAAACTGCTCTCATGCTTACCAACTCCCCACATGCCCTCTAACACTTCAGAGGAATGTTAAGCAGACACCCACACTACCTGGTTTTGTTGTACCACCATCTCTTTTGATATGAGAGAAACAATAGGAAGTCGATACCTGTGTCATGTCAACTTGGGGTTGAGCTGGGTGCCATCTTTAAATTTAAACACTGTAAGGAAAAATGCTTGCACAAACTTACTCGCCATTCCTCCCTCTTCATGGATTCATCTGTGCTCAGCTGGTATGACTGGCTAGACTCTGGCAGCTTGTGGCATAGCTTGACTCCCTATCCCTCTCTTCCCCTACTCCTCACTGTTCAGATTGGGTTCTCAGTCTAGGGCTCCTTGCAGGTATCCACAACGGTCTGCAGGGTGCTGGTGGTGTCTCCCCACTTATGGGATACAGCTTATGGTAAAAGAGGCAAGTCTGTAGTCCCTAGCCTTGTGGCACACCTGCCAAAGTTCCTTGACCTTCATGGAGCACAGCTGCTGATTGCTGGGACAACCCTTCGCCTGCATCTCCAGTGCAAATTTTTCATGGATGTCCACATTTCTCTAGGTAAGTGGTTTTCAAACCACAGGAAGGGACACAGCACTGGGTCACAGACCCTCAGTTAGTGGGTTGTGGCGTCCTCTGCTCCTGCCACCACAAAATCATTGAAATGCATTACCCAAAGACATAACTGTTGGGTCACAGACATAAATGATTTTTTTTCAACTGTGTCCCAAGAAAAGAGTCTGAAAACCACAGCTCTAGGTGGTCCACGGCTGTGCCTGCATAGCCTTTTCTCCCCAGCAGGCCCAGGCAAGCCATTACCTGCTGCCTGCTCCAGGAAGGAGCACATCTAGTGCATGGAAACTGGCATGGTTCGTTGGATGGAGGCACAAAACAAGGAAGAGCTGCTAGGTGTGCCCTCCAAGGTGAACAAATAGGAAATGGCATTTCAAAAATACACAGAGAGGTTTTAAGGGAACAAGTGGAATTTCCAAAATTCATAGTCCCCGGTCAGTGGAGTTTACCACTCTGACCAGAGCAGTCACCATTGCAAGGAAAGCTGCACCGTGGGACAGCAGCTGGAGGACTGTTATTAGGGTCAACACAGGTTGTGCAATGTCTACACAGAAGTTTGACCATGGTTCCAAGCTGCTCAGAGAGGTGCAGTTACTTTGCCATTGTAATGGGGCACCACCAATGAGAGACAAATTTGAGCACAGACACATGCACAAATAAAACAACACAAGGTAACTTAAGTAAACCTAACCTTGTACTGTAGATCACTTTTTAAACCCCTCTTCCTATCCATTTAGGAATTCATAACCTGCTCATCACCATGGGTACTGGACTCCTTAAAAAGTCAGATGTGAGGATCACCCAAAGACCTGGATTCCCACATATTCTGTACATTCAC
Organism: Podocnemis expansa; assembly: GCA_007922195.1. Lineage (NCBI taxonomy): Eukaryota > Metazoa > Chordata > Testudines > Podocnemididae > Podocnemis > Podocnemis expansa. The sequence goes on from ML682087.1 coordinate 4,143,824, forward strand.
TGGAATCTTATGTCTTGAGAAACAGAAACTCTGGCTTTCCAGGCACACTTGGCTACTTAACAGAAAACAAGGCATGGATAATACCAAAACCTACGGTCTATTTTCTGTTTTTTAAAACTGGCATACAGATCACGTGTATCTGAACAGCCTAAAAAATGTGAGAGTGCAGATATGAGTACCACAATATTAAAAAGCATTGAAGATGAACCAAGCAATATGTGAAATGTGCTTATTTTTTTAAGGTTCAGACTTCAAGGAATCCTGTTGGCCACTTCTCGAACAACTGTCATCCAAAAGAATCCTGGCAGCTCTTTATAGTTTCCATAAACCCCACCACACTGAAATGCTACCAGATCTAGAATGGAAAGACTAAAGTCAACCTGTCCTCATCTCATAGCTCAACAGTAACACAAGAGGGGGAACTCTGGCTTGGGGCAAAAGGAAAATGCCCTGGTCTAACACAAATATTATGACAGCAGACAGGATTTCTGTCTTATTCAAAAATCCCCCACTCAGTAACACAACATACTGATGTGTTCAGAGAAGCCTCTGGATTTATTTTTCCTAGTTTTTTGTTAGTTTATGGCTGTCTTCAAGTAAAACCTCACTACACATTTTTCAAAGCTCTTCTGGTATGTGTTAGCTACTCATTGTAGTAAAATTGCCAAACTCAGCTAAAATGTTACATACAAATAGAAAAATCCCAGCTTTAAATAAATGACTATCTGCCACCACTATAGACTAATACAGTATTTTATACCTCGTGGTTTCCCGTTTCTAGGGAAGAGGGATGAGCTGGTTGTCATGGCAGAGAACCCAGTCCAACGTGCGTTCTTGAAATACCACAGACTTCTTGTACAACCATAGCCACATCTCAGCCTGGCAGGGTCACTTTTTATTCTGGGAATTTATTTGAGTATCTCAGCTCCTTGCCCAGAGTTGAGCTGTTTGGGGCACACATCACCTTTTGGTTCTAGGCTTGTACAGCACCTAGCACAAAGGGGTCCTGGGACATGACTGGAACCCCTTATGCTACCACAGTACAAACAATTATAAAATGGGAATAAGTACCTACAAGATACTCTGAAGCTCAGTTAGTGAATGATGTTTGCAAAAGGAACTAAAATACTTGACAGGAAGGGACCAAATTTTAACTAAAAGTATTGATACTCTTCTAAACTCTACTGGGAAAAAAGCTCCACCCACAAACTAAGTGCCACCCACTTGAAATAACAAACCAAGATCTCCCTTACAAGAGATCTTCAAATTATGATTAGCTTTCACTTTTCTGGCACACCTAGATCAACCACAGAACACTGATATTTAATTGCCATCATTGTACTTCAGAGTTAACACACATGAAATGAATATAGGTCCTTTACACTTTTCAGAGCAATTGTTGCAGCCTGTCCAGAGACTCAGGTAAACATCACAACACCAGTTTATATCTGAACCTTATTAACATTTTTGTCACAAGCATAAGAATTAAAGACTTAATTGTTTTGTTTTGGCTCTTTTTAAATGAAATCTGATTTTCTGAAACACAAAATGGCTGCCCTCATAAGGTAACAGTGGCTTAGTGAAATGACACCTTCCAACCTCTTGTGGGGGATATTGATATTATAAAGTGAGAAAGAAAAAATCAGCACTATGAGGAACTCTCTGGATGCTGCAAAAGACAAGATCATTAATATTCGTGTTGTGAAGCAGCTGGAGATTCTCCGATGGAAAAGGCTACAGAAGCACAAGGTATTATTATTTATTTCAATGAACAAAAAAAACGAGTGTCCCATTATCCTTGTTATCGTCAGAATTCGAAATAAAACGGAAGCCCTCTCCTGGGCAGCATTCAATATTTGCTTGTTACCATGACAAAGATATCCAGTGCACAGCTCCACCATTAGCCTTGTAAAACGTGTCTGTATTCAACTCTACCAGTGAGCACAACGATAGAAGATAAAACCAAGGGAAAGTTCAAGAGTCAAAAGTTTATCCTAAAAGTCTGAGAAAAAAGCAAGTCCTAAAGTGTATTCTTTCAATTGATACAAGTAAGCAAGAAAATTTTATGTATAGAAATGACCTCCAAAGATCAAGTGCTCTTAGTATGGTGGGGTGCTCTTTTGAATAGATTATATTTAATTTATTGCTGTTGACTCTTTCAATTTGAACTTATAAGTTAAAAGCTGTTCCCCTGTCACTGTCATCCAATTCTATTCCTGTTGAAGTGATAAAGGGCTCGATTCATGAATTTAAAAAGCAGACAGCCTCTATCGAGTTGCCTTCCTGGGAGTGGGCATTCTCTGCACATGTTATTCTTGCACAAGATTCGTTTTTGCAGAAGCATGTTAGTGACTAGTATAGAAAGAAACCATCATCACAGCCTCACCTGAGATATTCATGGATCAATCACTACATGAAATTTCCCATTAAGTTAACTTTACAAGTTATCCATGCAGATTTCTTGGACGATGACCCCTCAGATTCAAAAGGGATAGCCATGTTAGTCTAGTCCAGTAAAAAAAACAACAAGCAGTTGTGTGGCACTGCATTTCAACAGCCGACTCATGCAGATCAAGAGTCTGCCCAGCATGCATGGTACTGAGTCCTGGGGGGGGCCCCTTCACAAGTCAGCAGGAATTCAGGGATCAAGGGCTCAAAAAGCCAAAGAAATAGCCAGTAGACCTACAAATGCATCTATCCATCTAGAAGACAGACATGACATAACCCTTTAAGAAAGCAGGAAACCCATACACATGCAAGAGAAGGGGCAAGCTCTCAGATTTATCTTCTTATACTTGCACACACCAAACTCAGTAACTACCCCCAGGCACCCTATAAGCCCTAGAGGAATATCCAGCTCAGGTGAAATGAGCTGCACTCACTCCAGGTGACTAGAGCAGTAGAGTACATCCATGAGAAACAAAGTCACACTGACCCATGATATGGTCCAATATCTGTGCCCGGGGGGACAGGAAAGCCTCTTTCTTTCACATATGAGGGATTAGAGTGAAAGCCAATCGCATAAAACAATATTTCCAGAATATTCCATGTGTCCAGTAACATCTGCTTCTCATGGCAGGTCAAAGACCTATCACTGCATACTCTTGCCAGGCTTGTCCCCTCGCAAGCAGAGGGCCTGGGGAAGACGCCAAGGTACAACGTGGGAGTACATAGAAGTGTATACTGGTAAGCCAGGCCATAAAGCCATCACAGAATGCAAGAAACAGTGCACGTTGTTAAGAGTTGCTTAGCAACAATGCCCTTGTGTGGCATGAGATTAATACAATTTGCCCTGTCATTGGAAATACTTAGCTCAGACCACTGGAAAAAAAAAAAAAATCAGTTGAAAAAGGACTGAAGAGTCAGCCTGGGGTCACAAAAATTAGAACACCACTTAGTAAGGATGATAGGGGTTAATCAGGAGGCCAAGGATTTTAATTCAGGCAAACATCATTTAGTCACAGAGGAAAGAAAAGGAACAGCTTTAGCAGGCCACGTTTTGTCCCTTCCCCACTTCTGTCTAATGCACGGTTGCTGCTCAGTCTAGTCTCCCATGCTTTGATCCACTCCACTTTAAGTGTCCTAGGTCTAGGTTCCACTGGGTGCTGGGGACAGGATTTGTTCTACTTTAACAGCTTCTCCCTGCTACAAACCATGACACACATTGCTGAAGACTGGAAAATGACAACTTTCTGGAGGTGTTATTGTCTTGGCCATCAACGATAAGAACACCATGGCTTGGCACGCCTGGATTGCACACCCATATAAATATCCTCGGGGAGTTTTCTTGATCCTCAGCCTAAACGTTCCTCAGCTCAGTTTCATTCCATTATACGGTACCTCTCCTTTTATATCAGGGGAAGTAACCCCCATCTTGCCTTGGCATTTTCATCTCCCAGGTAGTCTCATACAGCTATCACACCCTACACTACTCACAGATTGGACATGCTTTGTACTTTTATCTTTCTTCTAGGAAGGGATGGGGCACTGGAAAGTGTTCAGGCAAAACCAGCATCCCAAACTGAAGCAGCAGCAAACCAATTAAGTGCATGGCTGCGCTCCTGGGATAGCACTGAAGGGCTGATGGGTTGCAAACAGGAGGTGTTCATACTCTGGGTGAAGAATCTGGATTGACAGAGAAAGCCTGCCAGCAGCAGCAGCCAGAAAGCAGATTGCATTCTGAGGACATGACTACTGAGGGATCAACTGGTTCTTCAATTTGACCTCTTTTGCTCTTCTGCTAAAACAAAAACAACACTGCCCTGCATTATTTGTTCTCTGCTCCATAATTATCATACTGTCAACAGTTCGTATCTGAACAAGACAGATAAATATTCCAGAGGAAAGTAGGAGAAGAGTAATTGGGCAATCAGCAATGAATGATGCAGGAAACACGATGCAGGTAGAATGTATGAGAGTGACCTTGAAGGACAGAAATGGTTATTTATCAAAAGAGAAGAGCAATTGGACAAGGCAGCTCATACCTGAGCCAGCAAAGAGCCACGCATGGGCATCACCCAAGGAAGTACCACCACCTTAGACTGAAAGAGCCTCCTCGCTGACACAGCACACTGGGCCCTCACAAAATTAAAAACTGCCTTTGCCAAACTTTTTGCTGCTGGGACTCAATCTTTGGCGCTAGGTGAAAGGAGATCTCAACACATACCTTGCTCAGTCACTGGTGAATATAGGAACCTGAGCCTAGTGAGATGCTATGCCTCTTGTGAGGTGCTGAGCACAGTCAACTGAACTAAAGAGTACAGAGCACCTTTTGGGAACAGGCCCTTGTTAGCAGCTTTGGGACTCTGCTTGCTCTGCAGAATGAAGGAAGCCTGGGGATTCAGCCCTTTGCATTCTTCGGCCCTCACCTTGGAGAACTGGCATGACACCAGAGCCCTGAATATTTTCACTCTTTAAAAAATACCACCACCAAACAGCAATCTAAGCAAAGTGATGGCATGACCAAGCCAGGTGCTGGCCTTCATCCCATTGCTGCTATCAGTGGGAATACATGTACCCTTTGTGCGTTCTGTCACCTTATTGTTTGCCATACCCTCTTGCTCAGTCTAGATATTTTTGTCATAGCCTTTCTGATGTCAATGTTGATCTCCATTTCAAGTTGAAGGTTGACTGTGATAGGGGAACTAGGTTTGTGAACTCATTCACTACTTCAATGTCACAATAATTTATGTTGATAGAAGATGCTAGGTGTGTCCTCAATTCCTTGGGACATCGTAGCACATTTTTTAAAGCTTATAGTAAGCGCAAAGTCTTTGGAAAAACTTGCTTTGAGATTTTGGAGACGTGTGTCTGCGTGGGCTGTCACTCCTGAATCATCAGCAAAAGAGGTGGCATTGAATGAGGACCTTCTGAGTCTTGGTTTTAGATCTAAGTCTTGCAAGATCAAATAGCTTACTATCAGGTCTTGTGTGGGAGTAGACTCCTGCAGCTGAAGAACCAAAAGTTTGGTTCAGTAACAGGGAGAAGATCCTGAACAGAGCTGGGGCAAGTACAGAGCCTTGTTGGACTCCACTGCGAATTGGGAAATCCTCAGCGATTGAACTGTCATGTTGCACTGTGTCACAGCAGTTTTCATGGAAGAACTGAAAAATGTTTTGGTGTTTGGGGGGAGGGGCACCCAATCTTTTCTAGAAGCACAAATAGTTCACTTCAACTGACAAGGTCACAAGCCTTTCTGAGATTAATAAAAGCTATGTAATGTTGGTTAGTTTTGGGGGTTTTTTTGTTTTTGTTTTTTTTTTTTTAATTTTCTGCATTTCTCTTGTAGCTGTCCCAGGAAGAAGATCATGTTGATAGAAAACCTTTCAGCTCTGAAGGTACACTAATTCAGGATAAATTCTGTTTGGAGTCTATTCAGGACAACTTGGGAAAGGCTCTTCTCCTGAATGGAAACCCCTGGCAAGGGAAATGCCATGATAGGTGGTACACTCACACCTTGTTTTTATAGAGTGTGTGATGGTGATGGCAGCTATCATTTCTTGTGGTACTCCACCTTCTTTCCAGCACAGACAGAGTAACTCATAAAGGTGTTGTAGTAGGATAGGTTTTCTGCATTTTATGACCTCTGACAGCTTTCCTGGGGGCCTTTCCATTGGGAAGGCCACCTATAGCAAGGCTAAGCTTCTTCACAGTTGATTCATCATGAAGCAGGTTCATAACAGGCAGACTTTTGATAGCATTGATGGCTGCATCCATATCAGTATTTTCATGAGAGTGAAACTCAGAATAGTGTTGCACAAAGCAAGCCGTGGCACTAAGTATTTTAGAACTACCAGAGATAGATTAGAAACAGTTCCCCAGCCTCATGCTGCATGGTGTCCTCTGGTCATCACCTACCTGAAAGGAATCTGCCCTGACCACAGAAAACCATCTCAGTTACACATCCCATGGCAGTTTATATGTCCCTCTGGAGCTCCCAGTATCAGCCACCGCTGGAGACAGGCTGTCCAATTCCAGTCTGCTCAGGTGAAGCTGCTCTTAAGTTTTAAAAACAGAGGAAAATTACAGTCTTTGTGTACGACTTCCTGCACACCGTACTGACCTTCCCCAGGGAAGAGACAGTCCTCAGGACTCTGAAGACAGATCATTCTACCCCCATGTCTGTGAGGAGAAAGCCAAAGGAGCTAGCCACAAAGTACCTCACTTAGTGAGTGAAGCAGGCTTGTCTCATAATCAGTTCTTTTTATCATTTATTTGTATCATCATAACACCTAGGAGTGTGAATTCTGGATCAGGACTCCACTGTGCTGGCTGCTGTATGGACACAGAACAAAAAGGAGTTTATAATTTATGTACGAGGCAAGATACGTTAATTTGTTTCTTCGTACACCCATCTGTATCAATGGCTGTGTTCACACAGCACTCTTATTTCGAAACAACAGAGGTTGGTTTGAAATAAGAAATACCCTGTTCACACGACGCACGGTTGTTTCAAAACAAGTTAAACCCCATGCAAGGACAAAAAAAAGTTGTTTCAAAACGATTGTTTCAAAACAACGCCATGCAAACGTGTTGTTTCGAAACAACGGTGACTTGTTTCGAAATAACTGTTGCCTGAACCTGCTATTTCGCTTTGAGCTTTTTTCCTTAATTCCAATTAACAAACTGTTAATTCGAATTAAGTTATTTCAAAATAAGGTGTTATTTCGATACAAGTTGTTTCGAAACAACCGTATCGAAATAACCCCCTGTGTGTGAACACAGCCAATGAGACAATAAAGGCCAGCAAGACAGGCCAAGAGCATTGCTACATGAAGCTTGGAAAGTGACCCTTGTCAGGCTCACAGAGTGATTTTTCCCCTAAGCACTGCAGGTTTAACAGTTGATTATAATTTACTTTTGGTGCAGACAACTTGAAAAACAGGCAGCCTTCTGGAACTTGCAACTGAGAGACAAGAAACAGGAAGGATTAAATAGTCCCCTATGTGCTATGCAGAGCCCAAAACATTTCCAAGCCAATATTCCATCACCATCTTCCTGACGTACACTCTTGACACACCAGTTTAGAAGAGTCCACAGCCTGGGTAAAACTCTGCATTTGTTATCGTAAAGAGGGAACTGCAAAGGCTGGGAAGTTACCTGGGCTACATTCAGAAATGTAGATTAAGGGTTTTGGAAGAGCACAGGTGCATGTGCAAATATTCTGGCCACAGACCTGCAGGCACACTGAAACTCTGGCTCTACATAAAGGGTGGCTCCACTAATGCAGCATTGCAAACATCGTAGCTCTGCTACAGGCCTGCTGTCTGTCACATCACTGGGAGAGCCACAGCATTTTTCAGCAAATGTCCAGCCCAGGTTAGAAGAAAACAGAGGGAAAACCAATTACTTAACTCCTAAGACATTCTACAACTATTTTCCATGTGTGTTTTCAAGAAATATCCTCAAAGGATTAGCACCACAAGGCCTGTATAACTACAGCCTTTCAGCCAAAGCCCTCAAATCTATAAGATATGCAGCTAAACAGGGCCCAAGACTTTGAAAACCTACCCCATGGTGGTCAGAGGATTCAACTGTTTATGACATTAAGAGTTTGTAGTATTTGATTTTCAATAAATCTAATAAGTTTCACATTTACAGTCTCCTAGGCACTGTATACACAGGAGATTTATTTTACCATGAAGAGCCATAGATTCCAATCACAGAAATGTCTTTGAAACCTTAGAGAGAGAGAGAATGAATGTCTTTTAGATTAAAAGGGATAATCCCCATCTGACAGAAAATTATTCACACTCTTATAAATCTAAACTTCTACAATACTTTCTGTAGCATAATAATGACTTAAGCGCTTGATATCAGCTGTAAATCATTATGTCCATTCTGCTTTTAAAATGTAGTTGTGATTTCACCGAAGATAAAATAAAGAATTTATAGGACATGGTAGCAACGTATATTTGGATTCTAGGTGATCCCTTTCAGACATGACCAGCAACCAAACTCTACAAAGATTAATGGTTTCTATCACACAGACTCTTTATAGAGGGCATCCATGGGAAACCGCCTATCTGTTCCTAATACTTAAAGCTCATGCACAGGGCACCACAATATAACCATTTCGCTGTCTTGCTTTCTGTGATAAGTAACTCAAACCAAAGCCTCCCCAGGTGCCCACTCAGCACAGTGAAGAAAGGTGAAGAGGAATTCCTGACATTACTGTGTCGTGGTGAGCTGGGGTGGGGCTGAATTCGACCAGGATTGTGTGCTGGTGCGTCTTGTCGGGTTGTGCACGTCATCAAGTGTATCGCAACCCACAAAAAGTGAGAACTCCTGCACTAGACTGTGGGATCTCCCACGGGAAGCATGGAAGGCCCATTGTTTGGGACTGAAAAATGTACTGCACAGATTGTGAGAGTCAAGGCTCACAGTATTTTTGTGTGGTAGGTAAAGATTATCCCCATTTAACTGAAACACATAGAGATTAAATGACTTTCCCAAGGCTACACAGCAGGTTGGCAGGAGAGCCAGCCTTATAACTCACAACAGCTTGGTTCTCCATCTGGTACACTATCACCTAGATAACACTGTCACTTGTAAAAATGGACAGGTACACATAGAGAATGGCAGAATTCCATTTTTATAATTTTGACAGCTCATATCAATGTCTGTTGTTAATCCTTCTTTAGATTTTTATTTACTTACATTTTTAAAGTTGCAGGAAATGTGGCCGGGGGGGGGGGGGGGGGCAGATTTTTTTTTTATTTAATCCAGAAAGTTAGTGTTACAAACATGTAACATGAATTGTCAACATCGCATGTCACAGCACACAAGATAAATATCTTTAAATCAATAAGTCGGATCTGCTTCTATCATGCGTTTGTTAGTCCATGTGTAACAGGCCCACACTGAGTCTAAATCACTGGGGTTGATGCCAGCAAGTTCTCAAGAGGCATTGTTTCTAAGCCGGTCTACACTGAAAAGTGATGTCAGCCTAGGTATATCTCTTGGAATTGTGAGAAATGCACACCCCAGAGCCACACAATTAAGCCAACCTCACTCCTGGTATAGAGATAGTCCTAAGCCAATGGAAGAATTCTTCCATCGACTGACTTACTGTCTCTCAGGGAGGTGGATTACTCCTCAAAATGCACAAGGAGCCCGGTGGCACTTAAAAACTAACAAATTTATTTATTGCATGAGCTTTCATGGGAGAAAATCTGCACCTTCAAAGTGGCAGATGAAGTAGGATTTTTTCCCATGGAAATTCAGGCAATAAATAAATGTGTTAGTCCTTAAAAGTCCCACAGGACTCCTTGTTTGTTTTGCTGAACTAAACTAACACAGCTGCCCCTTTGGAACTTGGATTACTCCCCATGAAAAGAAAGCGCCCTCACTGCTGTAGCGTCTCTACCTAAACATTACCACAGTGCAGCTGCAGCATTTTATGCATAGGTAAAGTAAGGCTAGGTCTAGCTGCACATTTTGATTACCATTGATGGAAATATTTTTCCCTTGGTTTGGGTGTGTTCAGTGAAATCAGCATTTCCTGGCATTGACTGGGAAAAAAATCTCATCTTCCAGGCTCATATATAACTCCCTAAATGGTGCAATAAAACACCCATAGGAGACAAGAGGACTATCTCCGTAACTCTGTTCACAAGAATGTTGTCCTTTAAAGTCCACTTTCACTATACGAGACAAAATAAAATGTTTCAAGAACATTTTTATAGGCTCTTCCTCTGGCTTGATTCACAGTCTGAACAGCATGTAGATTTCATGCTCTTGCATCTAGTCATCACGCTACTTCCTGCCCAGCTCTGACCTAAAAATTTAAGAGCAAAGAAAACACTGGGAGAGTGGCCTGGGATCCATGTTTTCACTGTCTTGGTGACTGATTTCAAGTTTATACAGCAGCACCAACATTTTAATTGAGTGTGTTTTCACTGACAAACCCTCTGTGCTTTTTACTAACCCGATCGGTGGTCTCAGTAGGACAGTACGTTTAGAAAGCAGTATTGCCAATCTTTGGGGGCAGGGATTCATCATTATGCAGTTCTGCATTTAAAGGTCCTCATTCAAATGGCAAGCTCGAGCCACAGACAGATGCTAGTGGCTCCAAACACAGTTGCCACGTTTCTGAAAATTAAATTGGAATATTCATGTTCAGCTACCATTACATTTCCAATCATCCAAAATTGTTAAGTTTTCAAAGGTAAGGTGAACTCGACCTAAATCAGGAAAGATACCAGCCCTGTGTGTCTTCCACTATCTGCCTTTCCTGACATAATCCCAGCCAGACTTCATGAAAATACTTAATATTAGGCATGGAGAACTCACTGCCCTGATCTCAAGCCCATACTAGAAATCATCGAATAGTTCAAGCCAAATGTCAGTAAAATCACATTCTGCTTAGATGGAACTAAAAAAAGGGCAGAGAAAGGGAGAGAAAAATTCTAATGAAAGACCATACACAGCACGTATGCCACATATAGGAATATACCAGCCTTACTTTTAGGGGACTTAGTGGTTTTAAGAGTGCCAAGTGGCTTTGCAAATCCATAAAATAGTTCTCAAAACCTCAGTCTCAAGCCACAGTTAAAACAAGGCTAGGGAACAAGAATTATGTACAGACAACATATATAATTACTTATCAGATCTAATTCCAAGGGTATAGCCATGTTAGTCTAGTGATACCCACACCCACATCCACAAACACACAATTTACATCAGAAAGCTCAGAATACAGCTTCGCACTTTAACCACATATATTTAAATGTAATAAGCCATTTAAACGTAGATAGGATCCAACTCTGAGCTGCACTCTACCTGCTTTTCTCCCTTTCCTCCTAACTATGCTCTTGGCATCTAACCCTTGTACCATATCCTATGGCGCCGCCTCATGGTTAGGGTGAGGAGTGCGTTGTGAGGCAACACTAAGCCATAATAACTGTTGTGAAAATGTCCTTTTCAATTCATTATGTTCTCCAAGACATTCACTTCGAAAAGCAAGGGCATGAGGAAGATCCAATACACACAATGACCAGATTTTCCCACCAGCTCCCACTATATTAGAAAAATTAAACTGAGTCCATTGCTGATTTTAGTCTCTTCAAACTAGCAGCAGAGATATTTTGAAGGGCAGGAAGAAGTGCAAAGACTGTTAGGCACCAGCAGTGATTATTTTCTACTTAATCATTAGCAGTGGATTTGACATATTTAAAGCAGGATTTTGTTACCCAGCAGGAAACTTTCAAATCTATCAAGGTGATTTACCTTCCATTTATTTTTGTCTTAACTGTTTTTGACTCACTTGCTAATTACCAAAGAGAGCTGCATTTAACATCAGGCTGCAATCAGAAAACAACCGCACAAAAACGGCCCTTGCTGGTGATTTTACAGAATATAAAGCTTGCATTGCACCTCAGTTTTACCAATCTGTAAAACAGGAATCAATCTTCTGCTACTTCACAACATCAGTGGGAGGTTTAATTAATACTTGTAAAGGACTCAGATTTGAGGCTGAAGCACAAATTACCATCGTCTACCGAATCTATGTGGCCCTCATTATTACTCCCAACAATCTTGTGAAATAAAATCATCCCCACTTTGTGGGGTGAGGAGTCTGAGGTACAAAGATTCCAGTGACTTGCCCAAGGTTAAGAAATCTGTGAGGGAGCACAGAACTGAGCTTGGGTCTTTGTCAAGTCCCTGGCTAGTGTCCAGCTGTCTTCGGTATCCTTCTAGTGCCCCAGGTACACATGCTGCTCCCCAGATAGGTCAGAAGACAAGATCTCTACCCAAAGAGCTTATTATCTAAACCATATAATCTAAGATTATCTAAAGCTATGAAGAAACAAATCTGGCTGTCGGTTCCACCTGCCCCATTAGTACCTGCTGGCCCTAAAAGAATGTGGCATTAGCGTGCTATCAGGTACCATAAGCCAGGGGCATCGCTGGTGCTGGGCTTACATAGCTCGAGCCCTGAGTCCCGGCGCCCAAGCCCCAGGTCTTTTCCCGGGCCAGGGGCACTTCTGCCACAGGCGCTAACCCTTCTCTCCCAAAGTGGCAACGTGAAGGGACAGTCACCCAGGATCTCCAGAGGTTTCTTGGAGTTCGACACACGTCTGCAATTTGTCCCCTGCCATAACCCCAAAAGTCTGAAGTCCCGACTCAGGCAGCGCTCCCAAGGATTGCAATTAAAGACTTCAGGATTTGGCCTCGCCCAGCACTAGTCAACCAAGTGTCTCTCCTATCATTAGAAATACGCACATGCAAACCAGAGATTTGTGGTGCAGGGTCACAATAAGCACAATGGGTGGCAAACATCATTTCAGAGAGAGATCTGGGAAATAGAGATGTGATTAGTGTTTGAACTAATTTCCTTGATGTTGTGAAGAATGTCACAGGTAAGATGTGACCCATTGTGATTGTGGAGCAAGACACAGACAGGCTGGCTGCTGGCAGAGCTCCAGGGTCTGGGGCCTCATGCGTGCATCCCCAAAGGTGTTATGGCTTGCATCAACATTTTGTCAAATTATCCCTGATGTCTCAGGCACCATTATCAGCATTCTCTAGAAAAAAAGGGAGAAGAGGAAAAAATACAGCTCACATCTTCAGAGGGTAGAGCTGGGGAAAGACACAGCATGAAGGGGAAAGTGAATCCTGTTCCCATGGCAACTGAAGTTCGAAATAGTATGCAGAAATCAATGTCACTTTAATGCATACACACAATCTTGCAGTAAAAAGTTACTCGATTGGGAGTGCTCAAGGCATTGAGTGAAAAGGATCCATCTGGCTTTTCCCTGGTGTACAGGAGACAGTGTAAATCAGGAGCAACATCATTGATATGTGATATCTGCTGCTTCTGAGGAAGCAGGTTATAGCCCACAAAAACTTACACCTTAATAATCGTGTTAGTCTCTAAAATGCCACAGGACTCCTCATTTATCACGGATGTCAGTGAAGTTATGCTAATGCAAAACCTGCGTCCATGAGCCAAATCAGGCCTGCTGCCTCAAATAAATGCACTGGCTTTGGCACAGCTTGTCACTGCTTGGAAAGAAGGTCTCCCTGCTTCTCGGACACTAAGGAGCAGCAGTTGCACTGGGATCTGGAGGGGAGAGGAAGACAAGCAAAGACCACTCAGGCGCTGGTGATGCTCTAACTTAGCAGCCCTACTCATAGGGAACATGCTGCAGCATCTGGCATGACCATGCATGCTCAGGAAGTGAGTCAAGTTTTATGACATTTCCCGCACCACAGTGGCCTAGTGCTAGGACCCTGAATCAGGACTGACTCAAGGTGTGCCTTCACTGCAAGCAGGATCTGTGACTGCACCTTGTGAAGACATACCTGAGCAAGCTTCACATGATCTGGCTCACTAAAACAGCAGTGGAGCTGAAGTGGCATGGGTGGTCACATGGGCTGCCTGAGGTCACGGGCTTGTATCTGGACAGGTAGCCAATTCCACCATGGCTTCTCTACTATTTTTAGCTTTGACCTAGCTAGCTTACTCAGGTATGCCTGTACCAGCTACAATCACAGTGTAGACATAGTTTTGAAGGGAAGAGCTAACCCTTCATTACTTTTTGCTGCAGAGCCTGAACTTTCCTGAGAGCACACAGACCCAGGGTGCCACATCTTACCCAAAGACAGTCCAAGGGATCACAGCCAGTGACATGATACAATTGCAGCTGTTAGACAAGTCCTCAGCCTTGTTATTGCAGAAACAATTTTGGAATTTATGTATAGATTGTAGGCATCGTCTTTGGATTAGCATGAGAAAAGCATAGCCATGCAGCATTTTCAACCAGAATACCACGACTGTTGTAGGAAAGAAGGCATTTCCAAGTACGCCTACTAACTGATTTCATACTTGAGTAACAGGAGAGTGAGTGAAAAAAAATTAACATTTCCTAATAAAAAAAAATTCAGATATTAAGGTCTTCTTCATAAATGAGACGCGTTAAGCTGTCAGATCCGAAGTTACTGAATCCATCCAACAGGTCTTCAAAAAATCTTCTGAAAGCACGTCCATACTATAAAATGTCATGGAAAAAGTGGATGAACTTACTATGTTGCTGAATTTTTCCGAAGAATAATTCTTTACAACAACCAAGAAATTCTTTACAACAACCCATGAGCCTGGGATGTGGGGCTATTAAGTCGCAGTGGCTCAGGCTACAGTCTGGTGATGATTTCTGCTACATGTGGAGCGGGGGTGGGAGTGGAAGAAGACAGAAGGAGGTGGTGGTGTTGAAGATACCAGCACCACCGGCGCTTTTTGTCAAAGGCCCCGGAATCCCTAAGACTGCCCCTCGGCAGCCCAAGGGACTGTCTCAAGGATGCGACCCCTAAGACATGCCATATCCTTGACTTTTGGGTCCCCACCCCCCCCCCCCAAATGGCTCCCCGGCCTCACCCTCACTTTGCCTCCCAGCCTTGCCCTTGCCTCCAACCTCACCACCGGCCTCACCACCAGGCTTCTGAACTCGTTTCCTGGTCTCGCCTACTAGCCAGCCCTCCAACCTCCAGGCCTCACCTCCCAGCCTTGCCTTACCACTGACCTCCCAGCCTCGCACCCGGCCTCCTCACCACTCAACCTCGCTGCCAGCCTCATCACCCAGCCTCCAACCTAGGCACCAGCCTTCTCACCTCCTGGCCTCACTGCCAACCTCCTCGCCTCACCATCTGGTCCCACCTCCCCATTAAAACTACCTATGTGGATATCTTTGGGTTTCTTGTACTGCAAGGGAATGTTTAAAATCCATCAACATAAAGAAACAACAAACCTGTCTATTCAAGTTATAGTTTGGAAATGAAACAACAGGTTTTTTTTTTTTTTAGAAAACTGACATGAATCAAAGTATTTTTCTGATACTTAAAATATTTCAGTGAAATACTGTTATTTCGGGGGAGGCGGGGGGGTTGGTATGATGGGGAGCGTATTTAAGCGTCTCCTGCAGCATTAGGGAAGCCCAAAAGAATCTCAGACCTAATATAGACCAACTATATAGTAAACTGAGAGCCATCACTAAAATAAAATTATTTTTCCAAGGAAAAAGAAAAACCTATTGTTTGAGACAGTTTCCCCCATTTTAATTCATTTTCAAATCACCATGTAAATTAGCTCTCCTAGTTAAAACAGGCATGTGAGCCTTGCTTTCACAGTCTTCCACAGGCAGTACACATGATCTTTGGGAAATCTCTTAACTCAGGGCTCAACACATCCTGGCCATCAGGTCATGATGGTGCCCAAGATTTTGCCCCAGTGCCTAGCAGTCATGGAGGCAAAGGAACCTGGGCACCTAAAAAAGGGGCTGGTGGTGCTGGTATCTTCAACCCCACCACCTCCTTCTGTCTTCTTCCACTCCCACCTCCACTCCACATGTAGCAGAAATCATCACCAGACTGTAGCCTGAGCCACTGTGACTTAATAGCCCCACATCCCAGGCTCCGCTGGCTTGGATCAACTGACGTAGGCTTGCTACGTCCATGCCACAGGGCTTTTGCTGTAGCACAGACACCCCCAAAAGCTCAAACGTCTGCTGACGGAGCTGCTAACCTGCCACCGTCTCTCAGTCCACACACCTCCTATTTGCCCTGAACAACCCGCCTAAGGAGGACAGTGGGTGTAATGGACAGATCAATGTCATTCACTAAATCACATAACAGAAAAGAAGCAAAACAGGGGCACCAGTTAGCATCTGTACACCACCAAATCATACTTGGGAAACAAGACAACCAGCTCCTTCAATGAACATCTATAATGTGTAGAGGGAAAAGCTGTGCAATTATCAGGGAGGGGGAGTCTCATGTTGCCAGTAGGAAAGCATTCTTGGAAGTTCTAAATATTATAGATGATAATTTTTGAACTCAAACAGATGCACTCAGCACAGGGGAATGTCATATTAGACCATGTCTTGGCAGATAAAGTGGGATTGATAACTAAAAATCAGTGGTAGCTTAGGTTCAAGCGAACGTGATTTGATTATATTTAGAGAGAAATGGTGAGTGAAGTAACCTTTTTTACTGGACCAACTTCTGCTGGGGAGAGAGAGAGAGAGAGCAAACAAGCTCCCGTGCATGCACGAGTCCAGCTTTTGAGTCATACTGAGCTCTTCTGCAGGTCTGGGGAAGGAACTCCCAGCATCATAGCTAAATGCAAGATGGAGCAGAAGCAGGTTGGTTTTTAGTAATCATAAGGGACCATTCAAGGCAGGGTGTCTATTAACCCTCTGTAGTTACAGGACAAAGGAGAAGAGGTCCATGGGTTACAGATTAGTGCAGTAAACTCTGAATTCAGTGTCTCTGGTCATTCAGGATTTTTAGCATCTAGTAAAGCTGCACATTTAAACTCCCAGGTTCAAAAGCTGGTGCAGGTTCCCTCTGAGGCTTAGAACTCCTCGGTCAGATAGAGAGTTCTTGCTTTGATTCCACTTGTTACAGTCAGACAGAATGAATCTCAAACCACTAATATACACACGATGCATTCAAGAACCAATTTCACAAAGCCAAAGCAGTTATAAGAAAATTTAAACAGAACAATGTGACTGGACCCTAGGCTTCCATGGAGCAAACAGCACAGGGATCATCACGCATTGTCCTCCACAACTGATTTCAGCACCCACTGATGAGAGTAAGCAGGGCCTTTTTCCCCTTTGCCTTCTGAAGCTGCAGATAAATAAGGGAGCCTGCAGGCCTGCTAGCATGCAATGCAGATCCCTAGCCAGTAGGAACCAACTGAAGGCTATTAACTCATTTGATGTAGGCCACCACTTCCAGTCCCCATAAGTCATCCATGCAGTGAGAGCAGCGCGCAGAAGCCTGCATACCTGTCACCCACATTGCCTGGTTCACCGGGTGAGGACGTTAGTCTTCAAGGATGTCAGCTTCAAATCATCATTTGCACTGAAACAGCCCCTCCCAGAATAAGGGGATGTGCTTTAAAAGAAATATGACCCCATTATGTGAATTCAGATGGCTCCATCAATAAGTTGTCACATCTTTTCCTTTCCAGGGTAAGTTTCCTTGAGACACCTGCAAGTCCCAGTAAGGAGGCCTACCCAGAACGTGTTCAGTTCAAAAAAAAAAAAAAAAATCCATACTCTGCCATGCAACGTCCTTTCAGTGAAACAGGTCATAACACAATGTCTTTTATCCTGTCATTGCTGTCTCCTGTTTGATGCACAGAATAAATCCACAGTGGATTCAGCAGCAGTCCCGTTTTGAAATCTGACAGTCTCACATACTTTTAACCATGCAGGCTGTCAGTGCCCCCAGAGCAGTAAGAAACCAAAAATTTACTTTCCAGAACTTTATGCAGGTACGAGGTAAGATTCAAATCAATCACCTAATGCATTTTAATAAGATTGTTTCCTTGTGCTTATGCCACAGATTATAAAATATAAAATAACCTAGTTAGCTCTTCAGTTGAAGGTGGTTCAGCACTTCACTCAAAGAATGGTGTTCTTAGATCAGTCAGTTTCATTTTCTGATTCTCATGCCAGCATTAAATAAGGAAAACGTCTTCACTTGTATTTAATATCAGTTGTCATAATTAAAAAAAAAACCCTAACTTTTGGGCCTACTCTGGGTTCATTTGACCTGCACACAGTAAAAGCACACACCAAATGAGATGAGCAGGAACTGTGCAATACACTGACAGATTTATATTAATAGAGTAGATTTAAGAAAATAAGGAAGAGAGGTAAAAGTTTGTTAACAAGTCAGGAAAAGCTGGGGCGTGTCTGGCTTGGCAATCAGAACTAGGACACCAGACTTTTAATTCACTTGTTGTCAAATTTAAGGATACTTAAAAAATGAGAGACCTGTGGCACCTGAAGACTAACAGATTTCTAAAGGCATAAGCTTTCGTGGGCTCCAACCCACTTCGTCGGATGCAGTGGTGACATAGAACTCTTGCTGGTTTTGCTGTACACAGGCTAACATGGCTACTCCTCTGGAAATTTTAAGAATGCTAAATCCTCAAGAAACCATAACAGGAATTCAGAGGAGCAAGATGTAATTAGAAGCAACTAAAACTAGTGGTTAGAGATTGGGACTGGGAGATGGAAATTATATTAACAAGGCCAGTTTGTGACTTTTCTGTGTGACCTTGGCCAAATTCCTTAATCGTTCCCTGCCTCAGTTTCCCCAACTGTAAATTGGATGTGATAATACATAGATGGTCTGTAGACAACCTGAAGAATCTGTGAAAGATGCTGTTTAAGTGCAGTGTAAAATACGATTATAATCACCCACACGGGATTCAGACAGCAAGGTTAACACTTAGCATGCTTGCAAAACAGTGCTACTGGGCCCTTAAATAACCATAAATGGTCATCAGGATGACCTCACTTTTATCTCCAAATCCAAAAGTCAAAGCCCTCGAGTGTGTCCCATTCCACGAAACTGTGTCTGAATCCACAGATAAACCCTCGAAGTAATTTACATATAATTTCTCGCTGCTGCTAACACTCGTTATCCAAATTCAGTTGTAGTTGACAGTTTAATGATAATAGCTTTCTGTTTATATATCATCTGTGATAATGTTCCCATTCTCCTTAAATTCAATCCCTAGTAAAAGGGGGCCTCTAATGTATGCAGCCACAGACCAAAATGATAGTAATTTTCCCTTCTAGTTGGAATGGTTTAGTAAACAATTACATTTCAATTAGAGATCGGGTGTTCATGCAAAGGGAAGACCAGTTCATTCCATTTCAGCTCTCCTTATAATATCAGAAAGAAAATTCTCCCAAGAAAGTTGAGCTATTAAAGTATAATTTACACGAGCGCACTTAGAAAAATGATTAGAAACTAAATGGCAAATAGTGTACATTATGCATTGCAAAAACTTTAAAAAATCCTTTAATATGTAGTCAATAGCAGCTTGAATAAGGACCTGTCATTTAAGATTATGTTCAGGGGAGAAGAAAGATAGAGAGGGCTTCTTTCATCTCCCCAGGAGTTTCCATTTAGTGGAACGGTGCCATTAGCACTTAATGAAATATTTCATTTATCAGGGGGTTATAAGCCAGTGAGGACAAAATAAAAATGTAAGCTACTCTTAGCACATTGCATTTCAGACATTCAGTGGGACACAGCATAAAGAGATGGGTTAAAGATGGCAACAGGACACAAACAGGGAATCCTGGAGAGGTTTGGCTTGTTTCTTTGCAACTACAACTGCTTTAGTCAAAAAGGGACCTGAGTAGCACAGAAACAGTCTGAATGGTTGGTGCCCAATCTGCTTAGGGCAGAGGTCCTCAAACTGGACTGTACCACAGCTTCTTCTGGGATTCAAGAAAACTCCTAGGGGAATCTTTAAAGTAGCTGGAATTCTCGTTCAGTCAACTCCCAATTTAAAGACTGTTAATTGAATGTTATTTGTGTTACAAGAGCAGCTTGGAGCTCAAGCCATGGACCAAGATACCATTGTGGCAGGCACCGTACAGATAAGAACAAAAAATGGTCCCTGCCCCGCAAAAGTTTGCAAACTACGTATAGGACAAGACAACAACAGATGGTGCACGAGGAAACAATGAGATGATGCTGGTCAGCACCACAGGCATTACTGGGAGTTGCACTTACACCATTGAGTTCTGCCTTTGAAGCCTCTCTGCTAAAAGCTCCCAGCTCATTTCCAGCCTCTTCACTCCCTGCAGATGGTTCACTGAGCTCTTAGCCTGCAAGCTAAATATTTCACTGAGGCTTCGGGTTTGTGGTTTAGGAGAAGCTCTTTGCCCGAAAGATTTGGCAGGATAGTTTTCCTTTCAGCAGAGTCTCCAGTCATTGATCCCGAGTCAGACTTCTCATATTAGAAAATCAGTCAGGCACAGTTCTTAATGGTGGCACAGATGAATGTTGAGGGAACCCTAAATCTAATGGAAGGGGTTTAGCAGGTGGGGAGAATGAATAGGAGGGCACAGGATGAGAGAGTCTGTGGAGATGCAGGATATTCAGCCAGAGGAGAGAGAATCTTTCACCCAGCCCTGCTGGAAAAGCTGAATATGTACTTTAATAGAGTTGCTTTCAAAGTCCTTTTGAAAGCTTCCCCGATCACACATCTGACCCATTAATTTACCCTGCCGGAAAGCAAGCCTCCGCACAAAGTCACTGAGCAGTGACAAGCCATTCTCATTCTTAAGCCCACTCACTCACACCTGCAGAAATCATTCAGCAGGTCAGACTTTCTCTCATCAGTGCAGCTGGCTATCCAGGAACACAAGGGAAAGGATTCAATAAAGCCTAACTCTCATAAAGGTGACCAATAGATGGTAGCGTCCTAATGAGATAAGATCCAAGTAATTACACTCGGAGGTTGGGTTATTCTGCCCTCAGTCACAGGGTCCCTGGAAAGTCTGTGGGTTAATGCCAGAGACACAGCATCTCATTTCTAGAGGAGTTCCTCATGATCCAGATGGTCCTTTGCTTGCCAGTTTATTAAACAATAAACACAGGTTTCAGGGTCAAACCTTCCACCCGCTGAGCTCTCTGGATTCCATGGAGAAAGTAAAATGTTTCTGTGCAGGCTGCTCTTTAGACACAGAACAAGTACATCCCAGGCAACAGTAGGGCATGGTTCACCTGCCTCCCGCCTACTAATTTGTTTCAGCCCCAGCTCCAAAGAGCCATCTCTGGGAAGAAGAGCAGAGTCTAGTCCTTGTCTCTTCCACTCTCAGCTGTTTTTCAGGGGCTGCCAAAAGCAGCAGTAGTTACTGCCCACTGAGGCCAAGAGCTCTGTGATATGGACCCCTGCCCACTACTGACCACCCATCAGGTGGGAATGACCTTGGGTCACGACAAAGCTGGACTGGATTTGGACTGATGACCTCATGTTAAGGTTCCTGACACATGACCAATCCCCTGAGCCCTTCTTATTTTGTTTTGTCAACTGGCTGGTGAAGGAGCACTTGCATGGGAGCACAGCACTCTAGTCTTTGAACTATCTGTGCGCAGTAGCCACGGCGGTTGTGATTCCTCCTCTGAGGAGCCAACTGTCAGCAAATCCATGCTAAAGAGAGCAGGGGTTCTTGAAAACCATTAAATTTGTAGCTGTCTTCAGCTCACTGGGGACTGATCAGAGCCTGTAACCTCCATGGGTACCCGGGCATGTCAGATAATGTAAAAAACTCCCAGTGACTTTAGCTGGGCCTGAATTTGCCCTTTGTATGCTAAGATAATACATTCAAATCTCATGATTCTTGGCATTAGCTAAATCACTGCAAGGGACACAAAGGAATCCCTGACTCCATGCACGGCGCTGCATAATTGGCTGGGTCATGTGCCTTCTGGTTGACTGCTTTGTTTTTTAAGCCAGATACTGGCCAGAAATAGGACACTGGACTTCGACCAAGAATCCCTGAAGTGAGTCAAATTCTATTATCTGATAGATAACCAGATGCCACTTTCAGTCTTTAGGGCACTGGAGAGCACATCATTCCTCAATGGCTTCATTGGCGCGTTCAGGGGAATCTTTGCCAAGAAGAGCAATCTGAGCTCCACTCTCTAAGGAAGCAGATGCAAGCAATAAGACTTTATTTTTAACATACTGT
This sequence comes from Podocnemis expansa, assembly GCA_007922195.1. Lineage (NCBI taxonomy): Eukaryota > Metazoa > Chordata > Testudines > Podocnemididae > Podocnemis > Podocnemis expansa. The sequence continues at coordinate 4,165,837 of ML682087.1, forward strand.
ATGTACTTTGGGAACTGAACAGTTCTAGAGGACAGCCTTATACTCATCCCAACAGCTTACCCTGCACAAATCTTTCCTGACAGATTTGGAATTTCATTAGTTATGAGGGACATGCCAATGAGCAGCAAATGACCCTTACATTAGGCCAAGCTTTTCAGATCATGGTTCCTAAGACTGTATCAGATTGCACTCTGCTCTCACAGTGTACAGTGCTGGGAAGATGAGTTACAAAGAAGGGAATTAAGAATTCTGCAGCATTTGGATCAGGTGGAGGGAGAGGGTTTTTTTCATATTTGAGAACTTTATTAAAATCACACTGACATTATAAGTTGGAAAGAAAAAGGTCACTGTAACAAACAGGATTCTGCTAAAACTTGGGCGTGGTGACCCCTGTGGGTGCTGCAGATCTTGTAAATGCACAGACTAATCCAAGCATGAAGTTTAGGGGTAGAAAAGATCCATTAGGTCAATTAGTTTTTCCTCTCTGTGACAGCTGGAAAAACTGACACATGGAGAAGACATCAAGGGCTTAATTTCTGAAGGTGCACAGCATCAATCAGAGCTGTGACTGCTCAGTCCTCCCAAGACCCAGATCAGCATCCTCTAGATTGCCATTTGGCACACGTCATGAGTGCCACAGTGGAGAATCAACTGTCTATTCTTAGGCAGGTTGGAAGACCTTTATATTGGGATGGGCATTTCTACCCTGCATCGCTCTGACTTGCAAATGAACGCAAATGCGAGAAAGCCAAAAGTACTCTGTTCAATGGCTCTCAAGCACAATCAGGCCCTTGGAGACCCCAAAGCAGAAGGATGGTGATGTCAAGGAACAACAGTCAGCTGTAGAATATGAAAAGCTTACAACATCAAAACCAGCAGCAGCAGGCTCAAAAGTAATAATCCCATTAGCACTAAACTAAAGCACTAATTACTATTCCCAATGGCAGGAGTGGACGGATTGCTAATGCTCCTCTTCTGGTTAATGAAGGAAGGTGAGGCAGAATACATTTCTGATGTCTGACATCTGCTAAAACCTGGGCCAATATTAAAAATCATACATGTAATGAAGCCAGTCACATTAGTAGAAAGAACGTTCCGAGGTCTGAGAAGAACGAAAGTTAGATGCTGGTGTCCTGTGTAATGCAGAAGAAAAATGTCATTCCTCTCTATTAAGTTTACCAACCATACTTCTTTAAAATTTCACCTGGGCTTTGGAGCACAGGTTGACTTTCATAGCAAGCCACCACCTCTCATGCAGGCCATCTAGCTGCTATAGGCCAAACTGTCTAAAGTCTTGAATCACTTCTCTGGAAACATACAATAAAATGCACTCAACCTGAATGAGAGAGAAGAAATAGAGCTTTATTCCCACCAATCATGAACAAATGAAAAGATTTCTTCTACATCATCATCACTGTGAACCCCAGATCAAGCACCATCTGGACTGATCTCTAGCGAATCTACACACATTCTTGGTGATGTCATCATGCCACTGAAGCTACTGGTGCTCACAAGATATCCACTACATAGCAGCATTCCTTGGTACATGTGTCCACCCTAAGAATGTCCACTCCAAAACAAGCTACTGAAATCAGATCAGTGCTGACAGAGGTGGTTGCTGGGTTCAGCTATGAAAATCTTAATGGATTCAGATTCTCTCTCCCTCAGCTTCTCAGCTTTCTTAGTATTGAGGAGGTACAGGGTTCAAGTACACAAGCTTATGAAACTCAAGGTAGTTTTACAAATCCTAGAATAAAAATGAAAAAGAAAGAAGTAGCCAGGCTAGTCTCCCCATTTCTTGGCTTCCAGAGGGATAGCCATGTTAGCCTGGTTCAGCAAAAAGAAACAAGGAATCCTGTGGCACTTTCAAAGACTAACAATAAATAAATAAATTTGTTAGTCTTTAAAAGTGACACAGAACTTCTTGTTTGTTTTGTCATTTCCTGGGAACACTATCTTCTTCTGCAGGACATGTTCCAAGTTCACAAAGAAGACTGAGCAAGTTGATTAATCAGCAAGACCGTCTGCCAGGAAGAAGGTGGATGATCAGGGAAAATTCAGGTCTTTGAGAAGAAATTAATTCTCCCCTGGGCATGAAAGCAAGAGGGGCCTCACTTAAGCCGTAAGTTATTGTAGGGATAATCAGATCCAAGGAAAGTGTTTTCACACATGCAGATCCTTCTGCACAGTCACACTGATACAGTATGGAACACACCATCTTGGCCCCTTTAAAATATACTTTTCACAGTTTCTAACAATCACTGATGTCTCCTGGCAAGAGCTAACAAACATCCCATATCCTGTTGTTTTAGTATTTCACACTCCACTTTGCTTGCAATTCATTATGTAGAACATGGCACTTAACAGAACACATAAAAAGACAAAGTCCAGGCTTCTAAAAGCTTACAAAAAAAATCTGATGAACAGGATACTCAGGCTACCAGTACAGCACAAGGATAGAGTGGGTGAGGGAAACAAGGGTGAGGGACCTTGTAAGTTGTAGAAAAGAAAAAAGAAAAAAGGAAAGGATAAAATAAATGAGTGGTTCTCCACATTTTGTGGGTTGTGACATGCTTGGGTGCATATCATGACCCTACCGGACACACCAGCCTGCTCCCCAAGGCCAAATCCAGTCATTTCTCTGACTCCCTACAACACACTTTCCACTGCATGGTGACACAGTAATGCCCTTCCACAGTGGTTAAGAACCCAAAGATGAAGACAAAGGTAGCAACTAGAAGAGAGGATGCAGAGGAGTGTAAGGAGAGAAGTGGGATGTAGGAACCGATCAAAGAACTTATGTAGACAGAGAGGAGTTGTATGGAGCCTTAGGGGAGAATGATGAACACAAACATAAGGACATGCAGATAGAACCACTATTCCACTATTTCTGCTCAAGAGTTCTGCTCCCAGTGTTCATTCTCCTGTCACCTGAGCTCACCCTCGTGGGTGTAACAAGAAGCTATCTTTACTGCAACAAGCTCACCCAGCTGGTGTTACAAATCGAAGATTAGGTCTTCCTCTAGGACAGAAGCAACAGGAGCATCCACATAAGGTTCTCTTAGCTTGCAATAGCACAAGTAACGAAAGAGGGAAAGCAAAACAGCAAATATAATCAGCAAAATACTTTTGAATTTCTCCAAGCCTTTCCTGTGAGGCCTCTGGAGGGCTGCAGTGATTTTTGGCAAAGCCATTTTGCACAGTGCTCAAAGACTAACATATATTTAAAAGTCCAGTGTCGGAACAAACAAAATTAGGATCTGTTCCCCGTAAGAGATCAGCTCAGTGGATTGAGAACTTCCCCACCACAAAAAAGAGCGTAGATGGGACTAGTAATTACTGATTTTGCTTCAGCTCCTAAGAACCCCATCATAAGCCAGCTGCTCTCCAAGGTTACGTTTACGCTGCAAATTAGGAAGTGTGACTGCAGCAAGCCTAGACATAGCCGTGCTAACTTTGAGCTGCTAGCCCCAGTCTCCCAGGCCAGGATCCTGGGTACGCGCTTAAGCGGCCAAAACCCATGCTTCCAGTGTTGCACTGCTATTATTATTCAAGCTAGTTTTGATCTAGTTAGATCAAAGCTAGCTCAGGAATCCCTACGAGTGATGCAAGCCTACCTTCTGGGTACAGCATGGACTTACCCCGAGATTCCTTGAGCTCTGTTTACTTGTTCAGTGTCTTCATGAAACAGACATGATAGACTGGTTTAGATATAGGAATTGTGTTTGTGTGATCTCCAGAGAAGAGGAGGTTTTACACTCTGAATTCAGGACTATGTACAGATCATTTGCTGAGGCAATATGATTCTGAAGAGATTAAAGTCAGTTAGTTTAATTTTGGCATTAGACGTTTGGAACTATCTCACTTTTTGGCTGTTGTTTTGAGACTTGCTTGGCCATTTAGAGAGAAATTACTTTGTAAATGGAAAAGGAATGCTTTTATGATCTTGAAAAACTTGTGAAATTTGCAACAGCAAAATTACATCATGAACTTTGAGGAAATATGAATGACCTTCATGGTGCCACTGGACTTGACATGCATTGCTTTGGAGCCTAAATTTTATATTTTATACAGCTGTATGTGAGTGCGCAACTAAATACCATATACAACCATGTTAAGCAGTTATCACTGAAAGCCCTTCATCTGACAAGAGGCTCCAAAGCTTTCCAACCATCTTCCCCATTGTTCTCATTTTACCATTGGAGGACCCAAGACAATGAGGTTAAGTGACTAGTCTAAAACTTACACAGCAAGTCAATGGCAATGTCAGAAAAGTGAACCCAGGCTTCCTGTCTCTCCAAGTTACCACTCCCTACTCCAGTGAGTAACTGCTGTATGAATAAAGAGTACAGCCGAACATGGCCAGGAATGTTTGAAGGTATATTTATCTGACTACTTATGTACTTGGCTCTGGAGCATGCAGGCCCCAAAAGGTCCACATACATTCACAAACATAGAACTGGCCTGCGAAACGGGCTCCTTAAACACAGCTACCAGCATGGCAGAGAATCACAGAACTGCAGGACTAGAAGTGATCTCAAGAACTCACCCAGTCTGGTCATCGACACTGAGGCAGGACCAAGCAAACAAGACCATTCCTGAGAGGGGTTTGTCCAACCTGTTGTTCAAAACCTCCAATGATGGAGATTCCACAGCCTCCCCTGGAAGCCTGTTCCACCCTTTAACTAACCTTACAATTAGAAAGCTTTTCCTAATATCTAACCGAAACCTTCACTGTGGCAGATTAAGTCCATAACTTCCTGTCCTACCTTCAGTGGGCGTGGAGAACTGTCCGCTGTCCACTTTATAAAAACCTCTAACATACTTGAAGACTTACAGGTTTCCCCTCAACCTTCCCTTCTTAAGAATAAAATTCCCTAGGTTTTTTTTAAGCCCTTCCTTAAGAGGTCAAGTGTTCTAAGCATTTGGTAATTTTTGTTATCCTTCCCTGGGCTTGGCACCCAGAACTGGGCACCATCGTACAGCGAAGGCCTAACTTGTGTTAAGAAGAGCAATGCAATTATCTTCTGCGTCTTACACACAACATACCTAGTAAATATACCACAGTATGAGACTAAACAAGGAGTCCTGTGGCACTAAAAGACTAACCAATTTATTTTTTGCATGAGCTTTTGTTGGAGATTTTCACAACTGTGTCACATTGCAATTTGTAATTCACTTTAACTCCAAGATCCTTTTCAGCAATAGCACTAACTAGCAAGTTATTCCTCATTTTGTAGTTGTGTATTTGAATGCGCTTTCTTAAGTGAAGTACTATGCATTTCAATTCCCTAATTCATCAAAGTTGTTTTCAGTTCCAGTGATGCCCACCTTAGTGTCATCCATAAATTTTGTAAGCACTCCCTCTACCCCATTATCCAAGTCATTAATGAAAATATTGACTAGTACCAGACCAATGGCTGTGGGACCCCCCTAGATATGTGCCCCGTCCCAGTTTGACAGCACATCATTGATAACTACTTTGAGTGTGTTTTTTCCACAGTTTGGAAACTTATAGTAATTTCTTCTAGACCACGGTTTCCTAGTTTGCTCATGAGAATTTTAGTAAGATCATTCTACATGACAATCAAGGTATTTCATACCTACCGCTTCCCCCATTCACTAGGCTGGTAACCTGTGAAATGAAATTAAGTTGGTTTGGCATGATTTAATCTTGACAAATCCATGCTGGCCATTCGTCATAACCCTATTATTCTCTAGGCACTTCAAAATGATCATTTTATCATTTGTTCCAGTTTCTTTCCAGTTTTGGAAGTTACGTCTAGCAGTCACCAGATCCTCTTTTTTCCCCTTTTTAAAGAAAGGTACTACATTTGCCTTTTTCAAGTTCACTGGGACCTCACCCTTCCTCCATTCATTTTCAAAGATAACTTCTACAAGTCAGTGGGGTTTTTAAAGGTGAACTGGGTGTGCTTGCATTTTTGAGGCTGTGCCCATTATAGACTGCATTTAAAACTCTGGCCCTGCCTGTCTGGGCTTACATGTCCCCCAGACACCCTATACAATACGAGTGCTAGTAGTGTCCAGTCCTGTACAGTATCGAGTGGGTAGACAGAGAACAGTTAACTCCTAGGCTACATGGCCATCTCATCCACACCAACACCATGTGCAGCTTGATATCCGGACACAGTACACACCCCACTCTTGGAAATGTGCCCCTTTAAGTGCCTTGCTCACTGCTGAGATGTGATGTGTCAATCTCTAGCTATTTACACTTCAAACTTACACCTTCAGCAGAGAGCTGTGAAGAGATTTTCCTCGTAAATTATTACTACTGAAGGTTACTCCACAGACCTTGATGCCCTCCATTGATTATGAATCCTGCATTTCCCAACAGACGCTCGCCATTTCATTAACTACAAATGGAACCAAGATGACGACACTGATGAAAAAAGAAAGAAAAGCTTCTCTGGATTGGACTGTTATAGCCTAGTTTAAAACCAGGTTGTTTTTGCTCCCTTCATTGTACATCCCATTTGTCAGAGTATGTTCCTGACCCATGTAATTATTAGGCTTTCATATTGTTCTTGAAGAAAGCCTGTCCCTTTGGTGGAACATAATGCAATCCATTCAGAAAGCTTTCCAAAGAAAGAAAGTACAGGGTGTTATGGAGAAGAGCTGAATCTGTCAGGAGCAGGGAGGGGAGTAGGAGCAAGTAATAAATACAATTGTGCAATTTCTAATTTAGGAGGAAATGAAGGCCTCAGATCTGATCTTCAAGGCAAAGCCAAGAGTCTGTGTTTCCACAGAAGTCACAGGAAAGCAACAGACAAATTTAAGGCAGTCCCGGATTTAAACTGAAATCTAAGGAGGTTACTGAGAAGCCTCTACAGCAGCTTATTTTAATAAAGAGCTACTAACATCTTCATCTCTGTGAAAAAATAGGTAAATAAATACTTTCACACATGGCCGTCTCATCTCTAAGTAGGGACACTGACAAACTCACACCTCTCTTGGTCAAACCCCAGAGTGGTAACTGAAGTGGCAAGAGATATTTACCGTGACACGGAATGGCGTCGTGGCAGTGGGCTCCAGACTGGGATTTTTCTCCATGATCCCGCCGGGCATGCTGCGCCGCTGTCCAGCCCTCTCTGGGGGGGACTCTGTGAATGGCACAGAAGATAAAGAATAATTAAAAACACATACCCCATGCAAAAGCAGCAGAAGGCTGCAGGCGGGCCACCTTAGGTGCAGCTTTTTTGTGATACACTTGCAAATGAGCTGACTTAACAAGCCCACTCTAACCACTCACATTTCTCAGTCATCAACAACCGTGCAAGTTTAAACAGTAGGATTTTTCTGCTTCAAATAATTAGCATTTCATATAGAACCTTTAATTTCAGGATCTCAAAGTGCTTTGTTTACATTCTTTAAACTCCTGAAGACCCCTGGGAGATTGTCATCATTATTTTTCCCATTCTGCAGATGAGGAAACGGAGACTGCACAGCAGTAAAGTACAAACTGAACACATCATAAGAGATCCATGCACATGCAGGTTTGATGCACCTAAGGAAGGAAGCAAACCAGCTTCCTTGGAGTTAAAGCACAGCACTGACAATCAGGGGACCTGGGTCCCTCTCTCACTTCCTTTGATGACTTGCTCTGAGACTGGAAACAAAAGTGTTACTTGACCTTGCTAAGGCTCAGTTTCCTGCAGTGGAGAGTGAGGGAAAGAGGAGGCTTTTAAGCTAAATTCATGAGCATCTATGAAGAACCTGCAAGATATCATAGAGAAGACTACAGATAAGGGCACAGAGCTAGTTTTAAAATGTGAAGGGGGAAAAAAATCAAGGAATCTTGTGGCACTTAAAGACTAACAGATTTATTTGTCACATGAGCTTTTGTGGGAAAAAATCCCACTTCATCAGGCTCTTCAAAGCATCTGATGAAGTGGGATTTTCTCCCATGAAAGCTCATGCGATAAATAAATCTGTTAGTGAAGTGCCACAAGACTCCTTGCTTTTTCTGCTTTACTAGACTAACACAGCTGGCCCTTTGAAACCATTAACATGTGGTTTTCCATTAAATCTATGATCTGTAATCCAAAGCACAGTGATGCTGGCTGACGGTCATGTGATTGGAGGGCCACATAATGGCATAATTACTTTTCACCTAGGCCTGTAGCTTTGTGCAATAATAAAGAAAAAGAAAACAAAACAGAAAAGAATCTACCCTTCTCTTTAACCTGCCAATCTCACAGCCCTGACTAGGGTAGCCTCATAGGTTACCAATGAGACATAAAGCACATCAGCTCCATTTTACTGCTCAGGAAGCTCAGTGAATAAAGCAGACCTGCCTAAGATCAGACAGGCAGCCTGCAGTAAAGCAGACAGAGTCCAGAACACAAGTGGCCCATCCCCACTGCCCCTGACAACTGACTAAGTGACCTCCCATTCCTTCTGCTCACCTATTTGGACATGCATCACCCTGCTGGCAGGACAGAGAGTCCTCTTCCAACCTACCCGGTGCTAGAGATGCCAGGTGACGCCAAGGCACTCCCAGGCTGTCCCAGGGGCAAGGAAGTCTGTGGTGTGAATCACAAGGTCCTGAAAGACCTGCTTGGGATTTGCCAGAAAGACAAGCGGCTCTGTACTGCTGTTCTGAGCGAGGCAAGGTTTCTAGACATAACGTCTCAAGTTGTTGAGTATAAAGCCCAGGCTGATTGCCAGGAACTCAGAACAAAGGGAGTCAGACGACTCCTACTAGCGATGTCCCTTCATTTTCCAACCATTGGCTACGCTGTCGCTCTTTGGAAAGCGAGTGTGGTGGACTCAGCACTCCCCTTTTCAGCCAGTTCCGGCTCACAGCACCAAGGGGATGCAGCCATTCCTGATGCATTCCACACAGTCCTCCGCCTGGGCTGCTGGAAGGTTCTCAAGGAGAAACATAAACCGAACCAAAGCCAGGCCCAGAGTTTAAATAACCCAGTAAGGTGGGAGTGTGGTCAAAACTTTGCCTTTGGAGGGCCATAGTTCCTACTGCTCTTCTGCCAGACATTACAGAATGGACAGGATGCTTTCAGCAGTGCTTGCCTTCTGCTGATATGAATACCAAGAGCAGTGAAGACACAGCCACACGATGTTCAGCGCTGGCTGCACAACCCCACCCAGAACCCTGGGTAGATACTCAGGTGGCTAGCCCACACCAAGCCTGTCCTCTACATTACCCTGTACTCTGCTAGCTAGATTAAAGCTAGCTTGGTATGTCACACCTCCGACCACAAAGCAGACACGCTCATTGTCCTCTAGTGTCTCACAAATGAAGGCCCCCTGGGTACATAAGAGCACAACTTCTACCAGCCTGATTTCTCCCTTTCTATTGTTTATTGTTACAGAACCACTTGCCATCCTTCACACTGCCCTACTAACAAATATCAATGGCCTGGAGGTACCTCCTGTGCTCTCCACTTTTGAAACAGAGCAGTACACCAATGAGCTGTTATGGTGTTTACTAAATACAGGGTCCATGCAAAAACAAGTAGATTTCAGAACTGTACAGGAAGCCAACCTCTTCACCCCATGGTTCTGTTTCTAAAACCATCAGCAACTGCCCAACCCCTCCCCCAAACATCAGCTAGACTAAAGAAACTAATTATGGTGCTTAACTAAACATCTGTGAAGACTGTTCAATTCCGTATTTCAACGGGCAATGATGACGCTGGTGCGACCATGGGTGGTAATGGCAGGTAGCTTAAAAAAAATGCTTTCTGCAAAGGCAAATTACAGGGCGTACTGTGTTGGTGGAGGGCCTTACAAATTAACATGCAAAGAAATTTAAAGCTGACAGCCTATACTTTTGAATGTCTGAAAAAAAATGTGCCTTGCATACCTAGTGTAACTCAGAGGTGCTTTGTTGGCCAATTCTCAGCCTTTACCACACCTGTTATCTGCAATTTGCTGCAATCAGTTCTTGGCAATTGCTCAACCTTGGCAAGGATTCTCTCCTTGCTTTTGCCATAGGCTGCCATCGTCTGGGATCCGTGAGAAATGACTAATGGCCACAGTTCCAGAGGGTGCTCACTGAGATGCATATGAAAGTGCTGCAGAGAGACAGACTGAAAATCAACTCCTGAACTGGGTAAAATGCCTGCTCAGTGACATCTTCATTGACGGAGGTGTCCATCTGGAGCGTCTGAGCTTTGGCCATGCAACATGTTCTAACTGCCAAAATCCCAGGAGCACGTAGCCAAGGCTTCCCATTAGCTAGCTACCTTCTTTGCAGAATGCTGCCTCTTGCTTCTCAAGGAAGCAATCAAGTCCTTCGGCGTTCTCCCCTTTCGTGCTAAAGTGCTCATGATTCCTCCAATCAGATGCCTCTTCTGGGCCGTCATAAAGAAGCCACTTGATTATAGTGGTTTCCAAAGGGGGTTCAAGACAACATGGAACGAAGAAGCTCCTTTGCATTTCTAAAAATCAGTGTGCTATAAAACAGGCAAATTAACAATTCTTCTCATGTACTTCTTACATACATGGCTGGAGAACAAGAGTAGAGGGACCAAATTAAAAACAGCAGCTGCAAGACATCTTCTCCTCCTCCCAGTCCCCATGGCCAGCTACCCCCATGCAAAGCCTACAGCTCAGAAGGACAATACCAGATGCTCTGTGTAAATGTCACAACACTTTTCACTTGCACCATGGCAGGTATTTAGGTCAAGCCACACAACTGTCTCCCTTTATCTTTCATAGCCTTTGAATCTGCTTCAATTTCTAAACCACACAAGTCACACGGAAGGAAGCAGATTAGACACTTAAGGAAACTTTGGATCCAGGTAGAGTCAAACAAGGACTAAGGAATCAGTTTTGCAGCACACTCAGGCCTAGGCTTTGGAGCCAGATTTGTTTGCACCAAAGTCTCATGAGCTGTTTGTTCTCCCAAGGTTTCTTTACCAGCCTCAAAAGTTCAGTTGCATACAACCCAAAAACTGGAACACAGACCACTTCTATCTTCTGATCTGACCACAGAATCAAAACATACTGATGGCTTAGGGTAACGTTATTCTCCAACTCAAATTTCAAAAGGCTTGGACTCATTCTGAGCACTGTCCATATCACAGCAAATGCCAAGGGTTGGGCATCCCACAGATCTCAATGAAAAGGTTTAACGCAGCAACCAGGAGGAAGTGATTTTGTTGGGAGGGGACAATTGTGCCCAGACAGATTAGAATCCTTTTTAGTGCCAGTAAATGATAGCAAATAGTAAGAGATGGGGAGGAGCAACAAACGAAGGTTTGTCATTGGGTCTTTTGCCTTTCCCATCCCAATGTTAGCCCAACAGCAACTCGTCAGGAAAGGCTTGCAAGATTCTTAGCCACCAATACCATAGTGTTCAGCAGGGATACTACCTCTAACCACAAGCTACCCTCACTAACACCCTGCTGCTCACATTAAGGATGTGATTACATCTGTCTCCCAAGCTATACAGGTAGGCTGTAGGTAGGAGGAGAGTCTATTTTTGACCTGACCTCTCCCGTTGCTGTTTCTACTGAAAGTTTCTGGTATTGTGTCTGTCCATTTGGAAATGGAACAGATTGGGGCTAGACTGGACTCAAAGTGACTTGATTTTGGGGAGAGGGAAGGAAGCAGTTTGTTACTCCTTTTTAGAGGAGTGAAGTCTTAGACAAAGGAGGACTTCTGGGTCTGATTCTCAGCTCTGTTGCTGACTCATGAGGGACCCTGAACATTTAAGCATTCTGTTAGGTAAGTTCCCTAATAAAATAGGCTTAATCCAGACCTAATAAATAAAATAGGCTTAATCCAGACCTTCACAAATGTGACCTCCGTGTCCAGTGCCTCGCTCCAGTGCAGAAATGTAAAGGAGGAGCATCGCTTGGCGACCAAAAGCAAAATTGCTGGTGTCTAGCTGTCAGCCAATTTTGTCCAACCTGACTTAATACTTGCTTATCTCCTCAGAGGGGTGTTATGAGGCTTTGTTCATAAATACCTATGAACCATTTTAGGTCCAAAAATGAAGAGTTCCTGGAAAATCAAAGTGTGATTACAGGCAGCTAACCACAGACTGACATTTCCAGAAGTATTTAGTGTTATCAAATGCCATCCACTCCTGTTTCCCCATCTTCAAAGCATCTGATGAAGTGGGATTTTCTCCCACGAAAGCTCACGCAATAAATAAATTTGTTAGTCCTTAAATGCCACAGGACTCCTTATTTGTTTTACTGTACTAGACTAACATGGCTGCCCCTTTGGAACTTGTCATGAGCTTGTGAATTTCTATGTAAACTGGATATCATCCTTCAGCTCATAGAAACACTTTGATTATAGCTTCATTTGCCCATTTATTGGCTCTAAATCAGAGGTTATTTGGGGACTTAGACACACAGTATTTCCTGACACTATTTGCTGTCCAAAAGTCTTCAGCATGCTATTAACTTAAAACCTTCAAATCTCTCCTTAATGACACACATGGCCTGGAAAAAAAAAAAAACCCCCACTGAAGTAACAGTCTACAAAGGAGGATTCTATGTGCAGGCAAACTGGATCTGAAAAATGACTCTTAAGGAGTAATGAGTAAACCTACATTATCACAGAGCAGAGATTCCCGTGGGCAGACACGGACAGCAAAGACTTCTTGTTCACTCTGCTTTCCACCAAGCTTCCTTGTGCCGTCTATATTAAGAGAGGCAGGGGAAGCACATGAATAAGCAGTAAAGTAGATTTTCTGCACTTGCTCTTGGGAAGTTGAGTCAGACCTAATAAACAAATTGCACTGCTCTGTCCCTTAAATGTTCTTAGAGGTCTCAGAAAATAAGACTGGAAAAGGGATAAAAATCATAGTTACAAAAACAAATCTTGTTGCCACCCTACCTCAGATTATTCCTTTTAACCACGGATGGCCTTCCTTCTTTTCTTTCACCTGTTTTGCAGCTCAAACAGCAATAGCTAGGCCACTTGACTAATCATGAATTTCACTCCTACTGCACTTTATGCAAAAACATGTTCCTTTTGCTGTCACCTGGAACATCTCTTCTCACTTCTTGCCTCTGTTACATGTTGTCACAACCCTAGAATGGCAACTCTCTGGGTCAGAGACTGAGCCTTGATGGTGGCAGCTGGAACTCTGGAGCAGTCGGAGTGACTGTCATAGTTAAGGCAGCTACAAACGGACTACAACTTTCTGGTTCTTCTGCAGTCTCAGGTAGCACAAAGTGGTGATGTGCTTGGCTTTGCAACGCAGCCATGGAAGATCTAAAACAAAACCAACTTCCTTTGAGATTTATAAAAAATCAAACTAGAAAACGTTTTGATCTGCCTCCCAATGTGTATGAAACTTTTTTAAGCAACGGAGGTAGGTTTCTTACCAACAGTATAAGGATAACACTAATTAATATAAAAATAAAAATAAATAATACTTAGTACTTCATAAACATTAATTAATTTAGGACCTTGGGCATGTGCTTGCTTCTGAAGATTATTGCTAGGAAGTAGCAAATGGATTTGATTTGTTAACTAATCCCTGGTGTTTGAATTAGGAAATTAAACTAATCCTTGTCACAGATTTACATCCCCAATCTTCAGATGGGGGAATAATCTTAGACCAGTTAAGTGATTTACCCAAAGCTTGCAGGAAACCCACTGCAGGCCTGGCTGCCACCAGCTCCAGGGTCTCAGAATCACGCTCAGACCATGCAATATGCGACTTTCTTAAATGTAACTCAGTTACCCAGACACTTTCAAGCCAAAAACAGCACAGTAACCAGGGCACCAATATTAATGCTCCTCACTTTCCACTTGACAAATCGTATTTTACAGTAACATCACCTGTTCCCGGAGATCAAAGCTAGTCCAAGAAGAGGTCACCAGAATTATCCTCTCACTGTTTGGAATCAAATTTACTGACTACTTCTAGTTACTCATGCATAACATTCCCAGCTCCCTTCTCTGAAAGCTCCATATCATTTATGCTGAACAAGGTTCCACAAGCCAGCCAAAAGAAACAGATAGTAAGAATAAAGGGAAAGAACATCTACATGAAGCAGCTGGAATTAGTAACTGAAAAACAGAGACTTCCAGCAAGTTCTCACTTAGACTTTCTGATATGAAACTGGTCTAACTTGAAACAAGAAAGGGAGGCACAAAATCTGAATGCACACCCATCAAAGTTTGCAATAAGAAGCGTCTTCCTTAACTCACCAAAAGGAAAAAGTGCCTGTCAGCAACCCCTACACCTTGACACTCCGAACAAGTCAGGAATAAGCCAAGATGGTGAGATGACGACTTCATCATCTTCTGCAGGAAGAAAATGAGCTATGACTAGAATGCTGGCTGGAGAGGTGCAGCAGGAGGCTTTTGCCAACACAGTACATGCTGAAGAGCTTAAGAGGATAATAAAACTCCAGAAGCCTATTTGGAAACATTGAAGAACTACTGAAGTCTATTAGGACTGAAAATTGACATGGGAAATAACGTTTATGCAACACTCACATAAGGGTTAAGCACCCTCTTGCCCTTTGGGTATGATCAACCAATCAGAATACGTTATGGTCACCTGATATTTCATTATTTTTGTCCCATTGGCAGAGTGTTTTGATACTCCATGACCTGCTGCAGAGATTGAAAGGGGTGGAGTTTCTGTGGAACCAGTGGGAACTGGAATTACCTGTCTCCTGTTTATGAAGTTTTAATTACACTCAGTTGAATCAATCTCATCACTTTAATGAACTCACATGCTCTTCTTCAACTAATTTCTGCACTATTCAATGACTCTTCTTTCCACCCACAACAGGGGAGAGGAGGCAGCACACAGAAAGAGATCTGACATACTAGGAGTGGCTCAGTTTGTCAGCGGAAAGGGACCCCTAGTGCAAGAACATCTCTAACATAACTGATACTCAATAAGAAGGGTAGAAAAACAACCAGGAAGGTTCCCAGAGACCTTTAAGTGGCCCAGGAACTCCAGATGAGAGATGGGATCTGGGGGGTGATGCATATTAAAGACATGGCTAAGTAAAGTTGTTAGGGCAGCTGAGGAAAGGAGCAGGAGGAGTTTTAAAAGGGACAGAATATACTGGGAGTAAAATTAAGGCAGAAATGAGTGCATGTGTGTTGAGTCAACTCTCTCCTTCAAGATTCACGTCTAATTTCACATGGAAAGCAGAGTCACACAAAGTGTCTGAGCTCAGATGGGTCAGGTTTAACTGGGAGTTCCTGAAGAACTTCAAAAGTGCTGTTATCCAGATCTGCATTTTGCAGAACTGTGCCTATTAAATATTTACACTTGTCATATAACCATTCTGATATGAAAATGAGAATGAATTAGGGTTATTGCCTGTAACACCCTCATTGTTACTGATACTCACAAATCGACCAGGATATTCTGTGACAGAAACAGCTTAGAATTAACAAGTTAGTAGCTAGCAGAATTGTCTAGTGCTAACCACTTTGTCCTGTCTCATATGACAGCCAGGTTCCATGCCAGATCTGGTCTCCGGCCTCTCTCGCAGCGCAGCAGCTGGGAGCAGTACATGAGACAGCATACTCAGCAGGGCAAGGAAAGTCCATTCTGTTACTCCTTCCTGCTCTGGCTGGCTACAAAAGTGTAATTGAAGGCTCTTGGGTCTCTCCCAGTTCTGGAAGAACAGTACCTGGGATGGGGGTGTAGAGAAGGGCCTGATCAGAAATGGTTGGGAAATGGAAAGCTGTAAAATTCAAAGAAATTCCTTAGACAAATTATTTCCCATCAGCTAAAGTCACTGAAAAACGTTTCCAGCCATCTCTGACTCTCATACTAAGGAGGTGAAGGGTCTCCTAGCAAAAGGGCGCTTTGTTTAGTTAAAGAGGGAACTGAACTGACACTGCTCCAACTAACTAGTGTCCTGGGCATGTTCATGGATACTCAGCTGGTGTCCCTCGCCTTGGTATTAATTGGAGGAATCAAGATACCAGCTGAAGACAAGGAAAGAAATCTGTGTCATATCCGTTAATCCCTGTGCTGGAGGAGTGATATCAATAATTGTTTTGAACAGGAATTGCCTCTCAATCCTAGATATACAACTTCTGGGGCAGGCAACGTTAGTGCTCAGTAATCTTGACAACTACCTATCCTTCTATTATAATATCACCAAGCAGAAATGCTCTTTTCACCACCAACAAATGCAGGTTCTTCTTTTAGGCAGCCTGCATATGGGACCTGCTTGCCTTATTTCTTCTCCTTTGATGCATGCTGGCTGCCCATTTTGGCAGTATGTTCTTTCCTAACTGCTTTTGTGAAGCTCAGAACCCTACCAAACAGAAAGACTAGGAATACCTGTCACCACCCAGAAACGGAACAAAGGGACCACTGCTATGATAGAGTAGTAGTCCAGCTGTCTCACAAGAGGGAGCTAAAGCTTCTTTGCTAACTTACAGGAAAACAGTAAATAAAAATTCAGGAATGCAACAAAAAATTACAAGAGAGAGTGGGAGGACTCGTGGCTGTGCAAAAGACTCAGCAAACAGGAGGGAGTGCTGTACCAGGTGTGAGAAGGGGATACAAAACACATTAGCTTTAGGAGTTCCCTAGAATTTTATTAATAGCTATTTGCATTGTGTTCTAGTGTGCATTTGTCACATCACTGCTGAAAAGCTTCACAAAAGCCAGGCGTTTTCCCTCTCTGGGCCAGGAATGACCCAGCGGAAGGCCATGTTCTCTTTGAATGGGCAATCAGGATGGGAGAAGGTGAGATGCCTGCCTGCTCATGGCACAAGTGGACGCAAGGAGTGATCCAGCATGAGATTCTCTGAACTGAAACATGTAGGCCTTTCATCCTAGCAGCTACTGCCATGAAGAGCCAGGTGGATTTATGATTGGCTTGATACTTTCTACACTGAAAGCTAGGACATACCTAAAAAACAGAGTGTGGAGATGCCGCTCCTCCCTATTTTTGTGGGTTTTGGAAAGAAAACTGGCAGGAAAATATCCTGATTCCTACAAAAGTGTGAGCCCCCTTTGGGAGGAATGTGGAATTGGGGAGAAATGGACCATACCCTTAAAGAATACCATATACACGTGTTCTGAAGCAGGGGAACCTAATCTCTGAGAGCCTCCTGCCGGAGGTCCTTGCCCACAGAAAAGCAAGGTACAATGGCAGGCATGATGCCAACAGCTCAAAGTGAGTGCCCATGAGTCTTAATAGGACCAGGTTTAAGTTTCATGGCAGAATAGGTTCCCACATCTGCAGGTCTGGCCCTCCTAAGCCTTTCAGGACATGAAAAGTTTCTTCATACAAAATGTTTAACTGACCATACACTGGAGGCTGGAAAGCTGAAACAGCCATTAAGTGTACTTTAAAAGACAAAACAGCTAGGCTGGCACAGTCTGGAGAGGTGACCTAGTGGGTGAGAGGCCTCAATGGGACAACTAAATGAGAAATACTTCCACACAATGTTCCCTCTAAGCTGCGCTGGCGCGCTGCAGCGCAGCCCACTGCAGCCGCCAGCGCAGAGGAGGCTGCTGGCAGCGCACTGCCAGCAGCCAGAGTCCCAGCTGAGAGCTCCTGTGGAGCAGGGAGTTTTCAAAACTCCCACCCAGAGAAGCTCTAAATCTCAGCATGCTCCATAGTGCTTCTCTGCCCTAGGAGTTATGGCTGGGCCCTGCAGCTCCAGTCCCGCCCCAAGGTAAGTTTGTGGGGGCTGGGAGGGCCACCAGGAGCGGGAGCAGGGGGATGCTGCCGGGAACGGGGGCGATGAGCGGGGAGGTGAGCGGGGGGGATGCTGCTGGGAGCAGGGGGACGAGCGGGAGCAGAGGGGCAAGCGGGGGGGGATGCTGCCGGGAGCAGGGAGGTGAGTGGGGGGGGGGCCCCCCCAAGCACGGGGGCGCGCGCGCGCCGGGGGGGGGCCGCGCAGCGAGCCCCATGGGGGGGAGCGCAGTGAGCAACAGGAGTTGCTCAGCTGCCCGCTCCCCTTAGAGGGAACATTGCTTCCACACTTGGCTCCAGTGAACCATTTCCTATGGCCTAGCATATCATGATAGTTGAGAAAGAAAAGAACAGGATGCAGAAACAGTGAAAACCACTGAGAATCACATGCCAAAGCAAGAGAAGAGTTCCAGCGACCAGCACAGGTGGTAAGAAGGACCTGAGAAGGAGTGGTGTCAGCCAGTCCTCTTGTACTGTGCCATGAGTGCATGTCACCAGAGTGCCATATGCCAATGGGTACCACTGCAAGGAAGATTTCCAGTGATTGTGCGAGGCATGCAAACATCTACGGTGGAAAGGCATGCACGAGCACTCAAAGCAGCAGTCATGCTTGCCAAAAATTAAAACTCTAATACCAGCGACTGCTAAGGTGACTTGTGATCCTGTGTTACACCGTCCTTCCCTTTCCACAGAGTATCCCTCTTCCTGCCCATTGCTGCTCTAGCATGGGCATACAGTCTTTAATGGATACTCACGTTTCTGCTGCACCCATGATTTCTCATACTGACTAGGTAGCATGGCAGCCTGAGAAGAACCACAACCTTTCTTACTGCTGCCTAATGATAGCCATTCAGGAACTGTTTCCCACTTCAATCTGAAGTCATTGAGAGTTTTGCCACTTACCTGAATAAGAGGAAGATTACTCATCCATATGTCAGGGAGGAATACTCTGTGGGGCACACAGGAGGAGGAGGGAGAAAGAACACAAGAGAAAGAGGTGGAAAGCTTAGGCTGAGCCAGACAGGAAGAGATGGGAAACTCACAATCTGATTTCCCTAAAGTACAGAAAGGGAACAACAGAACTGGGTACAAGAGAAAGACACAGCCCAAGGCCCCATCCCCTGTGTCAGAACTGCACCAGGGAAAGAGAATGTTAGAGACACAAAAAAACAAGATTCAATTTTAAGTAAGTAACAGCAAATTGCACTGGCTCAAAAGCCATCATTACAAAAGACATGGTTACTTTCTTGTTCTGTAACTGTTGTTTTTCAAGATGTGGGTGCAGAGGTGCTTTCCACTCTATCTGAACCTGAGCAGAATACAAATCTGCACCCACTTGAGAAGGGCTCTGCTTTTACTCTACCGTGCGTTTTTAAACTGTTTAGATTAGAGGTATTTTACTTTTCATTTATCTATCTCCAAAATAAAATAGGAATATTTATCTTGCTCTGGTATGATGCCTACAGAACAAATTCAGCTTCTCCAAACAGTGTACCATTAAAAAGCTTTTTCCCCAGGGTGAAACTGAGGTGTGAATCAAGCACAGCCTTAAGAAAAAAGACATCAGGACAAGATGAAACTCTTCCTTTTTGGGGTCCAAACAAGGCAGATTGCTAATACTCTGATAAGTAGAAGGGATGATAGGCTGATGTTTCACTTCAGTTTTTCTCTGACGTGACGATAAAGATGAACTACACAGACTCTAGAGAACAAGAAGTGAGATTAGGAGAGTATTTAAATTTCCATAGATCATTCTTAACATCCCAGTAAAGATTCAGAATTGGTAACATGCTGGTTTATAAAAACTTCACTCTCATGGCCGTAGTGATAATCTGTGGCTGCGTCCGGACAGACATTATGGTCATCAGCTCTACCACACACATGCAGCACTGGGAACATAAACCACTTCCACCAGATCTGCAGAGGAATTGCTGTAAGCTGCAGTAGTAATATGGCTTGTATCCTCTGCAGGCTACCGCCCCATACACTGATAATGTATACTGCCGTGCTGACACATAGACAGCAGTCAGACAGTTCTAGCGTTTGGATTCTTACCCAGCCTTTATCTAAAAAACTCTCCAAGCATTGTAACATAGTGGCCAGAGAACGAAATATTAGCCATACTCATGTGTGAGACAAAACTGCTCTCTAGTGGCTACAGAATGACTGACACAGAGGTCCTACAAGCCTACCCATTCTTTAAAGCTCTTGGAACTGAGAAACTGAATGTGAAATCTTCCAAGATTTCAAGGATGGAGCATTGTTTCAGTATCTGGGCCTACTTGCTTCTGATCTCAGCTGCAACCAGCTAGCCGTAGGACTGGGGGTAAACTAAACTAAGAGGTGAGAATTAGCATGGGGCCAGGATTTTGTTTCAGGTTTCTGGTGGAGGTTCCGTCTGGTTCTCATTTCAGTTTCTCTCTCACTCTTGTTCATTGTTAAAACCAGCTGTCATCCCTCCTCTACCATTGATAGGGTTCAAAGCGCTCAGAGGGCTAATGAGAATTAAGTGTTATAAAATCTCTCTTTGTAACTGATCCTCCCTGCTGGGGCAATTCTGCTGAGCTCAGATGCCATTGTGGACAGGAGATGGCAAGAAATCACGGATTATGATTCTCACCTCTCTCTGTATGATGACTATGCTCTCCTCTCCCTTTTAAATGGCTGGCTCAGAGAGGTTTGGGGCAGTTTGCTTCTCATAGATGTAATAGCAAAGAGAGACTGGAACCTTTGCCTGGTTTAATTACTGCCCACCTCCAGGTTTTTGGGTTTTTTTTGCTGTCATGCACTGCTGCTGCACGTCTGAAGTGTTAAATAAATAAATCAATCCATAATTTATGTGTGATTCATCAGAGATTTGATTTTCAATGGCAAAGAAACAGATGTTCTATTGATGGCACTTCATTAGAGAAATAAATGAGGTCACCTAACATCTCCGTGCATATTCATCTGCATAATAGACCAAACGTTAAGATTTGAAGCTTACACAGTACATACAGCTTTAATAATAGTCTGCAAACCTCTTAATTCTCAGAGCCAAAGAGGCCTTTTGGAAGAAACTCTAGAAGACTGGAAACCAGGACATAATCACGATCATTTGATTTGACGTGCTTGGTGGAGGATAACTAGTTCCACCAAGCAGGGTATTCATGCTCTTCCACAGCAAAAGCAAGAGGCAACTTCAAGTCTTTCTCCTGGGAGCTTCCTAAAACAGAGAGCGTGAGTGAGTGTATGTGTGTGTGTCTAATCACACACAAAGACTGAAAATGTTGTTCTTTGTACAGTAAAACCTACCTCCTGGGGGTGCCATAACTGAAAGGCATTAGCAAATGTTTTGTGTTTATTACCTTCAGTTTTTCCCTCCACGTATTTAACAACACTTGGCTTATAGCTATCTTTAGCTACTTTCAGTGATATCCTTATGTACACAGTCAAGTTTCTTCCTTGCTGAGAAGGCCCTCATTAATAAAAGAAGACTAGCTGCCACTCTTCTCCTCTCACCCACTCACTCTTTCCTCCCCCTTAACGTATTTTTAAATATTCAGAAAAATAATTAAAGGAGAGAGCGAGCACCATGAAATAGTATTTATTGGATGTTCAGCCATCACTGTAAAGTTTTCAATGGTACATATGCTCATACACATGTAGAGAGATGTATTAACACATGTGCTACATATGTTCTGCCACGAACTCAAACAGCTGTCACTTGCCATCCCAGAGGTAGCTGCATTTTACAGATAGCTTCCCATTAACTGCATATATCGATGTATTCTGATGCATATTCTGGGCTGAATTCTCCCCCATTGTGCAGCCAAAGGTTCCTCAATCCTGTGTTGTCCTATCCTGGATAAAACAGAGCAACTGAGAAACTGCATTATACTATATATGTGGAACCTAGGCACAGCTGGGCTCTGATCAGCCACATCTCACCTCTGGCCCCACTCCACTCCTGCCACACCCCATCAGTTGTTGGACAGGGATGGTCAGCTGATGCAGGAAGGGGGGCTGACACCTCCTTCCGCTTACACAAGCAAAGCGCATTCTCCCTTAGCTAGCTCTGGTCAGAACACGGCCAATTCATGCCACAGGGGAAGACAGAAGAATCCTGCCCTGTATCCACACTTCTAGAGATGGATAGTACTGCATCTGTAGGTGTGACCTTGCCTTTGTGCTGCTGGAGATTGTAATGCCCATCTCTCTCTCCCACTCACTGATGTTGAACAACTTCAGAAAAACGTGGCATCCTTCTACCTGACAGAGGCACCCCTAGCAAAGCATGTTACAGAAAGAAGAAATACCAGTTTGGGTTACCCGATTCAGCCTATAGGTACCAGAACTGTCCTGCTCTTTACAGTCCACTTCCTAATGCTACTCTAGTTTTAATAACATGGCTCACAAGGCAAGGCAAGCCAGGGCTCACAGCAGAGAGCATCTGAGACGTCTCATAACACAATACCAACCACTGCCCAAGGTCTCACCAGTATTCACATCCCTCCGATACAAACATCTTCCCTGGTGCATTCAGTGTCTCCTTCTAAACATACTAAACAAAAACTTAACAGCTCAAATAGGAAGGGAATTTGTAAATAAGATGTTGGTGTTTTTAAGGTGAATTTCCTTTTACCTGTCCTGGACAAACAAATATATTCAAATCATTCTGTGGAAAAATGCAAAGACAGAAAATGTTTCAGTTAAACTTGCACCTGGAGAGGTGGTATGAAACACTGGTTGTGCTTCTGTTTCACTAATTAGAAAAAGTGCTACGCTGCCTGGAAACCAGAACAACTTTCTGTTTACAAGCAACTTGGACATTAAGGCAAGAAGAGACCTTTAGATCACCCAGTCTGATCAGCCTTACACCACACAACACTCAGTTATCCCTCTACTGAGCCCAATTATTCATGTGTGACAAAAATAGAATTTGTGTTGGCTTAGGCAATTGCAAAAGAGGCATCCAGTTTTGATCTGAAGACCTCCAAATTCCCCACTTCTCTGTTTAATTTGTTTCAAAGCTTAAATCACCCTCAAAAAAAAAGTGCACCTTATTTTTATACTTAATTGTCTGACCTCAGCCTCCTGCCACTGGTTCTTGTGTCTTTCTCTGCTAAGTTAAAAAGTCCATTCATATCCAGTCCACTGTAATCAAGTCACCTCTCCATCTTCTTTTAGATGAGCTAAACAAATTGAGCTATTTAGGTCTCTCACTGTAAAGCATTTTCTCCATCTAATAATGGGCACAGACCTTTGCTAAAAACATCACCATCACCAGTTGTCTGCAATTATCATGGCATTCTTGAGTACTTCTAATAGAAGACACTATTGCACTCCAGCCACCGGAGCTCAGTGACACCTACTGTAATATCTTTGGTATTCGACAGAGTGTCTGATACTAAAGGTAAGTGTCTCCAAGCAGGACCATTCTTTACAGGACACTGTTTGTCAACCCTAGTTTAGATGGCTGAAGTGGGTTTCTTCTAGTCTCCAACACTGCACCTTGCATTCTTCATCTTAAAGAAATATGCAAGTTACATTTAGGGATTGCCTCATTCACTACTGACATGCAGTTACTTCTGGGGTGAAACATCGCAGTTGTTTCAGAAAGCACAGTAACAATACAGAACAATTTAGGACAGGAAATGAAGAATACTCACTGTCCTGGAAGAAATTAATCCATGATTTACTACATCTGACTGTCAGAAATACTGTCCTGGCATTCACCCTAAATTCAGCCTGATGGTTCTGGAAGCACAAACAACACTTACACGGAACCAGCCTCCTCACATACACAACTGCCAGACCAAAGTTCTCCCCCATCTAATGGCACAAAGTAAATACATGTTAATCTTTGATTGTAAAGATGCAAAAGGAAAAAAATCTTTCATTTAAAAACTGCTAGTTCAGTTACCACGGACACTGCTCAATCATGAAGAATGATTGTTGCTTGTTTCTATAGCAACCTAGAGTTTAGGCAGCATCTTGTAATTTCAGTCCAGACACCAAATTTTACAGCAATCCACCCACTGCTGCCACATTTGGATACTTCAGAACAAGCTGGGGCTTGACCTCTGAGTGCATTTTTCGTAGCATTATGTAGAAATACTGTCATAAACCCGTGTGCAAGAACATGATGTACATAGGAAACCAGCACTTAGAGCAGACTGGTTTCCAGAGAAAGAAACACAAAGTACTTTTCAAAAATAATATGACTTTGAAAAAGAACAAGGAGTCGTGTGGCACTAAATCTGAAAAAAAAAAACCCTCGTCTTAATTAGTCTAAACATTGACTTGCCGTCTTCTGCTCTGATCACCGCTCACAAGTTGACAACGTTCTCTGCAGGAAACATTTTCCCAAAATGAGAGTTTACACAATCATCCAAAAATAATCACTCCGCCTCTGTGCCAAAGCCCAAGGGGGCAACTCACAAGCACAAAGCCCATAAAACAGCATCTGTAGGCTAGCACTCCTGAGTAACCCTACAAGAGAAGGGTGTAGTCATGATTGCAGTGGGGAACACACCGGTCAGAACTGGATTCCAGGTTCAAGCTTCCCGTAGATAATTTTTGATAAACTTGAATACAAAACTTAGGGCTATTTAAAACATGCACCAAGCCAGTGTTACTCTCTGATGGTTGCAATTCCCATGCAGTGTACATGGCAAGAAAGCACTAGTCTTCCTGTGGATGACCTCTCACAGGTTTTGTTTCCTGTTGCTGTGTGGCGATGAGGCTTCCAACTTGGTGTGAATTCACCATTTTAAGATGCCAGCCTCATTCAGAGCACGATGATCTTCCAAGAGGCACGAGGCAACTTAGAACACAGACTCTGCAGGTGTCTGTCCTGCCTTCTCGATTGACAAGGGCTTGTTAAAAGCCAGTTTTGAATTCCCTGGGAGTGACTGTCCTGCCAGTCAGTCTTGACCTGATGTTAGCAGCCTGTCTTGGCCACATTAGAGAGAACTGACTGAAGCTATAGCCAGAGGAAAGAACACACAAGATATGAAAACAGGGACAACCCTCTCGTCTCAAGAAAGATGATCAGACTCAAGCATGGAAAGTGCGCAATTCAGTACGACCCCAATTACTGGGTGCTTCTTGACTCAGAGCAGTCAGATCTGCTGCTGAGGCACATAACTGTTGGCTTTCCTGAACATTTTACCAAGGATACAAAAAAAAAAAAAAAAAAAAAAAATCAGAAGACCCATGACAAGCACCCCAAATGTATTCTTTTCAATATTTATGGTTTTAAAGGCAAGCTCATAATTCGTTTTTGCAGCCTCACACCTGAATTTTGACATTATGGTGATGGCAACACTCCCCAAGTCCTGCAGTGTTTTTGGCACGTGTCTTCCCAGTGTGCATTCTGTCCTAAAATTCTATGCTGACAGCCAATGCAGCAAACCATGACTGAATTACCCAGGTATTTTGGTCGGGGTTTAGTATTTCTTGACTAGTTCCACAGGGGCAGTCGTGTTAGTCTAGTAAAGCAAAAAAAAGCAAAGAGTGTTGTGGCACTTAAAGACTAACAAATTTATTTATCACAAGAGCTTTCGTGGGAGAATATCCGACTTCGTCAGACGTCTGACAAAATGGGATTTTCTCCCATGAAAGCTCATGCGATAAATAAATCTGTTAGTCTTTATGTGCCACAAGACTCCTTGCTTTTATTTCTTGACTGTGGCACAAACCTCCTTATGGACACACAACATGCACTCAGGATATCCAAAAATCCATGATTTTTTCACTTCCTCCAGTTTCTTTTGCTAATTCTCCTTCCCCCAGCATCCAGAGTCTGACCCACTCAGTCTTCACATGCAATCACAGAAGACAGCAAATGCCAAGTCAAGCTGATCATGTGGCCCCACACACAGTAAACCTCTCCTGCAAGCTGAATATCCCCTGTGGTGTTCCTCTTTCTTTTCCTTTCCTCCCTTTCCTCAGTGATCCTCTCTCATCTTTCCATCAAAGCCTCGTGTCCTGAAACTCTCAAATAACCAGCTTCACAGCTTTCTCTTTTAAATGTAACATCAGTGTCAAGGCATCAGGACCAAAGGGCAGACAGGAAGAAATAAATGAAGCCCAGGAACAGCGAGATCTTGTCAGTTAAGGGAAGGTGGAGAAGTTGAAATAAAGAAAGCTGAGGAATTCACTTTGCCTGTCAAAAGGCAAATAAAACAACTGGTCCCCAAATCCCCAATGCCATGCACCCTACCAACACTGCAGAGTTGCATACTGTGCAAAGGTTTATGTTTTAACCTTCCTCAGGGGCTAGATGTTTTAGGTGGCTGTGTGGGGCTGTCAGTAGCATTCATCCCTGGCTAGTCAAGAGCTCCCACCTCAGAGGATGCAGGACACCACTGTTCAGGGCAGTGAGAGAGAGATGGCTGGGGCATTTGTGGATCCTATTATACCACAATTGTCTCCTTAGTAGCAGGTTATATCATGCACATATCAGAGAGGCCACAGCTCTCTTGAAACTCATTCTTGGCATCCACAATAACTCTTGTTTTTGAGTTCAAGTTTGCCATCCAACTGGCAGAAAGGCCAACCTCATATGTGCAAGTCAGCAGGAATCTCCATGCTCATGGAAGAGCACACATGCTGAATTTAACATTGCTTCATCTCATCTCTGACTTCACTCTGCAGGGGTTACTGAAAGTCAGGACCAGACACACCACTAAAGCTGCGGGTGAGACCCCAGAAGAGGAGAGGCAGGAAGGCCACAAGTTCGGGTTGCACAACAGCAGCACAAGGGAAGTTCATGCAGTATTTGCCTCAGTACTGTTATAGTCTGCTCCAACCAGCCTGTGCTTTCAGGGATCCTAGATTCAGTCAATTTTTTATCATTATGCACCCACTGAGATGTCGACACTCACTCTTTCCATGTTAAAAGCAATCCAGGAGAAAAAAATGACACTGCCATGTGCTGCTTCCTAAGCTATCCACTCGGGTGCCAGACCATTTTTTTCTGGGCCGCTACCTATTGAACCGGAATCTCAGCAAGAACCCGCCTAAAATACCTGGCCTGCCAGTGGACATTTCCTGCGAACAGCAGAGCTGGCACACTTCTTCAGACCTTTTCTATAGGCACCCATCAACCACACAGTTAACATGTCCAAAGAAAACACCACCAGAAAAAGAGTTTGGCTGGAAAACGCCACAAGGCAGACTTGAAAAACTAAGAAAAGATCATTCACACTAATTATTAAAATGTGCAGAGGAAGCTCTCCTTTTCCTGATATTTAAGGACACTACCCTGGGGGAAAAAAACCACAGATCACTAACATTTAAAACCATAAATCTTGATTCCTCCACCCTCACACTCCCCAGGCAAAAGATTTGCTTAGTCAATGATTTGTTTTGTTTTAAAAAGGTTGAACAAAGGGCCTGAGGTGCAGGACTGAACTCTCACTGAAAGAGAGAGAGAAAGAAAGGTCTTATGATCAACCAAGGCAGAAGGTGTCACGTCTTCCTCAGCCAGAGAGAATCATTTAAAGGTCCATCCACAATTTGAATTCCACTTAGGCACAAAGACAAGTTAAAGGTGATTTCAAGTCTGCAGCTCTCCTGACTCACCTGCTGGCAATTTGTGGTGTCCCAGTCATTGATAGATACTTATGAATGCAGCCTCCAGCCCAAAGCTGTGGCCCATAGCCAAAGGCCCCCTCACTTTAATATGGGGATGTGGCCCAATAGAGACCTTAGCTTCCAGTATACAATGCCCCAACCTGACCTGCGATGTTTCTGCTCAGGTCAAAATGTAGTATTTTATGCTGTGCCCTGTAGCTCTGAATGCTGCAAATTCAGAGTCCAGATGGAGCAAACTGCCGCTATCTCCATTTCACTATTTTTAATTTTCTGACAATCCGCACAGCTTTCAGCATTCTGGCAAGTTGCCAGCCTGGCCTAAAGCTGGGCAACATTTGGATTTTGCTGATCTAACTCCTAAATGGAGCCACCAAAAACCCTGCAAGATGGAGACAAATCTGCTTAGTGTTGTTTTAGAGTATAAAAATAATCCAGGCAGAGCACTGGTTGACAGTACCTTGTTGTAGTCTGTCTCTAGACCTGGCTTCCCAAAGCACAGGCTTTGCCTCTTCTTAAGAGTGAGTCATTGGTAGGATGTGCTGGAATAGAGAGATCACTTCTCATCTCATCAAACGTAGCAGGATATGATTCAGAGAACAATGGTGAGACAGGAACCAAGGGTGTCATACATTTTGTTTCAAGATCTCACCTGCCCCAACTAATCAGCTAAATGCGGGAGCATTTTGCAGTCTCATGGGCCAGGCAGGATATTTCCCTTCCAGCTCCCACTCCTTGCTGTAGAATTATATGTATAACTATGTGTTCTAAGAACTATAAATGATTTATTTATAGAGGCACGGCAGAAAGGACTTTCAGGAGGGATCTGAACAGAGAAGCAGGCTGTGGCTTAGCAGACTGGAGTAGAGAGGGTGTTGTGAGCATAGAGAGCAATATGAAAGAAGGTGCAAACACTGAACACATCTAACTCCTTTCACCTGCGGATCTCAAATTTGTTCCCATACCTTATTTGATTATGACAATGTCCTTCTGAGGTAGGCCAGTGCTGACCCAACTTTACCCAGTTGAAAGGCTAGGTTCAGACACTTGCCAAGCATTCTGACACCTAGGCGCTTGTGCGAACCACTAGAAATAACTTTCACCTCTGTTAAATTAAAGAAAGTGTAGATCATGGCAAGAAACAGATGATTTTCAAGTTGATGGCAACCAACAAAAAAAGCAAACTCCTGCAGCTAGGGTCCACCATTCACTTCACGCTCATGAAGTCCATGTACTCTTAGAATCTTACAGGGCATGGCAACGGGCATAGCTAGGAATTATCAGGAAAAAAAAAGATTAGGAAAGACTGGGTCAAATATCAGAAACTTCTCAACACTGAAATCTACTAGACAGCAGCAGAGGTTCCAAGAAAATGTGGTGGAAGTTTCATTGTCTGGGATATGTAACACTAAATCAAAGCTATAGGAAACACAATTGGAAGAAGCAATTCTGCCCTTGCTAGCAGAGAAGGTATAGATAACTTCAACCTCTGTGATAGGCTGCCGATCATACAGCAGCGAACCTCTTGTGTTGCTTAAGCTTTTCCCCATAGGGCTCTGTTTGAAGTTATTTACAGATTCTTCTTACCACATTCTAAACAGTGGGTCCTTGGGGGAAGGGCACTTACACGTTTTGAATTCTCATTCTTTTCATGAGACTACAGTGATGCTTATTTGAACAGCCTGTATAAGACAGAAAGCAGAGAGGCTGGCCTTAGCTTCCAAGACATCACTGTTTGGTGTGTCTAAAATACAGAACTTTGCTGAAGATCAGACAGTCAGCTCTTCACAGCAGCCTCCAAAACAAAGAGAGTGGAGGGAGCCTATTAAATAAAAAGCCCCTTTGTGTAGTGGCCTGAAAAGCATTCGTGATAAATATATATCAAACAAGACGTCCAGACCAAGGAGCTAACAGAAGCAGAAGCCTCAGGAACACCAGACTTTCAAAGAGAAGGCAATGCTCCCAGCGTTCTGAAACTCCTGGAGCTTTGTAGTCATTTGAAGAGAACAGCAGCAAGGGGGAAAAAAACCAACTAATCAAACTCAGCAGATTCGCATGAAGGACCAACTGCAATCCAGAGAGGAAAGAGAACTCTGCCAAATTTTCAATGCCCACAGAGAACTTAACATTATTAAGGTGCTCAGAGATTGGCTGGCACAGGGAGACTAGGAGAGCGACTGGAAATAAGAATACGCTTTCAGGAAGCAACCACTCCCAAGACTTCAGGCACATGGTGGCATGGTTCTAAGGTTCTGCTGCAGGAAGCCAGGGTGACAGTGTAACCCATGTGCCTAAATAGGTGCAATCTCTTTTAGGGATCCTTATGGCTGGGTTACGTTGCTGGGCAGATTTTGCAGCCCAGAAACCAGAAACTTCTGGTAAGAGGGTGAGGGAGCACACTGAGCATGCCCCACAAGTTTTATTGTTGAGCTGGAAGTGCATGCCCAGGGAGAAGCCTGAGAAGAGAAGCCTGGAGAGGAGCAAACGGAGAGCTGCAGAGGGCATTGGCTAAGGGACTCAGTGAAAGGAGCTGAGCAGGAGTGGACTGCAGGATGTTTTCTCCCAGCTTTCAACTGCTTTGCAGGGGAGTTGTCTGCAGTGGAACTGAGAGCTGGATGGCCAGTGACTTGATTGCATGGTGCTGGCTACACAGGAGGAAGAAAGGACTGCATGGCATCTGCCTGAAGATTCCTGCAGCTAGAGAGGATGAGGATTGCTTTCCTTCTGCATTCAAGGCCCAAGGACTTAAAAGACTGCAATTGAGATAAGGGTGACTCCACCTGAACTTTGGGACTCTTGGGTTTCTTACTCTTTTGTTTAAATGTATTATGGTTCTTTAGGATAAGGTGTGTTTAGTTAGTTAATAAAGTTCATTGTATGTTTATGCTGAGTGGTAGTTTAATGAGGGATGGGAACTCTGAGCAGTCTTTGCTGTGAGTCCTTTTGACAACTGGATCCTGGCTCTCCAGTTGCTTTAATCAGGGGTTTTCTCTGTGAGGCACTGGAGAGGGGCAATTGACTGGATTTGAGCCCACCCTAGCAGGTTACAACAGCATGCAAGAGAACCCAGCTCATATTAACATCACTGAGAAAGCAACATAAGAGGTGAAGCTAATAGCTGTGCTCAGATAAATGAATAACAACAAATAGTGTAGTAGCTAGCACCTCTGCTTAATATGCAAAAGGTCCTGGGTTCAAGCCCCAGTGGGTTGGACTTGATGATCTCATGAGGTCCCTTCCAACTCTATGATTCTAGTCTAACTCAAGGCTTCAAAGAAAAACTGCAGAATTGGAATTCATATGCAAATTTCACACTGTTGCTTCACGGCTAAATAAGGACTTTGGGATTTTTCTCCTTATGACAGGTGATTTGACCTCACCTTCTATGTGCTGTTCCCCAGTGTTTGAATCTAAACTAGTGCATTGGTTAACTACACTTGGTTACATAACCTCTTTCAAAATGGCCACTACCTCCCATTATTTCCAGTGAGAACTTAAGCAGCCTGTGGTCACAAGTCCACAACAGCAGAGAACAATGGGAAATGAAAGTCATTTTGAAAGAGGGCAGTTCTACATGGGATGCTTGGTTCTAGAGCATTTTTTTCAAAAATGGGAAAAATTATTATAAACCCTGAAAAAATGTCTTTAATACAGTCTAGTCAGAAGATTTCAGTGAGTTTTAACAATAATGAAAGTGTTAAATATCTGTGTTATTCTGTTACTAAAGAGCATTTGGATAAAAATATATTCTGATTCAGATACAAAATTCTTAAGGGACAACCTTTTTAATTAATTTTAACCCACAAAATAATTAATTGGTTCTAAACCCCACCCCCCATCAGATCTGTCCCCAAAGAGTAACTGTTGGGATCCCGGGGAGGACACACTGTATTCTTTCGAGCCAAAGGGGTAGCTGTGTTAGTCTAGTTCGCTAAACCAAGCGAGGAGCCCTGTGGCACTCAAAGACTAACAAAGAGATTTATAAATGAGTGCCATAAATGTATTTATAAATCTATTTGTTAGTCTTTGAGTGCCACAGGACTCCATGATTGTATTCTTTAGGTATGAAGGAGTTGAACCCCTATGTAAACAAGGTTTAAGCATCTGAGGGCACTCCCCCTGTGCAGTCAGCTGGGGGGGGGGGATTTATTTGCATGGACTTTGTATTTGCAGGAGTACAATTAAGTACTTAGCATAATTTCACCATATATGGATAAACCCACCCAGGTGTGGGCATGATGGGAAATGGTTAGTATGGCTGGTTTTGGGTTACAAATCACTTATATTAACTGCACAGGGAATGAAAGTTTGCCCTTTGATTGTATGAGCAAATGACAGCAGAGCTCTGTTGAGCCTGTTCTGAAAAAAAAAAAAATTCACTCTCACCTAAACAGAGCTCAAAAGTGTGGTGAATGCATACTGCAGTATTAGCAAGGCAGCAGGGAAGGGTTGAGGGAGGATTTTACTGAGATTGAGCTAGTCCTGACAAAGGGCTAGTCTCTGGCATTGCTTAATTCTCTCCTCTCTTACTGTCAGAAGACAGTCAATGGTTCCTTTGTAATCTTCTGTATCAAGTAAGAATATTGCTCCAGTGTCAGCAGAAGGAGCATTTCAGCTCATGGGAAAACCTAAGGCTATGTCTACACTTGCAAGTTAGTTTGAATTAAGGAGGCTTAATTTGAACTAACTTAGTCCCTGTCTATAATAGGCTTTCATTGTTCAAAATAAGGAATTCCTCAATTTGAACTAATGAAAGCTTAGTTCCAGCAGTTAAAGTGGGCTGGAACAGCCTGGAATGCTGTTCTGGGGCCCACTATTTTTAAGGGGTGAGTGTTCTGGGCCCCGTAAAAATAGAAAATGGTGATGGAACACAGCATTCTGGGGCCCACCATTGAAAAATAGCAGGACCCGGAATGCAGCATTCCAGCACCATTTTCTATTTTTAGGCGCCCAAACACTGCACCCCTAAAAATAGCAGGCCCCAGAACGGTGTTCCTCTGCGTTCCGGCAGGTGGGGGGAGGCACACTCCCCTGCACATACGCAGGCTGCACAGTTTCCAGGCCCAGCGTGCAGCCAGTGACTAACAGGACACCCAGCTCATGCTGGGGGGGGGGAGTATTGGGGGCAG
Organism: Podocnemis expansa; assembly: GCA_007922195.1. Taxonomy (NCBI): domain Eukaryota; kingdom Metazoa; phylum Chordata; order Testudines; family Podocnemididae; genus Podocnemis; species Podocnemis expansa. The sequence goes on from ML682087.1 coordinate 4,198,199, forward strand.
GGTGGATTCTGGGGACAGGGGAATAGATTTTGGGGGAAGTAGCTGGGGTGGAGACAGGAGCTGGGGTGGCGGGCTGGTGTTTGGGGGCAGGAGCTGGGATGCAGGAGGGGAGTCCACCCGTGTGGGAAAAGGGACCCACCTGATTAGAAGGGTTCCAGGTCCCACCAAATTATACTTTAACCCCTGCTTAGTTCAAACTAGTAAGACCTGCCCTTTAGGTTAAACTAAGCCCTTAGTTTGATCCTTAGTTTGAACTTGGCACAGTGTGGACATTTAAGTACACTTTGTTAGTTCGAAATAAGGGCAGTTAGTACAAATTAACTGTAATTCGACTTGTTCCGTATTGTTAATATGAACTAATAAGTTTGAATGTAGTTCAAACTACATTTGAACTTATTCGTTCAAATTAACAAATTCAAGCTAAGTTTGGGAAGCGTCGACATACACTAAAGAGCTGAAGTCACTAGAGAAACTGGGAAACCTTGACTGACAAACAGCAGGGAGGAGCTAGCACTGGTCAGCACCTCCAGATGGTGGGAGCCATGAGTGGTTGGTGCCAGCAGATGGTGGGAGCCACAAGCAGTAGGCTCCTGTAGATGGCAGGAGCCACAATCAGTCAGTGCCTGTAGAGGGCAGGAGTCAGCAGATGGGGACTTGCAGGGCCCAGAGGTGGTAGGAGGCAGCAGCAAGCCTGGTCAAGCCCATGTTTGGCAAGAGCCTGCAGGAGGCGACTGATCCTCCCCTCTTACCAGCAAGCAGGAGGTGGACATCCAACTACAATCATCAGTACAGGGGAAAGCGAGAAGGGACAAGCAGAGGACACCCCCCCATAGTTTGGTGTGGATTCGGTTCTGCTCATTGGGTTTATGAATTCCACACTGCACTGCATTCCCTAAACCAGTGCTGTTTTGATATTTCCTCCATTTTAGAAAAAAAGTTTACATTCTACACTCAGACTCTGTGCTTGTGAGAGGGGAAGTTTTCCCTTTAAGGGCACCCAGGGGTAGGGTGTGATTTCCCAGGAGACTTGGTGGGGGCTTGAGCTCATTTGCTGTTGCATCATTAGTGGGAATCCCCAGATACAGAACCCTGCCCTTTGCTGCTACTGGCTCTGTCTGGCAGAAGGGTTACACCTGCTTAAATGTAGAACTCAACTCAGCCTCACCAATGGTACCACAAGCAATGCTTCCAAAACAAAGCTTCTGAAGGAGGACCTGCTGGCTGACATCTGTTCCTCCATGATGGAGGCTAATTAAGTAAAGGCGGTGAAGCTAGGAAGCACACTAGAGCATGGGTTCTCAACCCCTTTAGCGTGGTGACACAGATGGGAGCCCTCACAACCATGAATGATGAGGGGAGCCCCCCTCTTCTGCAGCCACCTCCAGGGCTCCCCCCACTGCCCAGGTTTCTCCCCAGTGGCAGCACTTTCAGCAGCACTGCAAGTGAGACTAGCCCCTGCCACCAATGAAACTTCCCTACAGGGCAGTGTTGGCAGCAGGAGTCTTCAGAAGCAGTCCCACTGCCACAAAATCCAGCTATCAAAGTCAGTTTTGATAGCTTCTGGAGGAGCGCCCCTACCACTGCAGAAAGCTGCTGCTGCTTCATATTTCAGCAGCAGCTCTTAAAGGGACTGCAGCCTGCTGTGGAAAGCTCTCCTTCTCAAGTTGCTGCTGAAGGTTTATTTCAGTAGCAGGGGAAACGGGGTGCTTTACCACAACACAGTGATTGAGAAGTGCTGTGCTAGAGACCAAAGTGCCAGAGACAACAGCCAGGTGCTGCTCTTATAAGGAGTTTTCCTTCCCCTCTGACCCTCAAGAGCCTTCCACTGCAGTCCATGGATCACGCAGGAGTTCTCATAATTACAGCCAGGATTCCTCATGTATTTACACACAACTCTGTGCAGAACAGATGGCCCAGGGAAGGAAAGGGAATTTTGGAGCCTTTTATCAATATATGTGCAGCTTATCCAGAACCCCTGTGGTAAACAGAGCCTGGAGACTTCAGACACAATCATCATTCAAACTCAGATTAGCTGGGGGGGGGGAAGCCTGCCTCTTGGTTTAAGCAGCAACTGAACAGCACCGGTTTGTGCACAGTTTCCCACATGCCAACCTACTGTGTCCCCTGCTATTCCAGTGCAGCCTGCCCTCCCTATAGTGCTAAGATTTCACTGTCAATAGCCAGTGCCCAACACAGCCTTGCAGCTGGGAGAGCAGTGGCACACATCATGACTCAGACAGCTCCCATGCCATGGCCTCACTAGACTTTTGGAGGTCAACAATATGCAGGACTGGTATGCAGGCATCAGCCATGCACCAGGGTGAAGCATCAGGAGGACAAGAGGGAGTTCAGAACTAGAGGCACAAATGGTTGGAGTGAGAGTCAGCGCCCAAACGAGAGATGACAGGGCAGGTGGGAGACAAATACCAACTTTTCAGTAAGACTTTTCTACATTTTGAGAGATTGGTTGCTCTGAATCAGCTAGGCTGAGCAAAGTCCTGTTGCCAGCTTTTAGACAGGAGGACCAAACTGGCAGCAGGTGGCAGCACCCATATCTATCCAGCCCCAAGAGCACAGCTAAGTGGACAGGGGGAGTATGGTCAGCAGAGAACTCTCCTTTGCCCAGGAATGTAAAAGAGGTGGCTGATCCCCACCTATATTCCTGCCCAAACACAACCCCCCCCCATCTGCCAAAGGCCTCCATCAATACACCCTGAAACACATACTCTACTTGCTAAGGCCACAAGGCAATGGTTGGGAAAGTCAGGGGCTCCAAACTCCAAGTTCTAGTCTCCACCCCAAGCTCCAAGTTCAGTCTCCACTCTGACGCTTACCTAGGGCTAGTCAGAGGAAATCTCTAGGCTCAGTGCCTGCATCTAAGGAAGAGGAAGAGAATCCTTACCCTGTCCTCGGAGATCTACAGCTGAGCACCATTATCGAAGAGCTAACACCATCCCATTTAAAATTACAGTGAGCAGATTAGACTGAAACAGGCTGATGCATCCCCTGCGAATAGCTCGGTCTGGATCCAACACTAGTGAAGATGACTAGTTATAGCAATGAACACCTTTCATTTTTCACAGCACCTGAAGTGACAGTAAAACATTTTGGTTTTGAATGATGCACGAATAAAGGGGCGGGGGGAGGGGGGGACTGCACATGCCTGTGAGTGTGCAAACAAACACTCTTCCCTGCCAGGCTAAACAGAAATAAACTGTAGAAAGAGAAACACACTGTCTGCTTATGGAGAAGCTGAAACTCAGGGACTGATTTAGCTTCCTTATTAGTTCCCCTATGATTATGCAAAACGCTGAAATGAGCCTCCCCACCAAACATACTGTGTGTTAGGAAAGGAAGACAATATTAAAACCCAGCTAGAGCTTTTTAGGACGACGATGCTCTCAGCTACGCTGGTGTAAATCTGGGTTAACACCCATGAAGCTGGGATTCACAACACTGTTACAGACTCAAGAGTAGGATCTGGTCCTAGGAAGCTGACTTCTGACAAGAAATGGCTTTGGGAAGGCGGCCACACACAACCTTTCTCCACTACTTTACAGAAAAATATTTCAACACCACCACAAGCAAGACACTATAAAACAGAACAGGGCCACTTCTCTGAGTGCTTTCACTTTTGGTCTAAGCAGCAATAAACATTTGTTTCATACTGCAAGAGCAAAGCCAAAGCCACTTATTTTTAAAAATGCAACTGGGTCAGTAGCTGCCTGGAGTGGAATGAATGGATGGTATGAATGAATTTGTCCAAAAGAAACATTGCTCCATGGTCCTGGCTCCTGCTGCACAAGACAAATACATTCTCTTACAGTTTCAAGAGCACTGCAGTGGTTTAGGAAAACATAAGCTCCACTGCCTTGCACTAGTGACTTGGGAGCACAAGTCTTCAGCCTCTCTTGAAAACTCCTTCCCCAAGTTATATTCAGCTTCATCTTCTCAGTAGACCCTAGAGGTACCCAGCTGACGAGGAGCAGCACATTCTAACAAAGAGTTCTTCACACTTAGATAGTATCCTTCCTTTTAGGGGATCCAAGTGTCTCCATTAGGCCTCAAAGCATCTCAGTGAGCTTCAAAATGACAGTTGCCCTCATGTTAAAGGTAGAGACATGGAAACCAGAAAGTCAAAGGGACTTGCCTAATTGAAGTCACACAGCATTTTAAAATCAAGGTAGGGAATAGAACCGGGGGTCCAGACCCTGAGATCCATGCTAGCAATAGTACTCTCCCCCTTACTTGACCACAGCATTGAACAATCAACAGATCCTTTCTGAAGTTCACTATAAACCTTGAGGTGCTCAAGTACACTCAGGAGCATTTACACTGGCCCTCATCATCTATAGTAACAAACATCTCTGTTAAGCAAAACACGACAGGTCTTTGCACTTTTAATTAAATGGAATTTTGGTTGCAATTACCCCGGCTAAATGGCCTGTTCCGGCTCCGAGATCTGCTTCGCTGTCTCTGAAGTCGTGACCTCCGGAGCAGTCGATAGTAGTAAGATGGTCTCCCAGAACTTTTCCTGCTGTTCACTGACATTTTTGTATCTATTTCACACAGACACACACACGCTCACTCCCCCCCTTCCGTCAAAGCGGCAACACTTCTAGCGTCTAATTAATGGGAGGCCAGTTCCTTATAGCAGAAGGGAGGAGAAAAAAAGAGGAGCCCTTCAATTTTCACATTTAAAATTTAAGAAAAACAAAGCCCAAACCCAGATGTCTGAGCAGAGGAAAAACTCGCAGAAGGCAAAACCAACTGCAGTAACAATTCCTGCCCCCAAAATGATAAGCCTGTTGGAGTTGGAATAGGAAGCCAGTGTTGGCCTGGGATCTGAAAATATGAAGAAAAGGCTGGAAGAAATCCTGGACTGGATTGTCTTTGCCGGACAGCAACATCTGAGTGAGCCACACTGGAAAAAACACAGCTTCCTGCTAGGGGCTAGCTGAACAGTCCAGAGTGCAAGTCAAGCTTATACCTGCCTCTGGTTGCTACGTCTTTCTGAGGGCAAAGTGTCAGCCTGCCGATTCTGGAAAAGGAGGTTGCTACGTCATTATGACAGAGGGGATGAGGGAAGGGTGTAATGAGTTCCTTGCCATGGGACACATGTTAATCATCATGGAGCCAAAGCCCCGGAAAACCAAGTGAAACTCGAGAGGGGATAACTTTAATTAGAACTTGAGAGACCAGAGCACCGGACTTCCCTGGAGGCCCTTTTCCTTTCAACATTCCAACTAAATTATAGCACATCACATGCATTAAAAAAAAGACCTAGTTACCATGCAGGTTCCGGCAGCACTGGGGATTCTGTCTCCAGCTCAGATACCTCCAATAATTACATTTGAATGGGCAAAATTAACACTTTAAACTACAGACAGAAAGAAAAACTAGATGCCAACCGGATGCACCCCCAGTTCTCTGGTTTAAAAACCTCAGCCAAGAGCTGTGTTACCCAGAACTGCTCAGTCGGGTACCCAGAGAAGCCCCTGCAGAGCTAGGCATGGAAATGCTCCGAGAGGCCAGCGACAATGAAGATTTAAGAAGGATGGAACTGCTGGAGGCCAGGGAATTAACACGCTCACCCTTTCTTCTATGGAAACTAGCATTCACGCTGCAAGCTAGTTGAAAAGCCTAAGAATCTAACCATGGGGTGGGCTAGTGACATTTGCAGAAGGCCCGCAGGCAATGCAGCTTTGCTTTGCTAACTTGACTATTCTCTTGCACCAAGTTTATCAGTTGGCAATGTCAGCAGGAAGGGCAAGGTGTGAAAAGCGAGGGGGACAAAGCCATCCTTACCATCAGTTGGTCACCTCTGGGAAAGCGTGGAAGTGCCTGTGCCATGCCTGTTCCAGTGATAAACAGAGACTGGTGCTCTGCAGGACTCCACCACCTTTCACTAGCAGTATGTTCACATAAAGAGAACAAAACACTAATCTTAAATTCCACCCCAAATAGTCTCTTAGCCATCACCATCTGCCCAGCCTACTTCCCACATTTGCAAAACTCTCTGACTAATCTGAGCATGAGAAATGTTAGGATTTACATAGATTAGATCTTATCTAAATACTGAGTAATGGAGACATATTTTACTGCTCTCTTTCCAAAGGCCATTCAATCCACTCCATGACAAACAGCACACCTTAGACTTTGCTGAAGTCCAGGCCTGGTTTTGAGGCCACACATAAGGAATTCTGCACTAACTTTTAGAGGGTGCAGGAATGAACCAATCAACCTGGCAATGACAAGTTTAGGTCAAGTAGGCAAGATCGCAGCTGGACAACAGAGGACACTTACTGCATCTTACTGAGGGGGAGAGATTACAGAGCAACATTCCACTGCCTGGCTTCCATCCAACTGCACCATCACTGACTAAATTCACACAGCCGACCAGGACAAAAAGTGAAAGATCTCAGTTGCATTACCCAGCTAATGTTACCCAGGAGAGGAACTGTTTGCCATTCAAAGGAGTAAAAAACAAAAACTATTAGAACATTTTTCCAGAAGAACTTGGATTCACCGTGGGCGGGTTTGCGTCGTCAATGCACAAAGAGAGAGGCGCATATTTGAAATTAGCAGTGGGGAAATCTTCAGCTATTTCGAGGCTCGGTTTGGCAGCTGAACACTCAGGTCTCAATCTGAACCTCTGTGCTCTATGCGTGCAGCTCATTTCATTAGAAGAAACCCCCCTGTAGGATTAATAGGATCTACTGGTTTTGGTCAGCCAATGTTTGCCATGAGAACAGCCTTTTGCACAACATTTCATTTGTCCTCTGCAGTCCTCAAAATCAGAAACCATAGATGGAAGTGAACATTTAAACTGAGACATTATTTTAAAAAGTTTATCCAAATGCAGAAGTTAAAAAGGGTAAGGTTCAGCAAGTTTGTCCTTGTTTAACCAGAAACAGCTGACACATCCTGACCCACCTGAAATGGAGAGAAGGAGAGATACCCTGTGAACAGGTGGAAGTGATCAGGAGGTGTGTGTTGATGGTTCTACAGCCATTCATGTGCACTTAAGCATCTGTTCTGTATTTAGTTTCTTCTTATCTCTGGCAGTACCTTCTGAGACATGGATGCAGGTGACCATAAAACAGGACTGAGTTAATGAGAGGCCATAAACTATCATGACAAGAGAAGGGAGCCTTAAAGTAAGAGCATAAATAGTCTGGGAGTTTTGTTATAGTTTAGTCATCCTGCCTCTCTGTTTCTTTCACTCACTTCAATAAAGGTTTTGAAGGCATTAAGTGCAGATAGCTACAAAGCAGCGGATAACAAAATGAATGACCCAGCTGGGAGGTAACAGACTGGTTTGGACCTTTCCTATTATTCCAGAGCTATTTCTTTTTCCCTTTTGAAAGCCATGTCCTGACAAGTCCTTGTTTCTGTGATGAAATTTAGTGCTTGCAAAACTAGCCAGATAAACAGCCCTGGAGAAAGAAATCCTTTACTTGTCTCCAAAATAGCACAGGTCATGGGAACGCAAGCTTCCCCCCCACGGCTCTGCCAATGTGCCTCAACCAGACCTGAAGGGGCCACCTCAAAGACTGAGAAAGAGAGAGATGTGCACAGGCTCCTAATAAGAAGGTCAACTTGGACCAAACATGGTGCTGATTCTTGTGCTATGGAGCCCATCCCCTGGGCTGAGATCCAACTTCTGGCAGGAGATCTCTTAACTGCTGTTAAATACAACTTTGGGTTGGTTTTACACTGGTGAATTTTAGAGCAGAATTTGACCACCTGCATTTGCCAAGAGCTCAGCGATATAAGTATTTGACACACTAGCCTGTTGTATTTTTTATGCAGCTTTACAAGTCAGGACTTATTTCCTTCCTTTGCAAAATATATATAATCTGCAGTAATGTTGGATCAGCACCAAAGTCAGTTCAGTGATGGAAACAGAGATGCTCAATGGTTAACTCATTTGTTTTGAGAGCACGAGCAGCATGCAGTTGCCTGAGCCCAAGTCTACACTTCCCACTGTTTTCAGCAGCAGTCGAAGGCAAATACACAAGTTACTTAAAATCTTATCTCCTTCGACTTCCTAACGCCTGGTGGGTCAACTACATTGAGTCAAAGGAAAAGCATTTCCTTTTGACTCACTCACAGTACTCCAGTCGAGGGGCTGGAGTTAATGGATCAACTCCCTGACTGACTGAGCTGCTCTTCACAGACTCCCTCAACCAAACTGGGAAGTCTGATCTGACAGCAGCGAATCTACCACCAACAGTCTAGACTGGCCCTATTCTATCAGTATAGAGAGACTGATGACCATGGCAGCTGGCAGACACCATTCTCCAGTGGCTCTAGTTTTGCTTTTCTTTTATGCCTGGAAAATAATCACTGATCTCCAGAATCTACCCTCCAAAAATTACACCGCTCAAGTGTCCTTGTTTCTATGGAAGGACGCTCACTTCCTTGATTATGCATGCTAGGCCACTTACCTCAACTGTGATTTGGCGTGACCCCTTATAAGCAAGGATATATAGGGTATTTCAGATCCTATGCCTAGTCTGTTCTTACACTGCCTATAAGGGAGCAATTAATATCAACAATGGTTAAGTTTATTTTGGATGTTGACATCTGTTCACAAGGAACTGAACTGAGACCCACAAATAATTTTTCCCTGGACAGTTAACAAAACTAAGAGAAGTGTCAGTAATGTTACCATCAGGTGGAACCAATGATTGAGAAGCGATGAATCATTCAGTCAGTCATAGATACTCTGCCTATCTCAGCACATTGTGCTATTACTCCTCTACACTGACATTAATTATTGCACTTCTTTCATGGAGAAAAAAAATCAAGGCAAGGGACAATTGAATATGGGGCTACAGGACCACTCCCAGAAAGCAGTGGCAAAAGATGCCATTTGAAAGCATTTTGAAGCCAAAACGAGTAGATGACTGGGATCCTGAAGATTCTCAGGAAGTAACCACTTAGATTTGCCTAACAAGGCCCTTGGAGTCTGGTTCAGCATACTATGAACTTGGAAACTTTCCAAGCTCCTTTTCAAGGCCACCAGGGACCCTTGCAGAGGAAGCTTTCTCTGGCTATCTGTCATACAGAAGAACAACTTGCCTGTAGCTCAGATATCTTCCTACAAAAATAGCCCATGATTCAGTTAAGGAAGCATACAGGAAACTGGTACTCAAACTATTCAATGGTGCTCCTCTTCAGGCACTAACTACCCAAAATTGAGGTAACTAAAACTCCCCTTTCCCCACAAAAGAGGAGCTCAAACAAGCATGCAGATAACTATTTTGTATTCAGAAGGTGGGGAGAGTGGCTAAAGTAAAATAAAATAGTAGCTGTTGAATGCAATTTGTATATGGATTATTGTAACAGAATAGTCCCCTGATACTCAAGGTTTTTGTTCTCATCAGCCCAGGAAGGACACATTACTCTGATAGTCTCAGCCACTTGAAGCTTCTCTTTCCCCTGGGGTATCAGCTGGCTCTTGGTGATCAGGAATGGAAGGCAAGCCTGGCCTGCAGTAGGCTCTGTTTCCTTTCTTTCCTGGCCAGGAAATGACTCAGTGAGCAGGGTCGCCTCTTTTTTGGAGGAGGTACTCTGTGTATCTGGGTAATGTTTACCCACCTCTGCCAGGGGCATCGCTGGCGCTGGGCTTACAGGGCTCAAGCCCTGAGTCCCAGTGCCAGAGCCCTGGGTCAACCAGGACAGCAGTGCACAAGCCCAAGTCCCGGCACCTGAGCCCCAGACCTTTTTCTGGGCCAGGGGCACTCCTCGCTCACACACACTCTGCAGCCAGGCTGCCTGGTTCACTCCTCCTCTAAAGAAGCCTACTGACTCTCCTTTGCACCAAACGGTGTACAGAAAGACTTCCGAGTCCCTCTCTCTATCAAGACCAGGGATAGGTCCAGCCTGCTGCCACTTCTCTAGGTCTGATTCCCACAACTTGCTGATTGGGTTTGCCTTTTCTTCCTCCTCCTGTTGCAAGAATCCCATGTGCTTTTTTCACAAAGAAATGTAGAAGGTCAAAGATAACGAAGCCCAAAACTCTTGGCTGTCCCATTGTGTTGGGGGGTGAGGGGGAGGCAAGGGGCCTTCACCTGTCATCTGTTTGTAGTCTCTCTATCAGAATTTCTGGGCAAGAAAGGAACCCAGAAGGTTACATATGCAAAATATCAAAGCAATTGGTTTTCCAGTGTAATCAAGAGATCAGGTATAGTCTATAAACACAGCAGATGAAAAATGTGGCCATTACTCTTTTAGCAAGAAATGGAGCAGCTTCTTATGACTGTAGTGCTGAGCTATCTCAGCCATTGCTAACAACAGCATTTCTGAGACACCTCACCCAGCTGGCCTTAAGTCTTTCCCTGGGTGTAACTTTGGAAAACAAGGCCTTTTTTGTTCCTCATCATTTGATAATTTTCAGTGGTTCAGTTATTCTCAAGCTAATGACAGCCAATTTGGTATCTACTGTTGTACAGATTTTAGACACAAACTACTTTTGACCAAATGAAGCTTTCACACAGGGTGGGTTCTCTAATCGGGAGCAGAACTGAGACAAATTTGAGACACCAACCTTCTTAACATCACCACAAAAGAGGTGATAGTCTTCAACAGCCCACAAAGAACATCGGTGACACGCTAAGATAAAAGGTATGTCTATACCACCGGTTCCCAACCTTTTCAGTAACACGGCACACTTCAATTAGACAAACAATTCCACGGCATGCTCACTTTTTTCAGCTTAACTGATCATTCATAAAAGTCACATTTATTTATGTTTCATGGTAACAGTGTTACAAGAGAGGTTTGCAACATCATTGAAAACCACTGGTCTATATGAAAAAGCCACACGTCTATACAACAAAAGGCAAGAGGCCAGGCTGCACCACTATAGCATAAGACATTTATGGCAACAGAAGTAGTTTTTCCATCACTGTAGTAAATCCACCTCTCCTACAGATGGTAAATAAATCAATGCAGGAATTCTTCTGTCCACACAGCTGGATCTACAGTGAAGGTTAGATCAACCCTAACCATCACATGGGGCATGAAATTTTTTAGAAGCCTGAGCAACATAGTTAGGTTGATCTGAATTTTAGGTGTAGATCACATCTAATTTTCAGCACATTCAGTAGAAAGAAGAAAACAGGGAATTCCTAATGAAAAATGCTAGTGTGTTATTTGACCAGAGAGAGATTTTAACTGCAAGACCATTTTTGTCTGAAGAAGCAAGAAATACATTCCTAAAAGTGGAGAGGTTCATTGCAACTTTATTCAACTGCTTTGTTTACAGGCAAGATGAGATTCTGATATTTCACAGTGGGTGAAAATGACTGATGACAAATTTATATGTCCAGTTATTCAAAATTAGAGAACAGCTCTTAAATCTGCGAGGAGGAGGTCTGAGAACGTTCCTAGAAAGCAATGTACAATTTTGGTAGATGAAACAACACACTTCTCCAATGAACAGCAAGTGGTTTTATGCTTACAATACAGGGATGATGACACGAATGTTCACAAAAAGTTCACTGGAGAGTATAATGTTCTCTGTGTATTCCACAGAGTCCAGCAAGTCACTACTCAAAGATGTATCATTATGTCTAAATTTGAGCATTAGCAATTGTTGAGGAGAACGTTATGAAGGTTGCACTAAGCTAACAGGCTTGGTTTCAGCTGTAGCAACCAGATTAATGAGAAACACTGAGCTACATGTACTCATTGCTCTGGGCATGATTTGAATTTAGTGTGGTAGGCTGCTGCTAAAAATACTATTTTTAGAGATGCTCTTGAGACTGGATGATTAATTTTGTCATTTTGTAAACAAACAAAAAACTACCGTTAAGGACACCAACCATGAGAAGTTCAGTACATCAGAGGCACTCTTGTTGTCTATCCAGCAACACGATTTCTCTATACAGAAGCACTAGATTCAGTTTTGAAACTACCTTTCACAATGTGCAACTTGGGAGATGGCAAAGGATGCGACCAAAGATCCTGAAATAAACGCACTAATTGATAGAACAGCAATTCAATTGAATATCGTCTTGTGTACCTAACTACGTTGAAAAATCCTAAACATGTAGACAATCTGTTCAAAACTCTGCAAAGATCAGGCATTTCAACAAAGGCCAATCTTGTATGAAAGAGACTGCTGACTTCAATCGATCTGATCGGAGGAAAGCTACAACTTATTTCTGCAAGCAAATCCACCAGCAAAATTTAAACGTTGGAGACAGAAGACTTAGGCTTCCAGGGATGAGAGAAGTTCCCAGCAAATGTAAATACAGACATGTCAACACAGCTACCCAAATTTACCAAAGTACATCTGCTTTGATGTCACTGGTTTTTACAACATCCAGCATTCAGTAAAGATTTAAACAAAGACTAAAAAATTATTGAAAATCTTGAAATTCAGAACAAACTGTAACAGAACTGCAAGTTCAAGACTTGCTTCAGGTATATGGTTCGGATTTCAGCCATAACTATTCAAGCTTCATCTGTTGCAATCCAGCTCTTGGGTTACAGAAAGATCATTGAAGTCAACTCAGAAGTCTCAGTTCATTCATACAGACTGAACACCAACTGTTCCCTGAAGTGATAAAATTAATAAATATAGTTTGGTAGTATCAGCAACCAATGCTACAAGTACAAGTAAGAGTACTTTCAGTGTTCATATTAAACAATGGCCTGGATCCCAAGGTGGAGAATCACAGCTCTATTAGTTTACAAATTTACATATATCCACAGACAAAACTGATGACTTACAGCTGACCAATGCTTCAGAAGAATTTCTTCAAGAAACCCACGACAAAAGATCATCTGGAATCAGATTTACAAACAAGGAATCTTGTGGCACTTCTAAATGCTAACCAATTTATTTACTGTATGCGTTTTCATGAAAGTAAATCACACTTTGCCCCTGAAAGCTCATGCAATAACTAAATACCTTAGCCTTTAAAAGTGCGACAAGACTTCCTGTTTGGTTTGCTGAACTAGACTGACAAGGCTACCCCATTGGGATTTTTCAGATTTGTAAGTCATTCATTTTACTCAATTTAAAAAAAGTAATGCTTTAATGAATAGTTTTACACCATGACTTTGTTTATCACACTTTATTAAATGTGGAAAAATAAACTTCTGTTCCAACCTCACTGTTCTCTTTATCAATTCAATCCCTGAATTTCAGCATGTGTCCCCAACTCCCAGCTGTCTATACCTATGTCTCAAGAACATTCCCATGTGAGGAGATCACCTGTGGGTCTTTAGTGGTGGGCTCTCACCCACACACATCCATATTTCAAAAGGAAAATGAGCCAAGGTAAGAAGAGAAACCCTGTCAGTCCAATTCCAAACTAAACGTGTGCCTTCTCCCATCTGAGAGCATAGTTGCTAATTAATGCAGAATATTAAATCAAATGCTGCAGAGGTAATGAGGGCCTTTCTGCCAAACATGTCCAATCTAGCAGACGGACTAGAACCTTCAGATGCCAAATCAATACAATAAAACAGCAGGCACAACTTAACACTTATGGTTCTGTAGGGCCTTTTGCCCTGATAGAGATGGAACAAAATTGATAGATAGATAGAGATACTGAAACATGATTTTTTACAGAAAAATGTATTTTCTTTTAACATTTTCCAGTTTAACCAACCCCTTCCCACACCTACTTTTTCAGACTTTGTTGCTGCTTTTATTTGAAAAACTGAAAAGGAAAGTTTCCACACAAGAGATGTAAGAAACAAAATTATTTTTGTTTCTTTTGAAATGTTTCATAGAAAACAATTACCATTTTCTGATACACTCTAGATCCAAAAGAACCTCACAGAGGTATATACACACCATTAAAATGCAGTCACCTTTGGGATGAAAGGTGGCGGTTGGTCAATAGCCACACTGCAATACCGCACAAGGGTTTATAAAAAGGACACGAAAAACAAACTTTTACTCAAAATTCAAATCTAGCATTTATTCCCCATCATTTAATAACAGGCTATAACTAGCAAGACTTCAACTGAGACACCTGCTGTGCTGTTCTGTTCTTTGATGCTCATATCTAGGTTTCATTATTATTTATTATTGTTGGTAATAAGTATCCCCTAAGGTTATGCTGCGCTGTAGACATGCACGAGGAGACTGTCCCTGCCATGAAGAGCTCACAATCCAACTAAACCCAACAAGTAAATGGTGGGAGTCAGGAATCATCAACCCCATTTTACAGGTGGAATATTCAGGCACGGACCAACTTGACCAAGGTCACGCTAGGAACCTGTATTGGGATCAGCACCTAGATCTCCTGAGCCCCAGTCTAGAACCTTCATTAGTCTTTTCATTCAGATAATCTTTCACAATGAAAACAACAAATCAGTTTTACGACTAGCATTTCTAGAGTACCTTTCATCCAAAGACCCCTAATGGCTTCTGTAAACATTAAGTTTCACTTCACCTTTCCCATTCTGCAAACAGGTTAATATTTTCAAACTCACTGAGGTCTCAAATTCAATTTAAATTTAGACACCTAAATCCACCTTTAGGCATATAAGAGTGGCCAGATGTTCAGAAATGGTGATCACCAGAGCCCCTGGCAACTCCAAAAATTTGAAAGATGCAGGCTAAGTGAAGTTCTCTCCAGTCCACAAAAAAGTAACCAGTAGGGCTCTAAGTGAAACACACAAGTCCCACCTTCCAACCCACCTGATCTAACCACCAGACTATTTATCCTTTCACCTGAAAGTTAATTTTGTAGACCATGACCTTTCATTTTCTGGATTTCATAGCAAGGAGTTCAATCAATGTGATACACTGGCTCCAATAAAATGAATGAAATAGATAAACAAAAGTCAATAAATGTGTTATTCACGGTGTTGTTAAAAAAGGGCACTGCACAGCAACCAGTACCGTCGTGATTCACATGGGAAGTGTCACTCAATAACCAGGCAGGTTACAACAACACTGACGAGAGCCAGGGTGTCTGAGAACCCAACCAGAGATATTTCCTTGGCTTTGTAATAAATACTGTGCCTGCCAGGGAATGGGAGAGAAATAGGCTGATCTTCAAACAGGGATATATTTCCTGGCTATTTCCCAGCAACACAACAGAGCTAAAAAACAAACCTGTTCAGGGCAATTTTTGACTCCAGCCAAGAGAGATGTAGTTAAAATGATAAAATTAAAATCTAGAGTAAATTAACTAAGTATTTCTAACACAAGAGAATTTGATTTGTATGCTGACCATTCTGACACTAACAACATTTCAGAGGCCAAGGTCTGTCCTCAGATCTGTGCGTTTGAGTCCCTTAGACTTTCGTGATGCTATAAACACGTGCAGTGTCTTAGTATAAGCATTTACAAGGAGTCCTGTGGCATGTAAAAACTAACTAATTTATTGATTGCATGTTCAAAGTCTTTAAGTGCCACAGGACTCCCTGTTTGTTTTACTGAACCGGACTAACACGGCTGCTCCTTCACAACTTGTAAGAACTTAGTTCATGATGTTATTTCTCATGTAGAAACTCTTTCCAAAGACAAAGAACTATAAACCTACAGCCTGCAGCAAACTACTGCAGAAAATATCCCACTGCAGAGAAAACCATTTTGTAATGTTATTTTTAAAAAAATCAAAGATTCAAAGGGGCAAGTCTCCAGATTTGCTGTGTGCACAAACTCGCTGGCCCCATTTGGCTTCTGCAAGTGGCTGCTCTAGGGCTTTATTTAAGTCTGATCATCCTCTACCAAGAAGTTTTATTAAAATAAAACTGTGACAGTGATCCTTTGAATGGATAATGGGGAACCCATAGCTCCGGGCTTCCAGATATCTTTCATAGAATCATAGAATCATAGGGTTGGAAGGGACCCCACAAGGTCATCTAGTCCAACCCCCATCTCCATGACAAAATTAAAGTAGGAACCTGCTATGACCTCTGCAATCATAGCCAAGAAATTTGAAATGCATTCAGTTTATATCCAACTTAAATGTATTCACTGAAATTCTTTCACTCATTCCCCCAGCCCAGCTGAGCTAATATTACTATTGACAGAGGTGCCCCAGCTAGACAGATTAAAACAAACAGAATTCCATTAAACAGAAGGATCCGTGAATAAAGAATTCCTTCTGATACATGATACCAATCCTATTTCTCACTCAACACAAAATAAACTGTGTAATATACACCAAATATGTTGCCAGCTCCCAACGTAACTGACGCAAAAGACTGATACGCTGGAAACTCTTTGAACAAGAGACTGAAAAAAAGTTGCCTGGGTTACTCAGAAACAACTGACTTCCTCATTCATGTAATGGTGCTGCCCAGAAATACATTATTTATAACTATAGAAAGAAATGTGACAATGAAGGAAACTTTCCCAGTCTTTCTGAGAACAGCAGTCCAGTTATCATCTGTCTGATGCCTAGAACTGGTCAACACTTTTCCACTGAAATTTCTTTTGATGGAAAAATCCTTTTTAGCTGAAACAAAAATATTCACCAAAACCAAAGTTTGGCTTAAAGAAAAAAAAATTTTGTTTGTTTTGTGATGAAAAATGTTTGAATTTCAGTGGCAAAAACTATCAAAATAAGCCAGATTTTCTTGCTCTCTCACTGACCACTGTTACAGAGGGGTGAGAAAGAGGCAGAAAGGGGGGAAAAAACAAAACAAAATAAAAAAAAACCCTCAAAAAAACTCAGATTTAGTTTACCTAACACCAAAACAAAAAACTGTAAATGTTCAAAATTCTGAATTTTTTCATCCAGCACATTTAACAAATAATCTCACATAAACTGTCAAACAAAATGAAAAAATATAATTAGTTTTGAATCTTTTCACAAAAATAGACACATTCCAGAGGAGTAGCTGTGTTAGTCTATATTTCAGCAAAACAAACAAGGAGTCTGGTGGGACTTTTAAAAACAATTCTATTTATCACATGAACTTTTGTGGTATAATGAATTTCATGCATCGGATGAAGTGGGATTTTTACCCACTAACAAAACAAATCTGTTAGTCTTTAAAAGTGCCAAGAACTCCTTGTTTATTTCACAAACTATTGTCACTTTTTTTGATCTGCTGCCTGGCTCTGCAGAGAAAAGTGAACCCTCTGACTTCATAGATCTCTTCCCCCTCATCCAACAGTCAGACTCCTGTGAACTACTGGGCTCCTCTCATACATTCTGGGGACATCCAGGAGGAACATATCTGCTGTGATGCTCAGATGCCCAGCCCCTCCTGAAAAGGAATGATAACATGATACTGTATCATAAGCATTTTGGGTGAGGACTAGCAGAAAAATTAGTCAGTGAAAGTCTCTTGATGGCCTAGACCAGTAGTCTTCAAACTTTTTTCCCTGAGGACCCAGTTTAAAAAATAATTTATGCTCACAACCCAACAATTGCATCTTTCAGCAATGCATTCCTGTCTTTTGGTGGAGACAGCAGCGGGTATTGCGACCCAGTATCCAAAGGTCTGCAACCCAGTACTAGATCCTGACCCATGGTTTGAAAAACACTGGTCTAGACAAAACTTAAAGTTAATGAGAGGAAAAGCCCAAAAAGTTTGGTCTACGTCCCTAGACACCTCTGAACCAAAGCTCTGTTCAACATGCACAATGAAACTCAGAGACAGGCTGAAAGGTGCCAGGTTCTAGATTTCACAAGAAGCCCACAGTCAAAAAGGTGCAGCACAAAGCACCCATTTCATGCCAGGCTTGGGTCAGTTACTCTGAACAAATTCCTCAATGCCTTCAAGAGGCACACTCACTTCCAACAGCAAGCAATGGAACAAGACTCCTAAAGTGTCTTGGCATCAAACCAGACTGAAACCACAGCCGTGAGACTCAGCTGGCAGGAGTGTCCTTTTGATGAAGGAATAGCAAAGACTCAGAAGTGAGAGAAAGAGGATGTGTGAGGTATTCAATGTGGTAAATTAAAGCTCTTCTACTAAATGCCCGCATCACTAATTAGTATTGTTAGCACCAGTAACACATCAGTGTGCCAACCCCTACCTATGCAATGCAGACAAGAATTCAGCTCTTCTTTCTGTACTTCATGACTTGCAAACTCGTAGTATAATCATACCCAGTCCAGGTGAGGACTTTAATTATTCTCAGAACTGTGTATTCTGCACTAAGCTTGATCCAGAAAAGCAAGTAAATAATAATAATAAATGGTTCCTTAAAAATACACCTCTTACTTTGTATTTTAGTGCTAACCTTGCTCTCAGGTTGCTGCAAGGAGCGAGCAATTTGATAAAAGTCCTGCTTTACAGACTGTAGATGACAAAATACGTTGTCTATTATTAGCAAAAATCTTTCGACTACTTTTGTGTATTCCCATAGTGGTTTCCCTTTGCAGTGTGATGAAAGGTCAGGAAAAATGATCAACCTTTCCAAAAGTTGCTACAGGGCATTGCTATCCTTATCTGATTGGAAATCCACTCTGTTTAAACGCTAAAATTTTGGTGTTTTTTTTTTTTTTTAAATTCACAGTTGTTCTGGGGAACTTTAGGGATCTGTTTCCTGCAAAAAAATAACCTCCATAATCCACGAAAGCTAGTGATGGAGAAAGGCAAGTCTCTAACATTAATCAGCCCATCTGGGTGTTTAATCTCATGTTAACATCACAATGAAATGGGCATCCATGCTGACAAGTGAAACAAAAGATTAAATTATTTACATATATTCTGTAAAACTTACTTACTGATTAATTAATAGATTAGACACTTCCAATCTATGTTTAAATGCCTGATAATGATCTCACATTTATGTGACAAATTACTAGTTTACATACACAATACAAACTTAATTTTTCATGTGATAAATTATTTTTTTCCTTTTCTTGCCATATAATTTGCAAGCTACCCTGTAAACAAGAGTTGGTTGTATTCAGGGACATGTTTTATTTGCTTCTTGGCATCACATTACATTCATGGGAAATCTTTTTTGCAAACTAACTCTTAAATCTTTCAACCCTACTGACACTCTGGCAGTTTGTCGCTCTCTAAAAACATCAGACATTTGAAAATAGGCACTCTAATTAATGAGATCTGACCTGAAACTTAAATATTGGTTTAATAAGTTATGAAACCAAATGCGAGCATTATCATCAGTTTTTTTAAATTTTCAGTGAAACTTGTTTTGTCTGTTTTTACTTAAATCCTTCTATCATAACGTATATGACCTAAATGCAATGGCACAATAGTAGTGCAGAAGTAGAAAAGGAAAGTTATCAATCTTGTTCTCCACCCTAGTGCAGCGAAATGCAAAAAGTGAACAGCCAGCCTCAGCTGTGGAGGATAACTGGGCAGTTAATCAGTAACAACTGGTGAAACATTCTAATTTGTATTAATTTTAACTTAAGAGCAGTAACTTACATCTTCCCTCCCCAGCTTCAAGGCTGTTTTGGTCCAGCACATCATGACAACATGAGAGCTACCAGAACAAACTCACACAAGACGAGGTGTCTTGGACAGGTCTGCATAATTTTCCCTAATATATTCATAACAATGAATAAAAATACAGTTTTTAAAGACATCAATGTAGCAGGTCATTGAGCCTCTACTTCCTGTTGTCAGTGCAGTGTGCTACCCAGCTGGGCAGTTTGTCAGTTCAAATCCAGACATCTCTTTTATTTATCTAAGTAACTATATGGGCTCTTCCTGTAAAACAGCAAGTGAGTGTCTCCTGCATGTCCATTGCACTGATTTTCTCACTAGCTCCTTAAAAGTTAAAGATATAAACAAGCAACATCACCAACTCTTCCATTGCATTCTACAGAGCTATCGTCAGCCCCATTTTAATTCACCCAAAGCAATTTCCCCTACTCCTTTTGTTGGGATGACTTCTCCATAGTCTAGCAAATCTCACTGTTTCCCAGTATTCAACAGTTTCCTTTACTCTATTGTCCTTTATTTCTAGTTACTGCTCCCTCTGGTCACCTTCCTCCTTCAGTCACCAGCTGTCAACCACCTGACAACAGCCTGACAAACTATTCTTGCTTTTCCCAGTGCCTGAATGTGACCATGGTCTTTGATGATCTGCCTTCCATGGTTTGTACAATTCATTAGTCAAAATGATGCACTAATCTGAAAGGTCTGAGGTTTAATGTTTGTGAATATTTTGATCTATTACAAGCCCAGCACAGTCAAGTTCTGTCAATTTAAAATGATTTAAAATGGGAGCTTTTGCTATTACTCTTGGTGAACTAAAACACAGTAAGAGACGATCCCAGCCAGGCTCACATGCCTTTAGACTGCTAATGATTACAAACTGGTTCCAAAGGGTCAATGCTTGTCCTTGATGCACTGTTCATGGCCAAGTGCAGTTTGAGTATGAAGAATGGAGTTGCAGAAGGAAGCCTTAGAACAGAGGGGAAGGAACTACAAAAAACAGGCCAGTAATGTTGACCAGATCACAAGTTTGGCTGGGTGACGCTAATGTGGATCCAAAGAACTTTCTGCCATCAGAAAGCAGAAATTTCTTGGGATGGGCAGAGAG
The DNA here is from genome assembly GCA_007922195.1 of Podocnemis expansa. NCBI lineage: Eukaryota > Metazoa > Chordata > Testudines > Podocnemididae > Podocnemis > Podocnemis expansa. The sequence goes on from ML682087.1 coordinate 4,218,669, forward strand.
ATATAAAGCCTTCCACCGCCAGGTCCCAAATTCTACCGAGCCTGGTCTATATTTATAGAATGTAGGGACTTTCATGCTGGATCAGACCCATGATCTAGCTATACCCAGATCCTGTGTCCAAGAGAGGATGCTACACAGAAAGAGCCACATAACCCCTTAGGTCAGTGCTTGTCAAACTTAGGGCAGGGACCCAGTGCTGGGTCACAGACCCTCAAGCACTGAGTTGCGGCACCCCTTGCTGCCACTGCCACAAGCCTGGGGTGCATTGCTCAAAGATGTAATTGCTGGGTCACAGGCATAAATGATTTTTTTCAGCTGGGTCCCAAGGAAAGAGGTTCGAAAACCACTGCCTTAGGTGACACTTTCGGGGTAAACAGCTTTTTCCCGACACCCAGCAATAAGTGGTTGGGCCAGCATTCTGAGGCCTTTTTGATGACTCATTAATTTAGTTTGGTGGCCTGGGTACATTGACAAGTGGACACTGTCAACTTCATACAGTTCATCATCCTGCCTACCAAACAGTGCATGTATCGCACCATCACTACCTCATCTCGAACCTACAGAAACCATCTAAAAGGGCGAAAGCAAAGCTCTGGCTCCTTGGCCTCTCTGCTGAGGCTACAGCAACAGATTTTTGTGAGCAGAGCACCTGTCTGTGAAGGAAGCGGCTGAAACTCACTAACTTGGACCAAACAGTTGCCAGCTGGTAACCACTTTTGGCCACTGCCAAATGAGGGGGCGGAAAATAGTGCAAACATTTGCTGCAGCTCAAGATTTCAAAACAGCTTCGGCAAATATATGGAAAGAAAAGTTTAACTTGTCTATGATTAAAATCACAACTGCGCATGAGTGGGAGAGACACTCATCATAGGAAAATAAGGCCTATTAGCTCATCTTCACTGCAGTCCAGCTTCCCACCCAGTCAATCCTGGACTGTTCCACACAGCAAAGACTGCATGCACAGTCTAAGTCTGCGATTAGCAAGCATGCTCACAGTTCTGGCCATCTATTTCTTTCTAAATCATTCCCAGGATGGGACTGGCATTTCTTTGGAAATGCAAACGCTGTAATGAAATTTGGATACAACATATGGTACAAATATGAAGCGTGAACGTCTCTTCCCATCTCATACATTTCAAAGACTATGCAAACAGCACTTTTCCCTGGTTTTGATCCTGTAGCCAAAATGACTCATCTGTGAACAATTATGGCTCTGGCAGTGGCCTGACTGTTTGAGAATGAAAGGAAACACTTTATTATTTAAATGAACAGTACACCAGGCCAAGAGGAGACTGCAGAGAAAACAGAGCCTTTTGCTTCCTATTTTGCTGGCCTAAGGCAGACAAGGGGGGTAAAACACCCTTCTGAGATGCCTGATGGTAATCAGTTCCAATGGCCTCCTCTCCCAGTGGTAGGCAGGGGGAGGGGGAGATGCAGGAAGCATGAGCAGCATGGCAGGGAGAACATGCAATGAAGAGGGAGAGCAACGCAGGCAGGCTTGCTCCGAGACAGCACCAGTCACTTAAACCTTAAGTCTCTCAACGCAGTTGCATGTATGCCAGGGGAGCAGAATGCCATAGTCGTGCTCTACTGTGCAGCTCTGAGCTAAGCCCTGAAACTCTCCCCAGTGGCCAAACCTTCCAATGTGATCAGAAAGCTGGACCTTCCAGTCACAGCCCTCTCTCTGGGCCAGATTCACTACATCATACCCAGAGACAGGCGGCAGAAAATTCCCCAGTGCCACTTTTGGTGGTGGTGGTTTTTGTGATGTGTGCATCTGCTCATGGGGAAGTGGACAGAGACTGGCTAAATTCCTGAGTCAGGGGCCACCAGCAGCCAGCAGATGACAAAACTGGACTAAAAACTACTCAAAGGCAAAGAATTCCCAACTGTTCTCATCTCTGCTTCCAGGAGCAGCTGGGAGCAGTAGAATATTTGTAGGTAGACCTTTGCCTGGACTGTTCAGAGATTACTAAATGAGGTTGGCTCTCAAGCTGGAGCTGGACTTGTACAAATGGTGGGGGAAGGGCCCTAAGAAGAGCCTGACGAGCCCACATTTTCCATCCTGAAACTTTCAGTTCCAACATGTTGGCAACACAGGAGATTGATGGAGCCCCTCGGGTTGAGAGACTGAAGCCTGAGCATCTAAATGCAGAACACACGCTGAAAAAATCCCCCTTCTGCTCTCTGAAAAGCACAGCTTGGAAAGCCACAGGAACAATTTAAACTCAGTGCACAGAGGGCTCGGGTGGTGTGGATCACAATGAACAAATTGCTTTGGCAAGCCCAGTGCCTTAACTGGTGCCAGTGTGGTTTACACCACAGGAAGCCAGTGAGCACACAGGCTCACTAGTCCAGGGAATTCTTGCAGACGTTTCCAGTGGATGTGGAGCACACAAAGGTCACGCTTACAGCAGCTCATAGAAGAGACGATCAGACAGACTGCGTTTGTTATTTGCAGCTGACCACGGAGCGTTAACAATCAGCCTGGGAAGACTTTTTCCTTCTTCGGACACCCCTCACAGAGCAGAAACCATGTTTACTGTGCCAAACTAAATACAACCACCCCCCGCCCCTCTGTGCCCCATTCACCTCAAGCAGCTGTTCCTGGACAGCCACTAGAATGAAGGCGCTTTTCCTCCAAACAGAACTTGGAAGGGTCAGCGGTGCAGCTCTGCCCCAGTCAGTTTCACACCATTTAACAGAGGAGAGTCTGGCCAACACAGACAGCACTGAAAGACTGCTGAGTACAGTCCTTCCAGAACATCAGGGCCAGGGAACAGCTTGGAGTGCTTCTGTTTCTCAGCCTCCACACAGGAGCCTCTGGGTAAGGTCACACAGCAAGAGAGGACAGCCTAGAACAGAGGGTATGAAGCCTGCTGCTTAAACTAAGAGAAGAGAGTCATCTGGGTTCTAACTCAACTGCCACTTGTTCGCATTCCTGCAGGGCCAGGTGAGGGAAGGGGCTGTGGGCTGGTGAGGGCCTGGCTAACCCTCTCCCCCTTTTCCAGTGCCCACACTGGCCCTGCCCCTTCCTGCTGGTGCTGGACAGCACACGCAGCCTGGACCCAGTCACTGGCCCATGCCCCCTCTCACCAGTGCCACAGCTCCCTTCCCCCCAACCTGGCTCCTCGGCCACGTCAGCAACACGGGTAACGGGGCCAGGCAGTGGGGGGGGGGAGAGATTGGGGACAGGCAGCAGCCAGCAGGGAAAGCTTAGGGGTGGGGGGGTGGGAAGAAGGGGTGGGGGTGGTGGCCTGAGGAGGTGTGGAAAGGGTTGGGAGTTAGGAGGGCCAGAGTGGGGACATGGGGACAGGGAGATAAGAGAATGGGGATTGGGGCTAAGGAGCACATAGGGAAGGAGGGATCTGATGGATGGCAGGAGCTTTGGGAGCAGTATTTGTGGTGTGTGAAGGGGGCCCACAAATGTGTGGAGGGGGCCTGGAAATTTAGAAGGGTTCCCGGGGCCCACCAAATTATACTTTAACCCCTGTGTGCCACCGTAGGACAGCCAAGAATGGTTAAACCTGAAATCCAAAACTTGTAGCCAATTCTGCTTGTGTCCCTCTTCAGATGTTTCCTTTAGAGTGACCAGCATGTTAACTTGGAGACTATAACAAACAATGGACAAGCAGATTCAAAATAAAACCAAGAAGTCTCAGATTTTTGCCCAAAAACTCAAGCCAAAATGCCCAATGTCTCCCGCAGAATTTCTGATCCTACACCAACAAGGAGTGGCTGGACAATTCATCTCCGAGCATTTACAAAACTGAAAACTTATTTTAAAATAAGGTACAGATGCAATGTTGCCAGGTGTCAAATTGAAGGGTGTGGAATAGGGGGAGCCATACCAGTCCATTTCAGCAAAACAAACAAGGAATCCTGCCACACTTTTGAAGACTAACAAAAAATAAATAATATAAATAAATTTGTTAGCCTTTAAAAGTGCCACAGGACTCCTTGTTTGTAATTTTGTCAGAGAAACCCAAAAACCACTCTGCCAATTGGCAGCCACACTGATTCAGACCTTACCAAGACAAAATGTGTAAGAACTTGAGATCAGTCCCATTCTACACAGACTGCTAAGCTGCAATCAGAAGCAAGTCCTCTACCCTCACCAGCCTGCAGTGGAGACGACCCCACAGTTCTGGCCTACATCAACCATGCAGGGCAGGTGCAAGCACTGAGGTTAGGAAACCTGATAATGCTAAGAGTGGGATTCTAAGATGCTCATATATTTCTATTTCATGACCCAATGGTCAGACATGTGGTGGGCTTTCAGATCCAGGTTCAAAGAAAGTTCTCGCCAAGGTGTTATTGATTCTTCGTGGTTTCTTTAATGCACGTGCACACACCAAAAGTTTCAAAGCTGCTGCCCCCTGGCCAAGGTATGCAGTCTTTCTAAGCAACTGTCTTCACTAAGGCCCTAACTGTGCGTCAGCAGCGAACACGCTGTCAAGTAACAAGCATTTCATGTCGTTTGTCAGGCTGTAACTAGGGCGGGGCGAATGGGGCAAAGCACCAGGCACCGAATTTTAGAGGGTGCTGCAGAAGGCACTCCACAGGGGGACCTGGCCAGTGTGGAAGCCAGCCAGTGGGGAAGGCACCCTGCCAGGGGACCCTGCTAGCTGGCAGGGAATGCATTGTGTCAGCCCCAGGGACTCAGCTTGGCCAGCGGGGAAGGCATCTGCCAGCCTGGGGGAGCCTGCCAGCCTGCAGAGAAGGCACATGCTGGGGATGCCATCAGGCCAGAGGACTCCCAGCAATGGCAGGGTCCAGGGATTTGGCTCAGATTGGGCCCATGTGGGGAGAGGTGGAGGGTGCATCTGGGGCTGCTTGCCCTGGGTGCCAACTTTTCTAGATATGGCCCTGTCGTTTCTCTCCCTATTTGAAAGTCCAGATGCAGTGGGGAGAAACCAAAACCACACAGGCCCTTGCAGACAAACACCACCCCACACTGAGAAGGGGGGCTGCAGAGCATCTGGGATAGTTACTGCCTCTCAGTGATTCCTCTCACTTCAGAGGGACAGGGCCATTCTTTGCAACTCTGCTGCCCCCTGCAGGAATATTCAGGTGTTTCTTCCTTGAAAAGCTAGCTAATAAAATCACAGGGGGTCCCTATTGTTCTGGTTGGGAGAAATTTATTTTCTCAGGAAAGCTTGGCTCACATACAGAACCTGGATCTCAGTCACACTCACATGTGGGTTCTGCAAGAGCCAGAATCAAGCCACAATATTTGTATTGGTTTATTCCCACCCACCTACCCCCAAGAACTTTCCCCCATTAAGGAAATTCCTCACAGAGCCTTTTGAGGAGCTAAAAGAAGGAATACTTTAAAAAGAAAAGAAAAGAATTCAGGAAGTAAATGCTACCATTCAATGGGATCTCACTTTTTATTTGAGCTGATTAATTGTTGCCCTGAGCCATTAAGAACAACTTACTAAGAGACTTGCATGTTACCAAGTTCCAAAGGGGCAGCTGAGCCTGGGTTAATCTGGTTCAGTAAAACAAACAAGGAATTTCCCCATCTTCAAAGCATCTGAGGAAGTGGGATTTTTTCCCACAAAAGCTCATGCAATAAATAAATTTGTTAGTCTTTAAGTGCCACAGAACTTTTTAAGAGAAAGAGTCTGCAATGCCATGAACAGTCATCTCCTTGCACAGATCTCAATTCACTTTACAGAGATTTTTTTCTCCCTACCTCATGGAGGAGGAAACTCAGACACAGTGAGGTGAGGTGAGCTGAGCTGAGCCATGCTGCCAAATGCCATCAGCAACTCAGTGGAATCTAGGGGCTCTGGCCCCAGGTATGTGTATTCATTGCACTACAAGAATAGAGCTGTCCTTAGACAGTTCCCAGTTTCAGAAATGAGCCTGCTTCGACTTGATTTTGCAACTGAGGCACATGGAGGACAAGCAAATAGCTCAACTGACACTGGCAGCTTGGCTCACCCTGCTTTGGAGAGTAGATTTCTTTAGTTCTAGCCCTTCAGTGTGACCACCGTCAGTATCATATTCAGGGAGACAGTTGACTGTTAATGGCCTTTTACAGTAAATACTATCACCAAAAGACAAGCACCACGCACCTAACTCTCATAGGCAAGTTTATTCTTTGGCTCAAACTGCATTTGCCTTTTCAGTCACTAAGGAATTGATCCTGCAAGGTGCTGAGCATGCTGGCCCCAGTCAAGCAAAGCACTTAAGCACATTCTTAACCTGAAGCATGTTAATAGTCCCACTGGAGTCAGCACACTGCAGGACTGGGACTGCTCATGTGCTTAACTTTAATCACCTCACACTGGATTGGAGCCATGGTGCTCAGTATCTTGCAAGACGGAGCCCTAGAGGTCCAGCAGCTCCTCTCCAGTCCAAGCCTTTAGGATTCTGGACAACTAAGGTCAACAGAAGCCCTAGGTGCATGTGTCTTCCACTGACACAGGAAGCTTTGCTCTCCACATTTACTCCTGTATCTGGCCTCCCAGCTGCATAGCCATGGTTTTGCTCCCTTGACTCGTTACACCTTTACCAATACCACCGACTTGCTCAGGAAACTGCTAACAGAGTGAGTCTGTAACTTTGACAGCTGCTGCATGTAGCTACATTTCAATCGTCTCAGACAAATAATAAATTCCTTTATTGCATGGTAACGTGTCAGCAAACTTGCTGAGAGATCAGAATAGCATTTATCTGCCGAAGGCATGTGTGCAGCAGGCCAATCATACAACTACACATTTCAAATGCACTACAAATTGGTAAAATTAGGTCTGTGAAAAATATTCTCAGTGAAATCAGGAAGACTCACAAGTTTTACATTTTAGCCTTCCATTCCAAGGTTTAAAAAGAAAGCAAAAGTATTTCAGCCACCAAAAGGGGAAATGTAGAGCTCCTCCTCCCTCAAAATGAGCCTGTTTTCAAATGAAAACCATTTCCCTGACACATTTACATTTCTGAATGCAGCATGCTGAATTTTCATATTGCAACATGAAACCAGCCATTTAATGACAGATTTTACAAACAGCAAAGTTTCTAAGAGTTAAAAAAAAAAAAAAAAAAGCCTAGAACAAAACTGCGCATTTTTTCAAGCAATTTTGGGGGCGGGGAGGAAACAAAGAAATCATGTTATGGCCCTTTCCAAGTTACTGTAAATTCAATATAAAGGTCAAATTCAAAACAAGCCAATCAATACACATAAAAAAATATACAAAAACAGGCTGAAGGCCTAACATCAGCCTGGAGGAAACAACGAAGATAGGCTGGCTAACCCTCCAGGTTGCCCTGGAGTCTCCAGAAACTGAAGATTAATCTTTAAAGAATATTATGCCATGTAATGAAACCAGGAATAAGTCCAGCCAAAACTGGCTACCCCAAAGGAAATATCCGTGCTAGCACAAGCAGACAGGATGCGTTCAGATTCTTTTAATGCCTGATGCAACATCCCAGGGTTTGCTAAAGATACCTGGCAATGATCCAGGAGGGCTGCCATACAAGTCTCAAAGGCCAGGCTGAACCAGAGACTGGATATTGTGGCTGGCTTCCTTCATGGTTGAATGAGCTAGGAGTGACTGACCTGACTGCTTCTGAAAACAGCAACCAAGAATGCATACAGACAGCCTACATTTGGGTGGAGAGGTGGCAGGTTTTTGGAAACAGTCAGAATCCTGGGAAGACAATGTTAATTCAAACTGGAATAGGAACTGAATAAAGCTGAGGGGTTGCTAGGGAGTTCGGGAACTACAAGTTGGAGCACTCCATCCTGGGACACTCAAAACCCACTGCAGAAAGGACTCCCATCTCAGATCCCGGGCTCAAAACTAAATTTGCAGAATAGTTCTTATTCTTATCTAAAGTTGTGGGATCGGCTGGTGATATGTTTGGATTTGAAGACACTTCTCTTATTTCTGCACAGGTAAAGCACAGTGTGTTATTCACCGGGCTGCCGTGGGTAAAGACCCTACTCCCAGACACCAATCTTCCTCCTGTCAAGCTCTAGGGAGATCTCCAGGGAACAACAGAAAGTAAAATCCAGCACTCTCCCCCGGGAGGAGTAACCAAGTGCACTAGAGGAGGAAAGTGGGGAAGAGAAGAGATTCAGGAGACAGCACCACTCTGTGAACAGCCTTCCTGTGGGTCTGCAAAATATTGACTCCTGTCTTTCTCTGACTCTCCACATAACAACAGACTGGAGCAGAGAAGAAGAGAGGGTTAGAACAGAACAGTAGCTGGCGATCATACAGATCGAATGGGGAAGAGGCAGCTCCCCTCTCAGCATTCAGAACAGAGGTCTAGGATGCACCAGAAGATGTGTTGACAGAGCTATCAAAAGCTGCCCAAGGCAAAGTTGACATTACTCACCATGCGGTCACTAACACAGCAGCTTCCAATGGCATCACTGTGTTCTTTGCAGTTGTACAGCTCTTGTCACCTCAGTGGTACAGAACATTTTATGGGTTATAGCAACCTCATTCCACCTGCTAAAGAAGTGTAGCCACTTCTTGGGTGCAACATGAGAGGAGTATTTAAAATATACACAGCAATTCAGCAGCCATTTGGCACAGCAAGTGAAGACAACTATTTTCAAGAGACCTGCTCTCTCGAGCACCAACATAGGAAGAAGAGGGACACCTGCTGAGTTACCAGTCCATTTGCCTATGGGTCTCCCTTGGCAGCCCAACTCAGACATCACAGGCTAAGCAGATGCATCACACTCTAGAAGGGATGGTGACAAACACCAGCCATCATCAGCACCATGTCAGCAGGTACACTGAATTACATGTGACAAAACACTGGCGATGTGTAATAAATTTTACACTGTCTTTATCCAGCAAAGCGGATGTGCGCCAACATTACAGGATGTGGCCGAGACAGCTCTGAAGAGTGCAGGAAATTGAAGGAAAGAGGCTCTTAAAATGCAGATTTTAATCCAAGCTTCACAGACTCTGAAGTCCTTTGTTACAGGCCCCAAATGGAGCTGGTCTTCAACCCTCTCCATGCTATTGGATCTCAGTCCTTCCCATTTTATTTCTCTTCTACTTCAGCAGGAAGACCAAACTCAGGAATTCAGGACTCTTTACTACCTCATCACTTGCATTCCTAGAGCCACCTCTTACTTAAAGCAGGAACCAAATTAAGGCAGCTGAAAGGTGGAAGCAATTGCCGACTTTTGCATAAGTGGTGTTTGCTTTGGCCCCTCTGCTTTGTGGTCCCTTTCCCCAAGGCAGAGTGTTTCCATTTGGAAAGTTACATATGTTTGTTTAGTCTGGAGTTCACAGAAAACGAAGAATTAGCACAGCACTGGGGTTCTAGTGTCTTAGCCAGTTGCATGGTTTGTAGAGCACATCAGTCTTCATCAATGCTTCATGGTGGTCTCTGACAGCATGGAAAAGGCCGCACCTGGGTAAATGGATCCAATGACATTTTAATTGTTCTTTGTGCATTTAGTACTGGTGAACAATGGTGGATTCACAGTCCTGGCAAGAAGTGATCGCTTTATGCGCAGAACTACAGCATGAGTGTGTCAGCATGGCCTTCCCTCACACAGTGCTGCCAATGGGTCCAAAACAGGAACTGGAGGGATCACCAGCCAGACTGAGGTTCCATGACCCACTCAGAAGTCAGCCTCCCTGCTGCCATTGCCAAGTAGCACCAAATCCATCTAACGTGGGCATGTGTCCATTTTCACCTAGCTCAAGGTAGGCTTTTAAATGGGTCCCAAGTGGTAACTAATTTGGGTTCCTGCCCACAGGTCCAACTCGGAACAGGAGACCTTGAGATAGAAGTTTTGTATCCAGAGACTATTTCTTGGAGGCTCCAGAAAAATTTTAAAATAAAATCTTAAGTCTTTTAATGGTGAAAGTTATTTAGTAATGGGTGGAGACTCAACACCAGTCAGTGTTTCCCCATCACCTCCCTTCCAGTCTGACCCTCATGTGCCTTCTTTCCTGTTGAAGCCAAGGGAAATGAATATGTTAAGCACCGCTCTGGATCAGTCCTTCTGAAAGGGAATCATTCAGCACTTGGACCAATAGCATTGTGTTGGTTTAACAGGACACTAGTTCCTAATGATGGTTTAGTCAACAACATATTATGACCTGACAATTCGACACAGACTGCATGTGCAGTACTTTAAGTGATGGGAAATTGCATGAAAGATTAACAGTACTTGCAAACAAACAAACAGCAACGTACAGAATGAATGTAAACACTAGAAACACAGATGAGCTGGGTTGGCAATGAGCTGGGGACAAGGTGCCAGTGGCGAAGCCAGAAAGAGACAGAAGCTGCACGTTCCTTTTCCCTGCTGACTTGGCCCCCCACCTGGGAAGTGGGGGAAGGAGCTGTGCAGCAAAGCAAGCAGTTGCGGCACTGCAGGGCTCGGAGCCCCGTGTGCCACTGTGCACAGGCCTCCAGGATTGGCATGTGTGCCAGGGGTTGCTGACTCCTAACATAAGCGATTCTTGCAGATTCCAGCATCATAAAGAGAATAATGAGAGAGTTTGGGGGAAAGTTTGCATTATCAGCTACAACCAAGCTGGAAAAAGGGTTGTCGGTCTTCACTTGTACACAAGTAGAACAAGCCAACAGTCCTTTGTGGCTCTAAAACCCTCCAAATGAACCCTTACAAGAGCAGTAGTTATTACTTTATTTCATTTTTACATTCGCACACTGGTCCGCTAACAGGCTGTGGCCAAAATCGTTCTCACAGCATTTTTAACAAGGCTGGAACCTGAAATCACTTGAAAAAGAGCTAGAAATAAAGTGATTTACCTAAGCCTGGAAACTCTCAGGTGCTCTGCTGAGCCAAAACAAACTATCAACAGCTGGAAACAGCTTCCTCTACCACCAATGTCCACTTTTCCTCCTTCTGCAGGATCCTTGCAGCATGGGGCATTTGAGGGTTCAGTGGGAAAGGAAAGCAGCTACTGCTGCAGCTGGATGCTGTAGAATATTTTGCAGGTTTCTCTTGTTACTGGACTGGGTTTAGGGGGGCAGGCAGCTTGCTCCTGCTGAGAGACTTCACAGTGGTTTATTGCATTTCCATTGGTTTCCCACCCAAAACATTCTGCACATCAGTCTCCAAATGCAATACCCTGGGCCTGCCCACCTTTCCTTTTCACTTGCTTTGATCTTGGCTAGCTACACTTTAGCAGATTTCAAAACCAGGTCTGGAAGTTGATTCCCCACCATCTCATGAATAAGTAATAGCCTAGAACTTATTTATTTAGGTATTTTGTTTTGCAGTCCAGTGATTTATAGCCCATCACAGAAATTTACTCATTATTTTTCAAAATACAGCACATAGCTTTTTAATAATATATTTGTTCCATTGCTCTTTTCCCACAGAGAAATCAAAGCTTCAGCATATAAATGGAAAGATAGAATATTCTAATATTGCAATTATTGGAGAGCAGGGTTCAGAGACTACTCCAAGCAATATGTGTGAATGGGATACATGACTAGAGTGAATTGTCTGCAGCAAGAATTGGGGAGATTTGGCTGTAGTTAAGCTATTGTTACTGAACATCTATTCACCTCATTCAGGTCTCTGGGCATGTCTACACAGCAAAGAAGAACCTGCAGTCGGCCAGTGCACACCAGCCCAGCACACACTGCCGTTCATTGCTGGGTAGACTCCCAGACACAGCCTGGAGCCCACACTTTGTGACCCTCCTGCCCTGCAGCATCCTAGAGCCCCACAGCTGGAGCCAGCAGGCACTGGCCACTGTGTGGGTTTTCCTTGTTCTGCAGACGAACCAGTTTGGTCTCAGGAGGGTTTAAGACCTGACACGAAAAGCTAATGAAGCAACTTGCAAGACGCAAGGACTAGGTTTGTCTGCTGTGAGAGTATCCCAGTATGTGACGTTTGACCATGCATTTTTGGAGTACTGAGGATCCGATTCCCTTCTCAAAACCTTTTACCAACATCAGTTCCTCTCCTCCATACATCACTCAAAATAAGAGGTGGGGATATGAAACATCACCAGTGAAGTAACCCAAACAGCTCAGGCCTGGTGAGACAATCACACACTAACTGCTGGCAGACCACAATGTCAAGTGTCCCACCAACCAAGCCCAATGGCCAATCTGAAGCTTGAATATGGGGATGGAGTGTGGTGTGGAGATAAGACCAAAGGACCTGGGGTTCCCAAAACTCCCTAATTTCACTCGTGATGTTGATACGGATTCACAGTGTGACTTTGTACCTCAGTTTCCTCATCTACAAAATGAGGCTCCAAACAGTACTCTGGTTCGCAGAGTTCTGGGGCTTAAATGATTGCAACACACTTTGAGAGCCTGGGACTGATTGCACCAAAGAACAGCACAGTTATTAGGAAGACAGCAGGTATTCATCAGCACTCTGTGACCAGCTTCCCCCGCCCTCCCCTGCCTCCAGGCTAACTCCCGAGTCCACTGCATGGTTATGCTTCGCTCCCAGACAGCTCCCCCGGCCTCCTTTTCCAATGAGAGCTGCAACCAAGCTGATACACACTCAGTGCGCCTTTTGGCAGCTGCTGCCTCCTCTCTGCGATGGTGGGGGCACAGACCTGCCTCCCTCACTGTGAGCTCGAGCTGTACTTCCCATCCACAGCCACTTGCCCCACCATAGCAGAGACAACCCAGAGAAGTAACAGACTCACTGTCCTGGCCCATGGAGAGGAGGGCGGGGGAAGCACCAGGCTTCCTGCCAAGGCTTTGCACTCAAATCTCATTTTAAGTTATTTTGTTGGAAAGTTTCTGCTTATACTCTAGAGTTTCCATGGCAACCGCATTTCTTGCCTTTGTTCTTGAGTAGTACATTTTTTATTTGGTTTCCCTTCTTTTCAAGGACAAGACTGGAGCTCAGGGCTGTTGGGGGCTTTTTAAAATTTTGCTTTTCAAAAAAAATTACAATGCTAATTGTGGCCTTCTCTGATACTGCGTGATGTTATCAGAGGAAGCTTGCAAGAGGCATTTATGCTAAGAGCACTGTGCTTTGACCAAGGAGATGGATTTGTCCAGAAATGCAGTCATCAGAATAACGACAATGGGAAGATTCCCTTAGAGTAAATCCATTTACCTCATCCACACATGCAGTAACAGACTGTGGAAGTTCTTCAGAGATATTCACACCAGAAACAAAATATGGAGAAACTTGACTGGTGGCCACCGCAACACAGAAGCCAAACCAGGTGAGCCACACTGGAGACCCCAGGAATTTCTCTCTTTTGCTGTCTCTGAACATGGACTTTGCTTCTCAAAGCTAAATTTCCTAGCTCCATAAAAAAAGTGACACTTGGGGTTTCTGGAGTGTGCAACAAATGCACATGTCTGAGACAAGTAATTTCTGTAACAGTCACACACAAAAGGGATTATAACCCAAGTCCTTCCATTCTGAAGACCACCAGCACGAAAAACATTAACTAGAGCAGCAGTTCTCAGCCACTGTGTTGGGACACATTACTGTGTCACCACACAGCGATAACTGTGTCACAGAGAGCCAGGAAGATGGCTACATTTGGCCTGGGGAGGGTGGGTTGGTGTGTCCTGTAGAATCATGGCATGCCGCCAAGCACGTCACAACCTACAAAAAGTTGAGAACTACTGAGCTAGAGGACAGTTCCCTTCCCTTAGCTGGGACTGGTATTAGCAGAGGAAGCAAGATCCTTGCAGTTGGCCAGCCACTAGAAGGCAGAGTCACACAACACCGTGTATAGTACAAGAGGACAAAGCCTCTGCAAGACAGAGGCATTAAAGCAACTCTCTCACTTCCTGTAGTAGGTTGAATTAAACCATAACTGTAAGAGAAACTCAAGAGGTACAAAGTGAACATCAGTGAAAACCCAGTACCTGAAGCCTGTTGGTTTTTCTGAGTTTGGATCCCACTAAGTAGAACCACAGTCTGGCCACTGCCAACTATTGAAACAACACTGGGCTTTCATTTCTCTTTGCTATAAAAGACTCTAGTCTAGATCAAAGTTCATCACCACGTTCTGGCCATAGACTGACCGCCCTCTAAAACTGTAGATAATAGGCTTGAGTATTATCTCAGCCAGGTGGGATTTCAAAGTCAATTTTTTTCACAACTGAATAATTAACAAAAGCCACACACACACAAAAAATGTAGCTTTTGGCTCAGATGGAAACACAAACAAATCTGTCCAGGGGTGCTATCTTGTCTGCAGCACATGGGCACAGATTAACGCAGTGGTAGGACTGAGGCCAAGAGATGCATTTGCTTAGAGTTTTTCCTGTATTTTGGTCCCAGATGTATCAGTTAAATTGAGTGACACATGCTTAAACTGGGACAAACTAGAACATAAGAGCAGGTTGACTTAATTTCAGACTCAGGGTGATGTCCCTTTAAGGAACTAATCAGGGTGTTGTAATGAACTAATGTGCCACAAAGATCCCCAAGAATATCACTTAATCGAATGTACTGAATGTTGGTCCAGTAATGGAGACATTGGAGCTACACTCAAAAATCATACTAACTTGATAAGCCCCTTTAAAATGTATCTGAGAAACTTTACACATAAGAAAATGTAAAAAAAAGACAAAAAACTCAACCCCAGACCACTACTTAGTGAATGCAGCACATGGTCCAGGTGACACAGGACAAGGATTTCTCACTGAATTTGGTCCACTGATGCTTGGACCATTAGTTTTCTCAGCCCAGATCAAGCACTGACAGGGAGTGAGATGTGAACATTGATCCATCCCCCTGGTCCCCCCAGGATACCAACATCCCAGCAAAGATCACACATACAGGACTCAACATGAAGAATGTTTGAACATGGGGAAGCTGGAAGGTCTAAGAAGCAGGGTCTGACTGGCCAGATTAGGTGTCATGCCATGAAGAACGAAGTCTGGAGATGGAATCTGAAGAGCACCAAGGATCCTAAGTAGACTTAGAAGGCCACTGAAGATGGAGCAGGGTACTGTGGGATAAACATTGAGCACACGCTGTGAGGAAATGGTCACGGGGAGTGCAGCATTCTGATGCTTGAGGTATATGGGGAAATCGGCTAGAGCAGTGGTTCTCAACCTTTTGTGGCTTGTGACACACTTTGCAGCATGTTGTATCTCTAAAGAACACACCAGACGACTCCCTCCAGGCCAAATCTAGCCACCTCCCCAGCTCTCCATGACACACTTACTACTGTGTGGCAACACAGCAATGTGCCCCAACACAGTGGTTTTAAAACCACTGAGCTAGAGAACAATGAAGAAATCAAGTCACACAGAGAGGGGGGTGAGATCTGGGGTTGCCGGATCACCAGAAGAGCCACAGAGGAGAAACCTCCCTTGGAGCCAGCCCTTCTGTCCATTCAACTTTCATTTGTGCAGCAACCAAGTATCTAATGGTCCCAAAAGATATCATCATTCCCTCTCCTTCATCTCCCCTCTCAGAGGATGACCTGCTTTCTCCACTTACTCCAAAGACAAGCCAAGTACAAAAGTTAAAGTGTGCTGAGCAGAGGCCATTCAGTCCAAAGCGCTTTAACCATGGGGTGCTTGTTTGATATTGTTGATAATTTGCAGCTTCCCAGAAATGGTCCATTTAACCTGTTGCTCTCCACATTTAATGACACACTCATTTTCACTCTCCAAGCACTTGCATACTGTTTCACTACTTTTGTTTCTGACAAACCCTCTTTACACACGAACACACGCACACCCCCTTCCATTCTGCTGTTCATGGTGACATGCAACAGCAATGGACGACAATACCACCAGAAACCACAGTGTAGTTCATCCTGTGCCCCTGCTCCTCTCTTATTGTTTCATCATTTAAAAGTAACTTTGGAAGACCCAGTTAAGGACCCACCAAATAACGCAGGAGTTACGTGTGTCTGATGGCAGACTGATGTGCTTTCAGCTGAAACCACAATGTGAGCCCTGCTGTCACACTGCATTAGGCACACTGCTGGGGCCATACAAGCAACATAATACAAATAATATGGTGCTATGGAATAATTCCAATTCAGCCTACAAAAGAGGGATGTGGAAAAGCACCCATGGAAAGTACACCAAGGAAGCTATTTAAGAAGGGAAATACTGAATTGGGTGGCTATTTATTGAGCCAGAGCAATAATCTATGTTTCATGCATAACGTCAGTGTTACAAAATGCTGTGTTTTAGCCATTCAATTTTCACTTAAAGTATTTCCTCATCTCTGTGAAAGTTGATTCCAAGGTTTGTCATCAGGCAGAAAAGCCTTGTTTCAATCAAACGGGGAAGTTCTATGAATGAGTCGACTCCTTGGTTTTTTTTTTTACTTAAAGAAAACAGACATGGGGAAGAGCTCTCATCAATCTCAACCTGAGATCCCCACTGTTAGCTGATGAGTGCTGACTTCTGCATGGGTCACTTTAGTACATTTGTTGCTTGAAATTGTTTGGAAGCAGGAGAACTGAAGGCAAACCAAAAAGAATATTGAAAAGCCACCTGCCGACTATAAACAAACCGTTTTTGGATGCAGCAAGCTCCCCTGATTTGCTTGAAAGTTGTTGGCAGTTAAAAAGAAGCCCACACTCAAGACTTGCACAGCAGGATTTCTTGATCTTCTGTAACAGCCCTTTTCTCTCTTTCAGATTTGGTACACAGCATAAGCACTTCAGAAAACATCCTGAGACTTCACCTTCACTATCCTACCCACCAGGGGACCTAGAACTCAGAGTATAGGATCAGGAGCCAAGGCGCCCCATGTCTGAAACCAACCCTCACTCTGATCTCAGGCATGCTAGAAACTCCTTGCCTCCATTTTGCTCTGTGTCATGCAGACAGAATATTGCTTATTGCATAGGGAAGTTGTGAGGGTCCATTACCTAGCACAGGCTACATGCTTTGCAGATAAAGCCTGCTGACCCATTTACGCACCACATTACATGTTTGCAAAGGGCCAAGAACCCTAGTATTGTGCTCTATACCTGAGATCCCCTAACAGTAACAATGCACATGGATATACAGAAATACCAACTTATTACCACCACCCACTGGTCTATGTAGCCCAGATCCTGTCTGTGCCAGTGGAGCATACGGCATTACTTTCCCTTCAGAGGGATGTTCTTGTTACAGGGCAAGATAGCAGCAGCTGCCAAGTAGACACTGAACTGCAGCAAATGCTTTGCTCTCTCTGCAGTGTGGGACAGTGGGGGAAGAGGAAGAGTCATCAATTGTGACCTGTGAACAAAATGAACAGGTGCTTACTTCAATTTCACAGGTCCATGTCTTTTAGGCAGTTCTAGCAGGGGAAAAAAAGGAGGGAAATTGCTCAGGACATTTAAAAGTTAGACTTGATTTAAAAAAAAATGTCCCGAATGGGGGAAAAAACTAACCTGAAAGAGCAGAGTTGAATTAGATGGAACCCAATCAGTATTATCCTTCTAAACGCATGCTAGTGTGATTCGGGGTACATATGGTGAATCATTCTCAATCACGCGGGGAAGGGGTCCTGGCACAATCTCCTGGGAAACACTCTCATAGTTAGATGGGGTAGAAAGGGCTATAGAAGGGAACCCTCACATGCATGGGAGCACGAAACAACCATATGGAAAAGCCGTCAAAAACCCCAGGAAGTCTGATTCCCACAATGCGTCAGGAAAAGATAAGAATAATGCAGGAGGAACACTCACCTCCTTCTTTTCCATTGCCTCATACCAACTGGGCTTCTTTTACTTGCACAAGAAGAAGGGATAATCTAGGCCTAGGGTCTTTTTTCATATAAAGATATTTAGAGAAACAGAGTAAAATCCCAGTGCCCTCCCAGTTCCCAATGGGAGGAGCTGCATCACATAAGCAGCTGGAACCAGCATCCAAGAGAAGGATGGAAGGGAATGTCTGTATGGCCGCCCTAAGTCCCTGCATACCCAGAGCATCCTCCAGCCTATTTTGAAAAAACATTTTTTTAATTGTGCTGTTAGCATCATACCTTTCTGATAATGTCTATGTTTGAATTGCTCTCATTAATTTCCTGGAGTTTACTGGAACACAATCTTAAGATGATTTATTAAGAAGATTAAAATTCAGAAAATATGCTTCTCCGTGCTCTATAAAGAACAGCAAAAATATCCTCCACAGTCAGTAAAATCCCGCTGCCTAAATCTGTGCAGTAACTCAGCAGAGCTTGAGCAGTAACTGTGGGACCTTTAAAGGAGAGCAATTCAGACAATCAAGGAGAACTGTGTATGGCCCCATGGGGGCCAGCTGCAAATGTTCCACAGGCTAATGGGGTCTCTGCACCTGGAGAAAGAAAGCAGGATGCAAGAGACAGATGCTGAGTGATGGATAGGGGATTTCTCATTAGTTCTTTGCTTCTGGCCTGTAGAATCAAACCATCCATACAAATAAATAAGGTGATGAATGGTGGTTTGGTGAAGCCAACTGTGTACAGTTAGGGTCCTTCCCAGCCAGTGCAGCAAGAAGGTAGTCTCTGAGATCTACAGGCAACCAGCCATCTGTAACAACTCTCAGCAGGCCCTGGGACTTTGAGCAAACTCAGAATGCAGATGGGATTGGTTTCAGTAAATAACCCAGTTTAAAATATGCATATTCCCAAGAAAATACTCCCTCTGAATAATATTCTCTAGACAAAGAGTCAACTTTGTCAAGCCCATTCTCAAGCAAAAACGCGCAAGCAGCAGTTTCACTAGTTTCATCCAGAAACAGATGCAAACTGAAAACAATGCACAGTGTCACTCGTAACCCCTGGGAATCAAAGCCGGCAAATTGTGCACAGCTCTGAAGTTCACTCTGACTGTGACCCAGAATTACTAGATTCCCAGGTGGGAAACCACAACCAGAACAGAGTGCTGAAAAATGCTGTTTGGGGAGCTGGGTCAGGGAACACACAGCTTCTGGAATGCAGCTCCCAGCAGGGAAGGTAAGGAAGAAATGATATCCATAGGGTTTGATTTTGATCATGTTGTCACTTGTATGGATACCATTAGTGATCTGACATCTTAAGCTGTTTCAGTTGAAACAGAGACAAACTAAAAAGCTTCACTCCTCATTCACTCTTACAGTACTTGGCGTGAGAATCTGACATTTAGCTCCAGCACCCCAGCAAAATTCCAGCTCAGATCTATTTATAGATCTCCCTAATCCTCTGCAGTTTCAGTTGAGTATGTTGTTTCTTTTTCTTTCCTTCCTGAACCGTTCTGCCATTGTACCTGCAAACAGCTGCATATTTCACAACAAAGGTGGCTGGATTTCAGAAGTGGTTGAGTGATTTGGTAGTTACTTGGGGATAAAACATGATGTGGAAACGTAAGGTTACGCTATCGTGAAATACAGAATGAAAAGGAAATTTGGTCCAAAGCATAGTCACAGCTGCTCCTGGAAGCATTTCTGCACTCCAGTCTCCTCACCCACAAGCTCAACAGGAACAAAAGTCACGGAGGTCTTCTCTTGAGCAGTAAGGATTAGCATCACACAACTGCTAGCGTTCAAGTGTCTCTGCATCCTCTCATATACATATGCGCCACTGCCATGCTTTACCTCCAGTTCTTGCTATGCATAGTTGCTTCTACCCTCCTTGTAGAAAGGGGACATTAACCAAATCCAACCGAAAAATGTTCACCGCTACAGGAACTGGTGGCTGAAATGAAAGTCATATTCTATCCTGGCCTGGAATTCAGGATCTGTACACTATTTGGGTAGGAAACCACTGCTTGAATAGAAAGCGGGCAAAAGCAGTCTGACTTGCTTAATGGGAAAGCTTCAGCTTTAACTGACTGAAAAGACTTCTATTCATAACAACCCAATTCAAATAATTCTTCCTCGACTTCTGTGGGAACTATGTCTGAATCAATATTCCAGGATTTGGCCCAAAGAAGGCTTTGATCACGCAGCCCCTTCTCCGATGAGCAAGCCACCTGATCCCACTTATTATTAAGACTATAAATTCTTCAACCCAGAGACTCCCTCTTCCTTTATGCTCAGACAGACTCTCTGACACAGTGAGCACTACTGTAAAGTAAACCATCCTCATCATAACAAAATCTGAACTCAGGCTTGCACTAGGGGAACAAAGACCCTTTAAGGCCTAGTATTTGAATGGCAGTCATAAATTGCACTGAGATCAAAGCAAAGCCATTTGCTTCCAAGACAGGTTTCATCTTGTGTCAGTATTCTGTCTTTTTGAGTCATGGCATGAGATAACAGGAACACAGATAAACAGCTCACCTGTACAATGGTTAAAGCTTTCCTTCAAGAATTGCACTAGTTGCATAATTACAAGTTTCTTGGAAGGCTATAAACCATTGGTTATGGGATCGACAGGGTCTCTCTCTCTCTCTCTCTCTCTCACACACCCACACACCCCCCACACACCCTTAATTAAAATCACTTTATGCAGTTGAGATCAGCAGAAAGGGAAGTCCATATATTCACATCGCATCAAAGAAGAGATGCAACAGTAAAGCCTTCTAGCTGGCTGTTTGCAAGACAATTAGTTGTCTGAAGCTACATATCTTCAAGAGGTAACTAACACAGGGCTTTACAGCGCCATTGGCTGAATACTAATAAACTTGTTTTATATACTGAATAAGCAATACCGACAGGTGATAAATTGCAGAGGTAATGTTATGCCAGGATTTAACTGTCTGCTGAGTCACACTTTACTGCTCCACCACTGGGAAGGGGGGGAAAAGGAAAAAAACCAGCCCCTGCTTTCATTACTAATAAAACACGGCATTAATTACCAGAAGTACAGGGAGCCTTGAAAGAATGCCCAACCAGTTCATGCTCCTGTTGTTATTTAGACTGATTTTCTTCATAATATGGCTTCGAAAGAAAAGACCAGCAGCAATCTTGGAGAAGATTGGCTGTGCTAACTCTAATCTACACACAGAGACCACTGGAGGTCTGAAGCATTTGTTCACAATCCATAGGCCAGTGGTTCTCAACCTTTTGCAGGCTGTGACATACTCGGTGGCATATTGCAACTCTACAGGTCACACCAGTCCACTCCCCCCAGGCCAAATCCAGCCATTTCCCTGGATCTCTGCGACACACTTACCAATGTATGGTGCCACAGTTATGTCCCAACATAGTGGCTGAGAACCACTGCTGTAGCTATAACAATCCTGTTAGTAAGAAATAGCTATTTCTAGCTAAATAAATAAGGTCATTTGACTTGATTTGCAATGGGAGAATTGCACAAGTTCAGAGGTACAGCAAAGTAACCTTAAAGACTAGATACTGATTCAAATCTCTTAAGTCTGCAGAGCTGACCGGAATCAGACAGATTTCTACTATTCATTGCTTCTGATCAGGCCAGGAAGAACCTAGAAAGTCTAATGCTAGCCTGGAATCTGCAAGATCAAAAGGAGGAAGAGTTGGTTCCCTTTCCTGGCAAATTTAACAGTCACATCTCCTCCCTACATTCAGTGCTTTTAGGTTTTCTCCTAGCAATACCCTGGAGATTCCCCTTGAATTGCATACCAGAGGACAGGAGAATGCAGGTAACCTTAGATCATGGCAGAACTTTCCCCCATCCCATGACAAGCACCAGCCTTGCCACGCAAAGGATATAATTCCACACACCCTGCTGTGCAGAACTAAATGACGCACAAAGCAGCACAGAAATGGAGGTTACTCACCTTGGTGCAGTAGCCAAAGTTCCTCGAGATGCATGTCCCCGACATGCTCCACTTAAGGTGTGTGCTTACCGCCGCACCTGGGATCAGAGATTCTTAAGCTTGCGGAGAAAGGCGGTTACTGGTGCCATGAGTTTTGAGAATACTCTTGGTGCTGTGCAGAGTCCGAAGGGGAGGACTGTGTATTGGTAGTGCCTGTTTAGAAATAAGAACCTTAGCAATTTCCAGTGAGCCAGATGAATGGGAATGTGAAAATACACATCTCGCAGGTCGAGGGATGCCAACCAATCTCCCTGACGTAGTGATAGAAGTATAGTGTTTACTGAGACCATTTTGAACCTTTTGGTCTGAACGTGTTTGTTTAATTTCCTGAGGTCTAGGATCGGCCTCCATCCCCCTGTTTTTTTCTGGGTCAGGAAGTAGGTTGAGTAGAACCCCTTGTCCATATGCTCCTTCGGAACGTCTTCTATTGCTCCTACGTGAAGGAGGTTTTCTATTTCCTTCTGGAGGAGTTGTACGTGACTGGGGTCCCTAAAAAGGGACGGGGATGGGTGTTTGGATGTAGGGTATGAAATTAGTGGGAATGGAGTAGCCTTTCTGAATGATCTCTAAGACCCACTTGTCGGATGTTATGGTCGTCCACTGATGGAAAAAAAAGGACGTAGTCTGTTCTTGAAAATTAAGAGGTTCTAAAGGTGTCTGTTCTTGGTCTGGGAGTGTGTGGTTGTGTGATCCCTCGACCTGGATATCAAAACTGTTGTTTCACGCTAGTTGATTGCAGGTTTTGAAGTGGTTGGTTATTTTGCCTTCTTCAATATGACTGGTGAAATTTGTTTTTAGGGTTGTCCACCCTCCTGTTGTGTTGGTTTTGGGGATACCTAAAGTTGCAATTTTGGTATCCATAATATTTCTTCCTTGCCGATGGGGTACATATGCCAAGGGTTCAAAGGGTAGCTCTGGAGTCATTCAAATTATGCATCACCTCATCTGTTCTTTCCCAAAATAGGTTATTCTTACCAAAGGGGAGATCCTCAATGGTGATCTGCATCTGTCTCAGTAGATCCGCGGCATGGAGCCATGAGGATCTTCTCATCACGACTGCTGTACCGAGTGTTCTAGCTGCCACATCTGCTGCATCCAGAGAGGCCTGTAAGGATGTTTTTGCAATTAAATGGCTTTCTGAAACCAGTGTATTAAATTGTTCTTGTTTGTCCTCTGGAATAAAGTTTGCAAATTCACTGATCTTAATGTATATCTCGTGATCACAGTTGGATAATAATGTTGAATAATTAGCTATCCTGCACTGTAGAGCAGCAGACGTGTATACTTTCTTGCCAAGACTGTCCAAGCTTTTTGCCCTCCTTGGACGCTGGATTACTTCTAGAGTACGTCTGCCTGTACCTTTGATTCACTGCCTCAATGACGAGGGAGTTTGGTTGAAGGTGTGTAAATAAAAATTCGTTACCCCTAGGGGCGATGAAATATTTTTTATCTGCTTTTTTGTTAGACGGAGCTGCGGATGCTGGTGTTAGCCAAATGGCATTTGCGGGCTCCATTATGCCCTCGTCCATAAGCAAGGCCAGTTTATTGGATCCTGATGATTGAAGGATTCTGTATAACTTGTGTTTTGTGGTTGGGTTATCTTGAAGAGAAATATCCATGCTGTCGGCTGCCCTTTGGAATAGGTCCCGAAACATTTTCAAGTCATCAGTTTTAGATTGTTGTATTTGTTCCGTTGGAGACTGCTGGGACTGTGGTGATGTGGTCGGTGAACGTGAGGTGTGAATTACCATCTGCATATGGTGGTGTTGTGGGGGGGGGGTGGCATTAACTGTGGCAACGGTCCCCCTATTGGGTAATTATTTGGCATGGGTTAGAAGGGTCCATAATACTGCCAAGCTGTTCCAGTTTGTTGGTAGCGGTTGAGCTGGGGGTTGGAACATCCATGGTGGGCAAGGCCATGTGCAATTCATGTTAGTTGTTACTACCGGAGGCTGGGTAGACTGTTGGTTTGATGTTTCAAGAGGAATAGAGGCTGCGCTGTCAGATGAGGAAGTATGATCTGACAAGCAGGAAACAGGAGACAGACAACCCTCAGAGGAGTCAGTTTGAAATAGTGGTGAAACTGGGGAGGAGTGGATCTGCAGGTCCTCCACAGAATCCAAATGTTTAGATTTATTCTTGTGTTTCCTGGGTGCAAGTAGTGCAGAGGGATTCTCAGTAATCCGTTGCTGCAGAGGTACAGATGACAGTGTCGAGCTGTCAGTGTGTTGTAAAGCCTGCTACACGATCTGTGGGAATGTTACCGGTGCTGAGAAGTATAGCGGTGCTACAGCTGGTACATTCAGCGGTGCTGAGCCTGGTGCTGGGTTCAATACCAGTGCCTGCGGCACCGCTATCATGGGCGATGCCATTGTTGGCAGCGAGCCCACTGCCGAGGTGCTCATCGGCGCTGAGAGAGGATGAGCAGTCTTGACAGTTCACCCACAATCCCTCTTACTTTTCTCTGGGAGAGCCACCCTGCCCACGCCTGAAATACCCGAGGGCAACTCAGCCTCATGGGTGTTATTTTTCTTCTCAGGGCACCTTGGATTTCTTTGGAGGCACTGGAGAGGAGGCAGTGGAGCTGCATTTGCGCACTCCCTCGGACAGCTGAGAAGAGGCGCCTGGATCCGAGGCGGGACGGAGGGAGCCTTCTAAAAGAAGGAGTTTTAGTCTTCTCTCCCTCTCCTTCCCGGTGCGGCCTGTCAGGTTTCGACAGTGTCAACACTTGTGTGCCAAGTGTCTGTCACTGAGACACTTGATATGAGTCATGCCCACCTGACGCGGGCATGGCTTCCCTGCAGGATGCACAGCGTTTAAACCCCAAAGGGCTAGGCATTGCCGCGTTGTCCTGAAGTTTAGCTTTCTTTCTTTTTCTTTCTTCTTCTTGTTTTTTTTTTGTTTTGTTTTGTTTTGTATGAGCATTTGAAGTCAAAGTTATGAAGAGCTACCGCAACTCTGTCCGTGGTCAGAGGTGGTAGAAAAGGAACTGAGGAGCGGGGGAGTGTGGCACACGCGTCACCAGTGGCATGAAAGGGACACCGGTTCTGGCCAGCACCTCCTCCCCCGCCACTACAGCCCCTGCTTAAGAATCTCCAATCCCAGGTGCAGCGGCACACACACACCCTTAAGTGGAGCGTGTTGGGGACATGCATCTCGAGGAACTTCGGCTATCGCTCCAAGGTGAGTAACCTCCATTTCCGTGCTGCTTTGTGCATCATTTAGTTCTGCACAGCAGGGTGTGTGAAATTATACCCTTTGCATGGCAAGGCTGGTGCTGGAGCTGTGTAGTCCTCTATGAACAGCCAAATCGGAAGTTAGAGCTTTAGCTGATCTTTACATTCTGGGATCATTAAATGTCTTTGTTAATAACACCAAACACAGGAAACGGGTGGGCTCTCAAGTCTACAAAGTATGTGCACTTTGTGGTAAAGAACGCTGGGAAAGGCACTTGCTCAATTACATAAATTATTCCAGGGAGGTTAGAATCAGCACAATAGTTTTAGAATTAAGACCAATGTGTGTTTGTTGTAATCACCCAGTGCAATCAGCACCTTCGTACCCAAGAAGGAGAAACAAATTACACGAATCAGGCTGGATATCCAGGTGGTGAAGTGGGATTTATCATGTAATTCTAAATGGATTCCCTGAGAGGAAAATACATTTGGAAGATAAAGACAGTGTGAGCCACAAAAGAGACAGAACCCATTTGTAATACCCAAATGAGGGAGAAGTCAATATTGATGGAGAAAATGAAAGAGTAAAGACGCTTGTAGAACACTGGCTTGGAGTCTGGAAAACACCTAACTAAACGGCTAAGAAGTGTACAAAGATACATATCCACAGCCTTCAAAGGCTTTTAAAGCCATTATATCAGACTAAATCTGAGCTAGCAAAAGCAAGGAAATTCAGACCTAAGCCTGCCAAATTGTCCTTAATGGGACATCATTCAGAGAGTGTAGGCCCAATGTTGAAGTGCTATCCAATTTTTACAAAGTCCAATGTAAACTAATACCTTCCTGACATTTTCTTTAAATGCAAAACAAGCAAACAGCTTTTTAGAGAGACTTTAAATCCTTCCTCACAGTGTTGAGTGACCCCAAACACAAAAAATAGCATCATAGTATTATGACAGCATGGCAGTAAAACTGAACAGAGTGGATTCATTATCAAAAGGGATAGCCGTGTTAGTCTAGTCCAGTAAAAAAACAACAAGCAGTTGTGTGGCACTTTAAGACTAACAGATTTATTTCTTGCATGAGCTTTCATGGGAGAAGATCCCACTTCCTCAGATGCTTCGAAGATGGGTGAACTTACAGAAAGGAATGAAACTAAATGCAAGGGGGTGTAAAACATAGGATCAGGTCATAAAGTAAAAGCAAATCAGAGCAGTTTACAGGCTCAAACCATGGGAAGCCTGAAGTCAAATTACCCTTTGTAATGGGAAAAGAACCCATTATGATTCATTATGCAAATGACATACAAACCAACAATGAGACAGTCACATGTTTAAAAGTTTAACTTTTAAATTCTTTTTTAATAACCTATAGTAGCAGAAGCCACAAACTGTTTGAAGTATGTTTACTCTGGCAGTCTCTGACACCTGATGGCGAGTCCAAGATAGCACTGACAGGGTCTTAGATCAAACAGTAACTATCCAACTGAAATGCACAAATGCAGCCCAACCTCACCTGCCCACCCAGATCCACAATGAAGAGGCAATGAATCAGCTTGCAAAGATCATAGCCTTTGCCAGGGAACTGATATAAGTGGGACTTAGCGTAACTTAAAAAAAAATCCCATCTGGTTTTTAAAATGTGAAGGTTAAGCACCAAAGCACTCCGCACTGGCTTAACTCTGCTCTCAATGTCAATCATAAAACTCCCATCTTACTATATAAACAAGGGAGATGGCCTACATGGGGGCAGGGATAGGCCAAATCTGAGCACTCTGGGAAATCCCACCACGTGTTCCCTTGATGTGGAGGGGAAGAAGAACTACAAATGTCACTTCTGCTGATATTGTGCATTTCTATGGCACCAGGCACAAGAGGCTCACTGCACTGCAAACATTAATTCATACCTACGACACCCCGTTGTTCTCACCTTCCAGAGGCAGGCAAAGTAAGGGACTTGTTCAAAGACACAGCAGGAGCCAGTGTTTGGAGTCAAGAATTTCTGACCTCTAAGCTTGCGCTCAGACCATCACGCTGTGGGTCCCTCTATACTAGAGTTGGGAGTGCGATTTCCAGCTAGGGCTGACATACACACACCAGCTTTGATCAAGCTAGGACACTAAACAAAGCAACATGGCCACAGCGGACAAGGTAGCTGCCAGGGTTACGGCTAAGGTCTGGAGTGGGATGACACGGAGGCAGCCAGCCCATCCCATAGCATTGCAGCGGTGACTCTGCTATTTGCAGTGTGCCAGGCCAGTCAAACCTGGCAGATGCATATATACCCAAGCTGGACTTTCTGCCATTGAGCATTGTTTGACTGAGTGCCCAGGCTTTTGACTTTCTGAATATTTTGAATTTTGGTCATTGCTAGTTCCAACACAGCCCTAGGTGTTAGCATCCTGCTGTGTGCCACCAAGAACCCTTTTTGTGGCTCATTTCTCTACGGCTTGCACAGAACTATTTGCATTGGGCACTAGACAGCAGAGACATTTTGCACTCAAACTACATTACCAGGACTGATGGGCACTCTGACGTTAACTACCTGTGCTTGTGTTCTCTGCCTTTCACACACAATGTGAACAGGCAGTGCAGATACCTGACAAGAACAAGGAGATTATAGTGATGGCTATAAAACTTGATGGCTGTTATCAAATGAATCAGGATCGTAAGCCACATGAACAGCAATTACTTTCAGGTTTCCAAGCCCATGCTGGACAGGATGGTTTGCAAAACACACTCGTCATCACATTTGACAGATCACAGTTAGCATAGAATAAATTCTGAGCAAATCTTGATTTTAAACACCAAGCAGCGAAGCCCACTTGACATAAAATAATAAATATGTTAAAGGAATAAATTTGCCCAATCTGCATTGGGCTGCGTGGATAGCAAGGATGTTTTAAGTCAGTTTCTCGCTAAAGGAATTAAAATAAAAAGATCCATCATCTCAAAAGCAGACTGGTTATCTGAAACCATTAAAGGAATAAATCAGAGAGGTGAAATAGATCTGCCATGTACTAGTGTGGATCAATGACAAATGGAGATTTAAATCAAGAGGTGTAAATTTTACTGATCATGGAAATAAGGCACTAAGTGACAGCACTAGCTAGAGCCAAGTACAAACCAAGTTTCTCCAGTGTGGCTGGAACAGCATATCTTAGCTAGAAGATACCTTCCCCTGAGCAGCAAGCCAGCCACTCATACTGAACACTGGAGAGAAAACCAAATCATAGGTCTAGGCTCAGCCCACTAAACAATTCTCACTTTCAACTATAACCAGATCTAGATGAAACCTAATAGCTGAAACATCACTGCCTCCAGTAAAGGTGTAGCGTCCCCATCCCAATTCTCTCACAGTGCACACAAAAGTCATATTGCTCAAATGAATCCCCTCTTCTTGGGATTTGTTTTCTCTTTGTATCTAATAAAACTCTAAGAGAGGACTGTCTATTCCTCTCATATACCATACAACACCCCCAACTTCGGAACTCATTCAGCTTCCTCCTCCTCTTCCTGCCAGCTCTCTTACCTCACATACTCTCGGCCTTTTGTGCCTTTGAATAAACTAACAAGTCAGACCCAATAGGGTACCTACCAGGAAGGGTCAGCAGAATAGCTCTGTATCTACATGTAATGGTTCTAAGTCCCCACGAATGGTTATTCCTTCCAATGTTTAGGCTCCTGCAACTTAATACCTGAGATCGGAGGAAAATCTAAGTGGCATCTGAAAATCCCATCCATTTGTTTATTTGGCCCAAACCAACACTGCTCTATTTTTTTTAAGAAGGATTAAAAAGAGGGGAGCCAAGAAGAGTCCCAACAAAAAAACAAAACAGTATTTTTTATGTAATTGTATAAACATGCTGAAAAGACCCCTTAGTTTTTCCAGCAATTAAGATGCTAGAAAACTCTCACACTGAAGCATCTTACTGGAGATACTACTGAGAAGGAATCTTCTCTCTGAGCTTCAGCAATCTTCTAGTCATTTGTCTGCATTAGAAATGCAGAAATTGCATTTGAGGGTAGGACATTAGTCATGTAATATTTCACAAATGCAGCCTGAAGAACAAACCATAAAGGAGATGTGTGAAAAACAGATCAACAGCACATCTTGTTACTTGGCAAAAAGGAAGAGGAGCTCAGTTGCAAAACATGCAAAACTTGGATGTACTCAGAAAAGGAATTTCATTCCTGGTTTGTTTTTTTTAATTACAAATTTTCAAAAAAAAAATTAGGGTGGAGAAAACAGAGGAGGGAAAAAATCCTACAACATCTGGGTTTCAGCATGGGCTTGACGATGCTCTTCTGTATATACATTTTGCAGCAATTTTAAAAGTCTGGGCTAACAGAGTTTTCCGTTTCTCATGACTATCTTTTGACCCACCCACTTTCTAATTTTGATTTGGTCCCAGTGCTAAAACCTCATTGCATCACTCTGGCTGTATGGACACTTAACATTTTCAAAAGAGTCAAGATTATGCTATATTTATGAGCAGGGCCAACAAAACAGATCTTCGTGGCATGATGATGGTCTCCTGACGATATATCAACGTCAAGACATTTATGGGAAACAGAGAGAGAATAAAAAGATAAGTGACATTGATCCTGCAAGAACAACTCATCCTAGGGACTTCAATTCTGTAAGATGCCATGATCAATGTGAATATAATCACTAGGTCAGAAGGATGTCAGCAGAATGGAGGCCCAAGATGTGCTTTGCCTGTCTACTGAATCACTGCATTCTGAGTGGCTTCAAAAGTAAAGCTAAGGCCTATTCCAGAAGGGTGCTGAGCACCTTCAGCTCCAGTTGAAGCCGGCAACATTCTTTGTGCTGTGGTAGGGCCTCACCGGAAGTGGTGTCCCACTGTGCAAAGTGCTGTACAAAACGCAGACATCTCCCAAAGAGCTTACAGTCTATGCTGAAAGACGACGACACACACGTTACCCCACTAATCTAAGGACTTCATTCAGAATGTTAACTGAAAACACTGCTCTCCATCACTGCCTCTCTAAGCAGCTGCAAGGCTCACAAGCCATTTGTGTCTTCCAAAGCTGCAGCACACATCTAACACTGGGCTTTAGCAGGCCTTGTACCTAGCTACCCATAGGCAAAAGCCTATTACACTGAAACTCTAACAATCATGAACTACTGTTTAGAAATTGCCAGCAAACACACTCCAACTGTTGATGTTCTTTTGTGCTCAGAAGATTTATTTATTTGTATCTCAGTTTCAGTCTTACCTCTTGCTCCATTATTTGAAGTTATAAAATATCCCTGTGCCCTTTTTACTGCTCTGCCCGTCTCAAATTAAAGCCCTAGAGTCACATTTAGCCCTCTAGTGACTCTCATAACACCGCTGGCAGAGAGCCCTCATTTACATTGCTCTAATATTGACGTCCACAACATCTGAGCTCCAAGCCTTGGACAACCAAGGTGAAAAATAACAGGGTGTAACTAATGGCTGTTGCTCTTTAAAAAGGTTCTACAAGCCCCCCACCCCACCCCTGCCCCCAGGACAATGCAGTGCAAAAGCAAAACAATGCCCTTGGATTACCAAGACTTAGCTAGTGATTCAACACACCATTCAGCTGCAGCCCTTCAAATTAAACCAATGAAAAATGTCTGTAAATCATTCATTTGCAAAACTGAGCTCAAAAGGGAGGAGAGAGAGGTGTGTGCACATACCCTGATGGCCTCATTTCTCTAACATGTAAAAACTTAACTTAGTTCAGCCACAGGGGAACAGCAATTTTTGACAGCCAGTCCTAAGGATTTTAAAGCACATCTTGAATCTGAAGACATCTGTGTCACAAACAGTGAACATACTTTTGAAAGAACTTCTTTACTGAAAGGCGGGTTTATTGGGTTTGTTGTGCTGAGTGGAGATAAAACCAGATTGAAACTTTACAGGGAATGGAGGAGAAAGGAGATGACCAATATCCTTCTGCCCTGGTGTCAACCAGTGGTGTCAAGGTAAGAGAGTAGTCTTAGGGTTTTCCTCCTCCAAGGACTTCTGTGGTGATTCATTTTATACATTTCGCCCTGAGAGGTATACCAAGTCCTCTCTACTACCAGCTCACCAGATGGAGATGAGCAAGCGAATCCACATAAACAGTGTTCACATCCCATAGGTTGCCCCCAAACATCAGCTATTTTTCTCTTCCCAGCCACCACTTTTTGGGAATTAGAACTAAAAAAAAAAAAAAAAAAAAAGTGGTTAATTGTCTCCAATGTGCATAGGCTTTTATTTTATATTTACCCTTTCCTTACAGTTTCTGGTTTCAGCCACAAGCAGAAATGAGACTGGAAACTGATAAATGGATGACAACTTTTTTTTTTTTTTTAAAGGTGAACACTTATTAGTTAAGCCCTTGCTGTCTTCCCATAACATGGACATGACTGTAGCTATTAAAGTATTCAGGATGGAGAGAAATACAACAACATAACAGAACATCAAGTGGAAGGAATATATTCCAGCATCAGGAGATGGGCTTTTAACCCTCAAATATATGAGCCATTTGAAAACACTGTACTGTAATACTCTTTCTGCTTGGATCTAAATTCTGCACACTGGAAAGAAACTAATTATTGCCCAACTGGGAATGTGCATGTGTGTGTTGGTTTTTGATTTATATTTCATCTCCATCCCATGCCAAAATATGTACATATGCAAGTAGCTTTAAATATTTAAGGACATTTTCTGATGTGGGAACCATTTGCAGAGAACACAAAACTGAAATACCAAGACTGAGCTGGAATGATTTACTGACAAAGTGTCAACATTTTCAACAACATTTATGCCTTAGACAGTCTCAAGGATTTGCATAATTTATAAAATTCCACAACTGTCCTAGGGTACACTGAAAATCCTCAGCCTGAAATGCATAAAATAAAATCTCTTGCTGTACTCTGGGCAATCAACTAAACTTGACACGGACAGCTCCTTTCTGCTAAAGGCCTTAGAGCACTTTAAAGAAAGAAACTATCTCAAGTTACAGCCTTGCAACAGGAACTGAAGAGAGAGACCACTGGTGGGTTTGAGTTAGGTCACAAAACAACCAGATCCTCTTAGGCTCACATGTGGTTCTCCCTGATCACCTCCTCCTGCCCACCGTGTTGGCACACTGGCTGCATGCCCCACTCTTACCAGGCAGCTGCTGCCCGTGCCACCTCATAGTGCATGCACAGCAGAGTAAATCTGATGTGTCACAGCACCTCTCACAAATCCAATAAAGCCACCTTTCAACAAAGTTCAATAGAGCAAAACAGGAATAGAGAGCATGAGCAGGTCACACAGGCAGGAGGCAGCCAAAGATGGATACAAACATAAGGAGCAAGTAGTCCCCACTAGCTCAAGACCCAAGGCAGCAGTACAGATACAGGCTCAGGGGAAACTGGCGGGTCTGGATCAGTTTGGGTCTGAAAAGCACTCAATGCTTTTGATCAGGTGCACCCAAGCAGAGCTTTAAAATGAGGCCCAATGAACCCTCTATCATAGCTAATAACACAGCAATATGAAGAGTCTCCAGGAGAGAGAAAAGTCTTGTAAATCCCTGGATCACTCTAAACACCCTCTATCTTCGGAAGCGCCGTGACTGCAAGTTCAATTTGATCTAAAGCCATGTGCTCAGCTCCTGCAAACTGTCCATAAAATGTGTGAAACCCAGTTCAGTTAGATTTCTGAATGAAGAATATGGTTACATTATGTACCCTGTTTGCAGATAAGGGTGTTTATGTCTTAAATTCTGTCTTACAGAAAGTATAATGTGTGTAATTTAAAGACCAGAAAGCTTCCTTCGCTAACTTTATCATGGCTCTGCAGATGCAATTGGAGGGCCAAGCCCCTTGGAAAGGGCTTCAATAAGAAAACACTCAAAACACCCTTGTCTCTGTACAGTGTGCACTCTTCCCAAAAACATCTTCCACCTGATGTACCCAGAGCAGCTTCCCTGGTCTAACTTAAGTTAAAGAATCCAATCCTCAGGGAAGCACTGGGAAAAGTAGAGACTGTCCATGCTTCACTGTACTTCAGGCTCAGCCCATGCCCTAACGGCATAGCCCTCGTCTTCCTCAGCTCCCATTCCCGTCCCTTATTGCACTAGTCTGGAAACTGAGACATTGGTTAAGAGAAGCCCAGAAACGAGCCCTCTGGAGCCTAAATCAATTCTAGCCCACAAAAGAAGTGTAAATCTCCTGTTTATGGTTGTGAGAGCCACTAACATGGTTTGCTGGTTAATCTTCCATCGTAGCTCTTGGCACACCACCCAGACAGCCTTTAGAGCTTAGATAGATGCCTTCCATTTGTGACAGTGCCAATCCCAAAGAGCCTCCAAAGGAACAGAAGGCAAAACGCAAAGTCAGTGCCTTGGAACTCATATCAAGCCCATCCATTTCTCAGACTACAATACACAATGTTATGTACTGATTAGCAAATGACCAAACACTCTTAAAAAGCAACAAACAAGCTCTCAAGTATGATCAAGTTTGATTTTGATTACGCCTGCTAAACAAATTAGTCTGGGGCATTTAATCAAAGTTATTCTTACCTTACTGTAAAAGTGCAGCTTTAAATGAAAGCAGTTTTATTATTACTGCTTTTATGATTCAGAGCTAGAAAATTAGTTTTTCATAATTTACCTTCAAAAAAAAAGCTAGACCATCAAGCCACTTTTGTTTGCAGGGACCCTTTCAGAAGGCTGTAAGCAACATCAGTCATTGCTATGGTCTTTTGACAGTTGATGCCTCTGGGCAAGTCAGGTACCACTGTGCTGGGTGTTGCAAAAGCCAGAGTTACACACTGCTGGCTATTCAGAGAAAGATACTGGCTAAGTACATAAGACAACAGCTGTGAAGAAGAACAGGGGAGTAGAGGAGAAACATGATTTGTCCAAGTCATTCAGTGGCAAGGTGGCAATAAAACCCAGGACTCTTGAGTCATAGTTCATTATGCTTGCCACTAGACCTCCTCACCTCTCAGTAGGTCGTTTCCTACCTATATTGTGGTTTTTCCACCCTGAAAAACACTGCATTTCTATACCCACTGCTGAGTTTCATTAGAGGCAACGTGGCCATTTTTTGTTACCTTCATTGTGTGAGCAGGAGTACAGGTGATATCATTACGGAATGAAGAAATGCACGTGGTCTGTAGCAAACTAAATAGATTGAGCAGGGGAAATCCCAGTAGCTTAAAAACATTATTTTTTTTTTAGGCCTATAAAGATAGCAGCCATAAAATTCTTTGCAACAATGTACTGGATTAGCTACAAAGCCAGGTATAAACAGCAGTGACAGATCTATAGTTGTAAGGTTAAGGCAAACGTCTGAACACCTCACTTGTCTCTACAAGTTAATACTCAAGACCAGCACAAATTTAAGTGAAAAGTCACTGCAATGTAGTAAACCAAGCTCCTGCCCCTAAACATTGCACAGAGGGACCATTCTTTGTGGTTTAAGTGACAGCAAGTTTCCAGGGTGTCAAATGATGCACAATGGGCTACGATCTTCATAGTTTTTCTGTTCACTTTTGCAATATACTTGTATAGTTTGATGCCAACTATGTCACGTCAGGCTCCCTTTTGAATGTTCTACCGTTTTGTTATGTTGTCATGTGTCCTGCGGCATCATGTATGTGTACAAATGTGATGTATGTTAATTAACTCAGACCCTCAGGACTACACCTCTGAGGCACGAGGATTATATGACAAAGGTAATGCAAATTGCCCACCTTGGCTCAGGTAGAGTTAACAAAATCTCTGCAGCCCGGGGAGGTGGAGGGGGAGTGCAAAGCAGGAAACGAAAAGGAATGCAGACACTTTGAAAGAGAGTGTTGACTTTGGCCAGAGAAACGCCTGGGAAGCAACTGCAAGACACTGAGCCTCACCACATGGCCAGGAGGGCCTAAGCTTGCTAAACACTGCCAACAGCCTGCCTTGTGCGTAAAAATGAGGAGAATGGATCAAAAAGTAACCTTCAATAGTGGTAGTAGAATACCATATATTTTATATCTTTTATTTACTTGTGGTAACTCCTAACATCTTTATTAAATGATTGTGCAATGATTTGCTATATACTGAGTTACAATCATATTCTAATCAATAAACTAGTATTTTTTTAATCTAAAGCTGTTGGGACTTCAGAGTGTGTGAATAAATGAGGCTGGGCCTATCCGTTTCTATGATAAATGAATGGATGAGAGTCTATGGTGATTGGGGAAGGGACCCAACTCCTGTAGACACGACTTCCTGGTATGGCATCCAGGGGCTGGGAGTGCGCACTTGGTGACCATTGCCTGAGTGGCCAGAGGGGGATGCACCCACTGCCTGGCACCACTTACACAAAGGAGGCTGGTATGGACTGACTCAGGATTGAGTCATTACCTGGTAAAGTAGGTGGTCACCTGGTAAGTCAGGGCTCAAACCTGAATCAAAGACCAGGCTCTCTGTACAGTCTAGACATACCTTTAAACATCTGGGCCTGAGAAAACTGGGGTATTTACGCATTGAAGTGCTGAACACACAATGTTTAACTGGTTTAGGAGCCTGAATCTCATTTTCAAAAGGGATCTAGGCACTTAGGGTCCAAAATCCCCTTGCAAGTTCACGGGCTTTAGGCTCCTAAGTGCCTAAACCACTTTTGAAAAGGAGACTAAGGCATTGAAACACTAAGTATAGTAACGACTAAATAATAATTTAAATAGCTGGGTCTCTAGACCTCAGTCCCCCCTCTGTACTACATGGATAACAGCACTGCTCTATCACACAGCAGGCTTGTGAGGATAAACACGTTAAGGACCATGAGGCACATGCCTGCTATAGTCATGGGGGCCATATAAATATCCCAGAAACAGAACATAGAAGAACAAGTGTTTTGCCTTCTCACAGACCAAGGAACAGGAGGTTGCTCACCTTGCAGTAACCGATGTTCTTCAAGACGTGTGTCCCTGGGTAGGCTCCCCTTCAGGTGTTCGGAGCCCCCCTGCGGCTAATAAAAAATTTTGCCACCATTCCAGCTCTGGCCATGTATGTGCAGCGCAGCACACGCCAGCGTTCACACCACTAGAAACTCGCGTGCGGCCGGTGCCCTCATCTGTTGCCTCTCAACCGCAGTGGGTTTTTTTTTGGAGCACCATCTGCAGGAGAGGGGAGGACAGGGGGGTAGTGGAGTCTACGCAGGGACACACATCTCAAAGAACATCAGTTACTGCAAGGTGAGCAACCTCCTTTTCTTTGTCGAGTGATGTCCCTGGGTGCTCCACTTCAGGTGCCTATAGAAGGGATGGATGGGTCCGAAGATGCTGTGCAATCAACACAAGAGGACTGTAGTGCCAAAGATGGTATCTGTTTTGTGCATGTCATCCAGTGCATAATGTCTGGTAAAGATATGAATGGAGTTCCAAGTAGCAGCTGCACAGATATCTTTAATAGGAATATTGTGAAGGAACGCAGCTGTCATTGAAATAACCCCTGTGGAACATGCCCTAATTTGCAAAGGTAAGGGGGTATTTGTTATTTCGTAGGCGGACAATATACACTGCCTTATC
This sequence comes from Podocnemis expansa, assembly GCA_007922195.1. Taxonomy (NCBI): domain Eukaryota; kingdom Metazoa; phylum Chordata; order Testudines; family Podocnemididae; genus Podocnemis; species Podocnemis expansa. The sequence continues at coordinate 4,255,007 of ML682087.1, forward strand.
CATTTGGAAAGCCACTCTGCTGATATCAGCTGACCTCTAGATCTTTCTGCAATGGAAACGAATAATTTTTGTGTTTTTTGGAATGTCCTAGTCCTTTCCAAATAAAAGGCCAGAGCTCTTTGCACATCAAATGTGTGGAAAAGAGCCACACGGTTATCTGCATGTGGTTTAGGATAGAAGACCGGAAGATTAATCTCCTTGTGAAATGAGGTGTTAATCTTTGGAATGAACGTGGGATGGGTTCAAAGAGTGACCTTGTCGGAGTGGAAGACGGTTTATGGGGGATCAGTCATCAGTGCTGAGATTTCTCCTACTTGTCTAGCTGATGTAACAGTCAGAAAAAAGGCCACTTTCATGGAAAGGTATTTTAGTAAGGCCTTTGCCATGGGTTCAGAAGGTTTTTGAGTTATGGCCTGGGGTACCAAATTAAGATCCAGGTTCTGAACTGGTGGAGGTATATCAGGGTAAAGGTTCTGAATGCCCCTTAAGAAGCATTTTACTAAAGGATCAGTAAACAGAGTTCCCTGTTTATGTCTTAGGTGAAATGCAGAGATGGAGGCCAGGTGGACAACCCAGGTGTCTTTAAGTGAAGGATGTAATCTAGAACCAGCTGTATTGGAGCTGTAGTAGGTGAAACGCCCTTGTTGATGCACCAAGAGGAAAATCATCTCCATTTTTGCAGGTAAACTTTGCGTGTTGAAGATTTTCTGCTGTTTATTAAGATATGTTTCACTTCTTCCGAACAGTGTAATTCTGCATCTTGGAGCCATGGATCAGCCACGCTGAGAGATGGAGCTTGTCGAGATGTGGATGGAGTATCCATTCCCAGCCCTAATATAGAAGGTCCTGACGCTGTGACAGAATTATCGGGGGACATAGTGACATCTGAAAAAGATAAGGGTACCATGGCTGCCTCAGCCAAGCCGGGGCAATCAGGATGACTGTAGCTTCCTTGGCATGTATTTTCTGTAATGTTTTTTATATCAGTGGGATGGGGGGGGGAAGCATATAGGAGTCCCCCTGTCCAATTCAGGAGGAAAGCACCTCCTAGGGACCACTTCCCTAGGCCTGCTCAAGAGCAGAAAGAATGGCACTTCCAGTTCTCTGCGGTCTCAAAGAGGTCTATGGACGGAAACCCCCATTGTTGAAAGATCTGGTGGAGAACAACGTTGTTTAACTGCCATTCGTGCTTTGTGGAGAAATGTCTGCTTAATGAATCTGCAATAGTATTTAGCGAACCTGGTAAATAAGAAGCCAATATAGTTATTCCAGGTGCTATGCACCACATCCATAATTTCATGGCTCCCACACAAACGGAATGGGAATGAGCACCTCCCTGTCTGTTTATATAAAACATTGTGGCTATATTGTCTGTGAGTATTTTTACCATATGGTTGTGAGAAAATGTAGGCAGGCTTTGCAAACAGCTTGTAGTTCTAATAGGTTTATGTGAAGGGTCATCTCTGTGTTTGACCAGCGACCTTGAACTGTGAGATCTGCAAGATGTGCACCCCAACCGAGCAGGGGAGCATCCGTTGTTATGAAAATGGATGGAGTACTCTAAACAAATGGGACTCCCGCTGTCATATTGATGGGTTGTGTCCACCAGTGGAGGGACTATTTTTTATCAGAGGTGTCGTGGTGACTAGCTTTTGTAGGGAATCTTTGCATGGTGTGTACGCTATGGTTAACCACGCTTGCAAAGGGCATAGATGAAGGCACAAGTGAGGCACAATCATTGTGGTGGCCGCCATGTGGCCCAATAAGTGGAGGCAAGAGTGAATGGTGACTACAGGGTTGTCGAGTATATTGTGAATACAGTCTACTATAAGAAGGAATCTTTGATGAGGAAGCAATGCTCTTTCCATGACACAGTCGAGACAAGCTCCTATGAAGTCTATCTGTTGACAGGGATTGAGCATCGATTTTTGATAGTTCAGTAAGAGACCACATCTTTGAAATGTTTCTATTATCTGTTCAATGTGTAATTTTGCTTGGCACTGATTTCTTGCTTTTAGGAGACAATCGTCTAAGTATGGATAGATGATTATACCCTGCTTGTGCAGATGGGCAATCATTACAGCAAGCAGTTTTGAAAAGACCCTTGGGTCGGTGGAGAGGCCAAAGGGCAGGACTCTGTACTGATAATGAGTGTGTCCTACTAGGAATCTAAGGTATTTTCTGTGAGAAGGATGTATCGTCACATGGAAGCATGCATCCTGCAGGTTGAGGGATGAGCACCAATCCCATTTCTTCAGCATTGGTATTATCATGGCCAAGTTTACCATTTTGAATTTTTCATTCCTTATGAACTTGTTTAAAGACCGTAGGTCTGGTATTGGTCTCCATCCCCCGGTTTTCTTTGTTGTAAGAAAATAACAGGAATAAAAACCCTTTCCCTTGTAGATAGCCAGAACAGGCTCCACTGCCTCCAATTGTAAAAAACGATCTACCTCTTGCTGCAGAATTTGTACATGAGGCGTGTCCCTCAAGAGGGAGAGGGAAGGGATTATTGCCGGAGGTTTTGAGTGAAAGGGAATCATGTAACCATGTTGGATGATTTCAAGGACCTATTTGTCCAAGGTTATTGATTGCCAATTATGAAGATATGGGAGTAAGCAAAGGCCAAAAGATGTTGGAGTTTCTGATAACGTTGGATTGGGGATGTTTCTCACACCCCACCCAAAGAATCAAAACTGTTGTTGTTGTTTGGAAGAGGAAGGCAGTTGGGAAGCCTGCAAGTTCTGAGTTTGTCGCCTCCTCTGAGGTCTCTGCCTACCTCTGGCACTGGTGGTAGGCATGTGAGTATGTCTGATGAGGAGTATAACGTCTCTGATATGGCTGATATCGATATTGGGACCTTCTAGATGTGGGTGTATAGGTTCCTAGTGTGCGTAAAGTTGCTCTTGAGTCTTTCATAGTATGCATTACGTCACTAGGTCTTTTCACCAAATAGTTTTCTTTTGTCAAATGGCAGGTCTTCTATGGTAGTTTGAAGGTCCTTTGGAGGAGAAGCTGAGTGGATCCAAGAAGCTCTTCTCATCACAATCACTGTCACAACTGTTCTGGCCACTGTATCTGCCATGTCCATTGCCGCCTGCAGAGCAGTCCTGGAAATAAATTGACCTTCGTGGATCAGAGATTAAAATTGCCGGCATCTATTATCTGGGATTATATCAATAAAATTTTTAAACTTTGAATATGTGCTGTGATCATAATTGGAGAGTAGCGCCATGTAATTTGAAATTTTTAACTGTAAGGTAGCTGAAGAGTAGATTTTACAGCCAAATAGATCGACTCTGCACCAATCTTTATCCTGTGCATAGAATCTGTTTCAGGTTTGTTTACCTCTTTGATGGGCTGTTTCCACAACCAAGGAATTTGGGGCTGGATGAGCAAATAGATATTCATTATCCTTTGCTGGTACATGATATTTTTTTTGTCTGCCTGTTTAGACTTTGGAGCACTGGATGGAGGGTTATGCCAGATTACGTTCGCAGAGCTATCTTTGAAGATGGCACTATGTTCAATATTTTTAAAAGTTTATGCTGATTTTTGTTGGACTTCATGCAATGGTATTTCAAGGCCCTCTGTCACACATTTAAAATACTCTTGGAAGTTTTTAAAATCATCAGGCGCAGCCAGAGGCAGCAGCATGATTGTCTCATTAGGTGAAAGTGCTTCATTATTAGGAATAATAGTATGCTCTGAATCTGAAACGTCACTAATAGGTTCTGAAATCAGTGACTGTCTGGGAGAATGTGGTGAGGATGGTGGGGGAAAAGCGTCCTTGTCTGTAGGAGCACTCTTTTTCCACGGTATTTTGTAACCAAGCCAATTGGCATACTTAAGATGTCATTTGTGATAGCAGCCAGAGTGGGATGAACCATAGAGGTATATCATTCACCTCCTTATCTTTGCTCATAGATTTCAATGTTGGCTTAAGAGTAGAAAGATCTGGCTGCGTGCCATTCTCTTTGTCAGAATCAGAAAAAGATGACATTGGTGGGGTTTGGTCATCCAAACCATACGGTGGTGAATGGTAAGAAAGTTCCCGAATTTCTGGTTCAATATATCTTGTTTTGTGTTTTCATTTTGTTGTTGGTGCTGCACAGTGAACTGTAGAGGGAGTAGTAATCGAAAGTGGCTTAGTCAGAGGCACGCTTATTATAGCTACCGGTGCCACCAGTGATATGGGGAGTGGCACCGAAGATGTTGACACCTCGGTATCAACAGATGCCAAAGGTGCAGGTACCGTGGTCTCACAATGCGCTCCAGCAGGGTCTGAAGTTTTAGCCCTGTCTTCCGCACTGGAGTGTTTTTCCCTTGGTGCAGTCCCAAATGCGGTACGAAGTGGTGTTCCCATTGGTTTTAGCGGTGCCATTCTTTTATGAGGGGGGCTTCTGGAGGGCGTTGAAGCCCTTCTCCAAGCCTCTGTCCCTCTTTCACGCAATGACCCCAGAGTGCCTGGGTCTGATGCCAGCCATAAAGATTTTTCTCATAATATCATTTTAAGTCTGAGCTCTTAGTCTTTTCGAGCTCCAGACTTGAGATTTTTGCAGTGCTGACACTTCTGTGAATTGTATTCTTCTCCTAGGCAACATATGCAGTGTGAGTGGCTGTCAGAGAGCAGCATCGCGTCCTTACATTGAATACAGCATTTGAAATCTGGTGAGCCATGCATTGTCTCTGAGGTAAAGAGAGAGAAAGTTCTTCTTCTTCTTCTTTTTTTTTCCACCAATATGTTTTGGTTTGTTTAAACTAACTAAACTATAGGGTACGATATGAAAACTAACTACAGCAAAATCGAGAAAGACATTAAGGAGAAGTGTGGGAGCGGTTGAGACTCAGTTTCCTCTCAACCACCTCAGGCTTGAGACAGACAGAGGTGCCTACTGCATGCAAGCTTCTAGCAGGGCGAACACTGGCGCACGCTGTGCTGCGCGTGCATGGCCAGAGCAGGAACAGTGGCAAAATCTCTCATCTCGCTGCAGGGGCACTCCAAACATCTGAAGTGGAGCACCCAGGGACATCACTCGACAAAGAAAATGGGGGTTTTTCACCACCACTGAATTTTGGGGTATTACAGAGGGAACTTTTGGGAGGAGAGGTGGGAGAGTTTGGCACGTCCTTATACAGGATGTGAATGTTGATCCTGAACAATAAGGTCTACCCTATGTAATGAGCCAAGTTAAACCATGCTGGAATACCACCACCATGAAGGCAAAATTCTTACTGGGTGTGTTGGAAAAGAGGAGCATCATATGGAAGTGATAAATGGCAAGCAGAAATGAGCATAATAGTGTCATCAGCTGCATTTGGATTAGCTGAGAGATTTTTTGATCTGGCTGAAGATTTTCTGATTAAACATCTTTTTCCATCAGAAAATGCAGCTTCATTGAAACAAACTGTTCACAGGAGTCAGTTTCAGCAAATCTCCAGAGTTAAAAAGTCTTGGGGGGTCTTGGGGGGGGTTAAAAAATCACTCTGAGTGTTGACAGTTTTGAAATGATGTGTTTTAATTTGAAGTGAGATTTTGTTTCAAAATATGTAACCAGAGTTCTTTGAGATTCACCTGTGGGTTACACACTCATCAGCACACCAGTGGTTATTAATATGCAGAACCACTCAAAGAAGAATGAAATTCACACTAAAAAAATTTAAAACAAATAAAAATGTCAAGATTGAGACTGCAGATGGCCACAGGCTCTATTAAAAACAATGGGTGTTCAAAAGAGTTGTCTTTGTGGGGGTCTAAGGCATTTTCCCCTCTGGTTTTTTTACTGCAAAAAGGACTCCAGGAAAAGATTAGGTTGGAGCAAGTCTCAGACATCTAACTCTTTGTTCCTCCATCTCATAGCCATTAATAATTATTTTAAAGAGTCCCTTAAAACATATAGCGATGTATGGACCTTACTATCTAGGCCTTCAGATTAAAACACAATGAAAATTATAACATACCGACAAGGAAGAATAGGTAACAATGGTTACTTGTTAGAAAACAAGTTATGTTAGAGCCTTCAGCAAACATATGTTATTAAAATACATGCCACCAATGTCTTGTAAATTGTCATTTAAAGCCTTTAATAGAAGACTGTAATGCTGAATAATTTAGGCTATGGGAGGAACACAAGGATTTTATGAAAGGTCAATATATCAAATGATCCCTCAGCTTTCCTGGGCTTGTTCTGTCACAAGTGATTGGTTGAACTCTGCCTCCATAAAGAACAACCATTAATTAAGAGTTAAAAAAAAAAAAAAAAGTGGCGCTATGCAAAGAGGAGTGTCTAGAGCAGTAGTTCCCAACATTTTCTCTGCCACAGCACACCTTGCTACCTTTAATTAACTTTACATCACCATAGTTTCCAAACAAACTTACGAATATTCATGAGCCAATCCAGAGCTCTTTGAGCAGTTTTTCAAAAAATTTTGTGGCACACCTGCTCAGACTTGATGGCACACCTGTGTGCCACGGCACACTGGTTGGGAAACACTGGTCTAGGGGGTTGTGACATGCTTGTCATCACCTCTATGCCCTGGTTAGTGTCAGGCTCCTGGCCTTAGGCATAGGGAGATGGCTGCAGTTTAATCTTTGGTGACTACCAGTCCACACTAGCCAGTCATTATTCTGCAGCACTGAAAAGGCTCAAAATCAGATCCCACCCCCTTCAAGGCAGGATAAAGATGATGATGTTTGATTTCAGACCTGGACCATCAAAAACCCATATGCCTTTTAGCGCCGACTGCTATGTTCTGTTTGAAAACACCGTAACACAACACCACTGTTGTTACAATTACAGCAAAGCCCTGTGACAGTTCTCTTTGCACTGACCCTATATAAACACAGGGTGATCAGCAATTGCTATCCTTTAACTAGCTAAAGTTTTTTTTTCCTTTTAGACCTACACCAAAACCATTTCTATACAGAAGAGCACAACAAAGCACTATCTATCACACCTGTCTTGCTCATTTCACAGAGTTGAGAAAATGAGAACACAAGTTCTGAGGCAAAACAAGCTATTTGATCAACTCATTCATTGCTGCAGGCAACTCTTCGTTTACACAGGAGGGGATTTCCTCCCTAAACAAACAAAACCTCTCACATTTGGGGAGGCTAACATTGAAACAACAAGGAGTTGTGTGGCACTTTAAGACCAACAGATTTTTTTTTTTCATGTGCTTTTGTGGGAGAAGATCCCACGAAAGCTCATGCAAAAAATAAATCTGTTAGTCTTAAAGTGCCACACAACTCCTTGTTGCTTTTTTACTGGACTAGACTAACACGGCTATCCCTTTTGAAATTAACATTGAAACACAGGCATCCCTAATCACTTACTATACCTTTAAAAGCAAGTCAGATGTTTGGAACTAACATCCCGTAGTAAATCAGCCATTTCATGTTGAGCTGGAGCCAAAACCAACAAGTTTTAAAGACACACAGTCTTTTATTGGGGTCCACACACTGCAAACCAACAAAAATCCGAGGCAGAGAAAAAGAGGTGAAGGTTCCTCATTCTTCCAGCAAAGCAGAAAAAAAGTTTTACAGTGATAGAGGGAAAAAGAAATCCAGTCCCAACTGAGAGACTAGATCAGAAGCAAGAAAGAAAAGCTTGTTCCCCCTTGTTTGTACTCCTGGCCAAAGGTGCCTCTCCAAGCAAAATTCACTGAGACTCCCGACTCCTCAAAGCAGATGGTATTCACACATTATGCTCCAATAGCAGCACTGCCTGGACCAATCAGAGGGCAGCACTCAAAAGCCAAGCACTTCCCAGACAGTGTCTCTGATAGTTTTCAATAGCTACAGCAGATGAATGATTGCAGAAAATGAATATGCATGCAAAGTAAAAACACCACTCCCTCCTTCCTTCCCCAGTTTAGAGGCATAAATGGCTGGTTCAACAGTGCTGGGTGGGTTCTGTGCTGCCTTCACGGTAACCAACACACCTGTTTTATTTTCTTAAATCCCAAACAGCCATCACATTTTCCCTGCCTTTTGCTGCTGTTTCTCAATTTGAGTTAGTAAAGTCACAGTAAGGGCTTAATCTGTTCAGTTTGTTCCATAAATACATTCAAGAACTGCTTACAAAAAGGCTGGGAAATCACATAGGCAATAGAAGTGGCAAGGAAAGCTGCTTACAGGCCCCCATCCTGCAAATACCTACACATGCTCAGCTGTCCTTAAATGCTGCCATTGAACTCAACAAAATTACTGGGGTGTTTAAAATTAGGCAGAGGTATAATGGCTGCAGAACTAAGGCCTAACTACATTTCCACTGTCACAAAACAGCCCAAGATGCAGGAAAGAGCAGGAATATTATTTTCTAAGCAATCTCTCCTGGGCAAGTTAATGTTTCCTTCAGTCATGTTTATGACTGACCCCAGACACTATAAAACACCTATGATTCTATTCTATTCTATTGTTTTACAATACCAATAAACAAACAACCAAATAAAACTGAAGAGCTAATGAATTAACAAAGCCTTACTCTCACTACACAGGGTCAGCTGAAGCTCCTTAAAGAGTTTCTATTACCTTGGGAACCACCTTCAAAAACATCTCTTATGGCAAAGTATGGAAAAACATAACCAGTGACACTGCTCCCCATCAGTAGGACATAGACTCAAGAACATTCCCAACTGCAGGGCTTACTTTGTGACCGGGGAGCCCCTCACTCAGTGATCAGTCTGGAATGCAGCTGTGAAACTGGATTCCTAGCTTGTGCTCACAGCTGCAGCTGAGAAGTAATGGACGATCTGTTGAACAAAACAAAGTTACTCATGGAGACAGGCTTCCACTCTACAGGCAGGATTCACCCTTGCATTCAATAAAGTCCTTGCGTGACCCTCCCAAAACATTACTGAAATTCTCCGGATTCTCAGGAGAAAAGAGGGTAGAAGGAAATAACATGGTGTCTAATGTCCCTGCAGCACTTCTAACCAGAATTTGCATATGGTGCTTTTACTCCTGTCACTCTGAAGACAGTGGAAACCATCTTGCAGTGAAATGAGTGAAATCTCTTAAAATTCAATGAAATTTTAGAGGCCGGAAGCACACTCTCTTCTAGGATCTCCCTGGACAGTTTCAGATCCTTGGCCGTGGCTGTAAGTTGATCCTGTGCATTCCTGTCTGACACCAGAACTGGGGAAAACTTTAAGAGATTCTCTTTCCCCCATGAGTCATGCTGTAACAGCACTTTTCCAAAATACAGGACCAGTTGCATGGCCAGTAAAATACTGTAAGCTTGGGTCTAGCTTTTTGTTGTTGGTATTTTAGGTCACATGCCTATTTTCTCCTCCCTGGAAATACTAAGACAATAGTATTAATTCCCTGGTCTCCTTTCCCTGAAAACATTCAAATATGACATCCTTTGTGGTTTTGCTTTGTACACTGCCAAATCTAGATTTAGGGGCATGGAGCTGCTGCTGGATTTTCACCATGCAAAGGATTTGGGGGGGGGGTCAATCTAACCACAACACAGTGTGCACACTCACTGTGTTAAGGAAAACAAACAAACAAAATAAATGTAAGCCTGCACACAAAAAACAGAAAAGTGTGATCACTCCTTCTGCAAACACTGCCTTGAACTGCCCTGCAGTCCCACTCTGACAGTGCACAGTTCAAGCACAGCTTGGAGTAGGTAAGAAAACAGATACCATTTGAACATTTTACTGGTTGGGGAGCGGGGGGCTGGTGAAACTTCATTGTGGAAGTCCTGTGGAACTTTTAAAGACTAACAAATTTATTTATCACATGAGCTTTCATGGGAGAGGATCCCACTTCATCAGATGCTTGAAGATGGGTAAACTTACAGAATGGGAACAAAATAAATGACAAAGATTGCAAATCATAGGATCAGCTCAGACTGTGAAACCAATCGAATCAAACAGTGGAGAACAGCAATGGGGGGGGGGCAAAATTACCTGTTATAATAGGAAAAAAAAACCATTGTGGAAGGAATACTACCATCTGTAATCACAGCAGCTGCAATCCAAAAAGAGCAGCCGCTAGATTTGCACAAAATCTTCTTAGATTCACGCAAGGTGAGGACAATCTTCTTACAAGTGGCTCTGTTGATGCTGTCACTTTTGGGGCTGCAGCTATGGATCATGCTGGGGATATGGACTGAGGCACTCATGTGTGATCTGTATCCACAGAAACCGATGTATTGTTTCTTTCTATAGAGAAGAGGCCTTACCAGTAACAGACCTATGTGCTTTCTCCAAAGATGTTTGAGTGCAGAAGATGGGGTTGCCACCTCTTGTGATATATTTTCTTAAAGCCCCAGGCCCTGGAGTGAGATGATTATGAGAGAATATCAACTTTCTTTTAAAAAATGACATGTATACTCCCTGGATATAGAACTAGACAGCAGTACATGAAGGCTTGGATAACCAGGCACTGGGAAGAGAAGAAATGTTCTGTCATTACCGTTTATGTCCTACTCCAGCAAGCTGATGCAAAGCCCACAGACCCAGGTACCCATCCACTGTACCCAGGAACTTAACAAGCAACAGGGACTTGTGTGGATTAGCTTGCAGGATCAGGCCCCTTGTTATTTCAAAAGAACAACCATTAGAAGCAGTACTCTAATCACATACCACTTTATGCAAAAGCCCATCAGCTGGAAGAGAATTTTACAGAGCATCATATTCTCATGAAAGGGGTTTTTATTCTGTAGCAAAATATCAAGCTGCTTGAAATCATTCTCAGAATCACTGTGCAAGCCCACGTGCTTTAAGCATTTGTAATTTCCTGCAGCTTTCATTAAGACAATCCAAATAAAGTTTCATAATGAAACCAAGGAGACTGATTAGATTGCACACTTAATCACCACACTAAATGAAAAATGTGGCAACTCCTTGGTAAAAAGCCAAACACCAAAAGCAGCCCTTGGAAGCTTTGGTACTTTGGGCCACAATGTTCACAATGCAGGCTCCAATTTTAGGTCACCCCAGTCCATGATCACAAGGGGTGACTTCTTGTGAGCCATTGACATAATTACCATACTCACTTCCCATAAGAAGGGACTAAATGCGCCCACAATTCCTGTGCAGCTATTTTCTCAAGTAAATCAGCCAAAATTGGTCTGGCAGGAAAAGTTGTGCCTACAACCTGTAATCATATGAAATCATTTGGTTAATAACAGAAGTACCCTGACATAATTTAGCTTTAGTACCATGAGGTGCTGTCCCTGAACAGAGTGGCAGTGAGACCAGTATCTAGCCTATTATAAATTCCAGGAATGAAGATTCAGTCAAGATTCCACATCACACAACCTCTTCTAGAAATGAGATACAAAACCTAGTGTGTTTAACTTAAAAAAAAAAAAAAAAAAAAAAAAAGTCATGGAGGCCCAGTGGATTGTTAGGACAAAGAATGTAAATAGTGTCATGCTAGGTAGCTGCCCAACATGGCCAAACATAAAATCAGACCAATTTTGATACACCTATCCCATAACATATTGGTAGGTGACACTTTTAAAGATTTCATACCCAATCTTTGCTGCACCAGAATATCAATTTTCCAGTTATTTGATTTGCACCATTAAAGACTGCAAAAACACATCTGCAGGTGAAAGCCACCACCTCCAAGGCAGCATCTTCCATTCTGCCTTGAGAGCCACATGGACAGAAGACACATGTGCACAAGCAGAAGCTGTAAACTAAACCAGGTGCTAACAATGACTAGCACCATTTGTGCCCACCCACATTACATCCAGACAGTGACTGAATCTATTCAGACACGTTTTACAAGGGCAGTTCTGCAGACCCACTCAAAGTCTGCCCAGTGTTTGTCCCACATAAAGTTTCTATTGTTAATGAAAGTCACCTGAGATTGATTCCTTTGCACACTAAAGAGGTGTTTAGGAAAGACTGGTATTGCAGAGTTCATATCTTTGAGAATTTGCCCTTTGCAAATAATTATGCTGTCTAGTAAAGATAGCGCCATCCATCTTTCATCATTTGAACTATCTCAGCTAGCAAAGATGGTCAACTCAGTGTGTGTTTTGCCTGTTTAAGGACCGCAGCATTTAAACCTCTCTGTTAAACCAATGCCCTATAACGATATCTTTTATTTTGTCATATAGAGTCAAGATTAGGTCACCCTGCTTCTCCACAGCTCATCTGCCTCCTGACTGTATCACAGAAAACCACAAGCACTTAACTTAGCCTCCTTCCAGACAGAAATGTTATCATAGTCTGTCTCCATTCATCAGAACCTCTCCTGTCTCCTCTTGTGCACCAAGGCTCTTCCCCCCAACCCCATTTCTCTACAGTATGCTACTTTTGCCATCTATTAACACTGAACAGACAGGCTCCTGCAGCCAGAATGACCATAAATGATGGTATAACAACATGTACAATGTAGTGAGGTCCCTGATCTGGCTCAGCCCTGCAAATCCACAAAACCTCTGGGGGCAGCCCCACAGCTGGCATCAGGTATGGTCAGGGAGTGCCTGCCTTCACGCTTCAGTGGAGACCTGGAGAACATGGTGATTTTGTCTATCCTGGCAACATGGCCAAAGAACAAGCAATGTTGCTGTTAAGTATAATGTGGTATTAAGGGAGGTTAGATCTCTGCAGGGCTGCAACATTTTGCATAAAGTCAAATCACTTTATATCCAGAATTTGACTCTGAACATGCATATAGAATGCCTCTAGCCACTGCCTGTGAGAGTCTAGTTTCTAACTTGTATAGCAATACAGATACTACACAGGTTTGATATATCCTGAACTTTGTTTTAGTTCATATATAGGAGCCACCACTGCCCAGCTTCACACAGTTTGAAGCAAGATGAGATCACCTTCCATCCTCAGGCACCTCGTGTTGGCTCACTATTCCTTCCAAGATCCAGTTGGGAATTATCTTTGATAAGACTGGACAAAAAATTTCTATCCAAGTTGTTTTGTGTTTTTGACCCCATATCATTCTTCAAAGAGCTTCTGCTTTCTGCAGAAATCTTTGACTTTTTGTTTATAAAAAACCCAAACAGAAGTTTTCCACCAAAAAATTTGTTTCCAATTTTTTTTTTTTGGCAAAAAGCTTAGTTTTCTGCTAAACACACGCAAACAAAACAAAAACAAAAACCTCCAATCAGTTCTAATCTTTGTGCTTGCTCCCATCTGCTTCCCAGAACGTCCCACTCTCCTTCAACCCAAGCCCACCCTCTCCACTTGGCTAGTACAACGCTCAGTTCTGTCCCCTTCAGTCTTCCCACTGCTGGTGGAGAGCTCTCCTTTGATCAGCCCTGCCATCCTGAAGATCTTTCCAGTATCTGTCTACTCATCAACTCACCATCTGACTTCAGTTCCCAGCTAAAAAACCCACTGAATCTCTTCTCTGGGTACCTGATCTTACTGAAGATTTAACCTTAGCATTTCAATCTAACTCTGCAGAGCCTTTCGACACACAGCTACCCATCACATATTGCTTGGCAAGCAACATTCACTGCAAGAGTGCCTTGCAGACCTTGCTCAGTAACTCCTCCTCACTCACTGTTAGTGCTCTACCATTCTGGATGCTGCTTTCCCGTGAGAGTTCCCATCTGCTGCGTAGTCACTGATGTCTACCTTCTTTTCCTTCTCTGTCCATTAATAGCAACTTCTCATCCATGCCTCACTATCTGCTGTGTCAGCAATTACAATCTCTTCTTTTCTGGCCACCACAAAAACAGACATTATTTCCTTTTAAATCCATTTAAAACATTGCTTCAAATGTTTTCCTGCCTGGTCATTCCATATCACTCCCTTGTGTTCCTCACCCACCCACCCACACCCCCACACCCACAAAGTACCAGTCTTCACTTTGAAGGCCCTTCATGGCGTAGTCCCACTTACCTGTTATCTCTTACATGATGCAGAGATGTTGAATTGCACCTCGAGTCCCACCAGATGCCTGTCTTGTCTTATTGCTCACAAGTCACTTCTTCAGTAAAGCCTTCTGTGCTTTCTCCAGCCCTGCCCTGTTAGTCTGGGTGGTGCTCCCAACCAAAACCTGCTATGTTTGTGTGATGGAGAACTCCAGAAAAGCACTCCTGGATCCCCTCTGTTCACAGCAGATCAGACTCTGCTATGGTGGAGCCTTGTTTTGCCCAGCACCCGGGTCTCCACACTACCTGTAGCCAGCTCCCAAATCCAGGCTCAGAGGGTCCAACCCTTCCTCTGTCTGGTCTCGCTGGGGGGGGGGGGCGTTCCTTCCTCCAGGAGGGTCCTGGCCATCCCAGTCAGAAGTGACACTTAGCCATTATAGAAGTCAGAGGGTTTATTAGCAATCCAGTTTGCACAATAGCTAGGACAGTTGGCTTTCAGATTAACCAGGAGGCATAGCAGTAAAACCCCCGGACAAGACCCCGGAGATCCTGCCTCTCCAAGCCCTGTTTCCCTACTCCCCTCCTCCTCTCTCAGCCCTTTGTTCTCCTCCCTGGCCACATGCCCTCCCCCTACTCTAAACCAGCTACAACCTGTGTCACCCACAGCAGATCCGGGTAAAGTCTGTCTAAAGCCCCTTCCCCCACCCAGTGGTTCCTAAAGTTATCACGCCCCTGTGTCCCATCACCAAAGTATAGGAACAGACAAGAACATTTGGGTTATCGCCCCTGGCATCCCACAGTAGCCAAGGGGTTTCTTACTTCATCACAGTTTGATTCACTGTCAACAGAGCTACCTAACTATAGGTGCACCATGGTCAGTGAATGGGACATGGACAGCGAATCAGAACAACACGCATTCTGGTGCAGCTTCTGTCACTGACTCATTGAGTGGCCTTCTGCGAGGCCCTTGGCAAGCCTCAGATTCCCCGTCTATAATGTGACACTGACATTGCTAATCTCCTTCTCCCCATGGGTGTTCTGTCACTAAAGCCATTAAAGCCCTTGCAGCTGCTTGGATGGGAGTGCAGCAAAGTGGAAAGCGTTACTGTCACATTCCAACCAACATGTGTGCTCAGAAACCTCTTTGGCAAACACCCTAATCAAACATGATAAAGAATATCATGGTGCATTGTCTGGAGCTAAGCAGTTATTTATTTGCTTGATAGCCCCAGCATACTGCACTTTTGCCAGAGATGGAAGTAAAACCATCAGCCACATTCAGTCGTTTAGGCCATCTGTGGAGAAGGGGTCTGTTATCCAACATCTTAGCTATATGTGGTACATGATGATACCTCTCGATTAAAGGACTGAAGGTCTGTAATCATCTCATATGTCCATGCCATGTTAAAAATAACACTTGCCTGGCCTTTTGCGAGGCTTTAAGGCTCCCTCCGGAGTGAGGACTCAAACATTTCTACTGCAGCTTCTTCAGTTTCTTCCTGTGTTGTCTATGCCTGGTGCCTTAACAGTTAAAAAGCTTCTGATCTATAAATAAGACTTGGAGGGTCAGCCGAGGGCTTTTTAATTCCTCAGCACCATTGGTTCCCTGAAAATCCCCATCCTCTGCCATTTGGAAGAGACACGTGAGCATGAACATTTGACATCTCACTCATTCTACCTGCACCATTGTTGTGGAAGAGCCTTTCCATGCAATGTCCATCTACAACATATACCCTTATCTATTATTAGTAGCTGTTTGGGATGATGGAGGTTAAGAGATTGGTTTTTCCTTTGCTTACTGGAACTTATTTTGTTGTTTTATTTACCTAAGAATGTGTCTATTAATTAGTAATCCACACTGCTCCAGCTGGGGGCGCTCCTCTGTTCTGTGCGGAGATTCTACCAGAGCTGCCAGGTGCTGCAAGGACAGTGAACGTAAGCTGTAGCCCTGCTGTGGGTGATGTGGGAGTGGTGCTTCTCCCTCCAAAGCAGAACTGACATCATGGTCCAGTGCAACACCATGCTGCTGGAGCTGCTGAAACTGAGACCTTGACCACTTCCAGCTATTAAAGATCCCTTGGTGTTTTGCCAGGAGTGAAGCTGTTAGCCTTGGTACTCTGGTCAAATCCCAGAATGGGTGTTACATTCCATCCACCCATTTTCCTCAGTGCTTTAACAAATACAGTGTTCCCTATCCTGCAGGTAATCCCTCTGTAGAATTGCTGTCTGTACGCCTCGGAGGCTTGTGCAAGGTCTCTTTCTCTCTCTTTCTGTCTCAGCCACCCACCAACCACACACACACACTTGCAATCCTCTGCTTCCTTGATACTGTTCCACTTTTCAGTCAAATTACTGTGGATCCTCTAGGTTACCAACATATTATAAATTATATTGAAACTAGCAGGTACTGCTCATATCTATTTTTAAATCCCTCTCTTTGTTGCCAACTAGAGTTCGGGGACAATAGATAATTTCAGTTCCATCCTTTTGTCTTTTTTAAATGCTGTAGGCTTAGTTCTACTTGTCATACACTGACAGACATTTCAGACTGATCATTTACAATTGCTCTTCCAAAATGTTCACTGGTTTCTATTATTTACCACTTACCTGGTAATTTCTTTGGAGTAAAATCAAACTGGCTTCTTAACTTGGCTGCTCAGCAAGCAATGCAAAACCATGGTTTAGTAGTACTCCAAAAAACACACACCCATTAGAGACCGGGCTGCAACTATTTCAGTCAATCACAGACATTCCCCCAGCCAGAACACTGGTCTTTTCTGGCTACAAACACCTAGCATTTCTCTTGGGCTGGCCTTTTTTTCCAGATATTAAATACTTTTCCAAGAGCATTTTTAACTCTTTCCATCTTGACCCCAAGTGCTAGTCTGCCATTCCTATAAGCCAGGAATTTTCCACATATATTCCTCTTCCACGCACACCATTATGATGGTAATAATCAAGGCAGCTTTGATCCAAAGATCTCACTGTCATGCAGTGTCACCTCATAAAATGGTTACTTTGGGTACTGCTGTTTTTAGTGCATACAGGAGCACTGAGGACCTTTGTCTCCCATTCTCTTGAATGAGAGTTGAGGGCACAAAGGCTCTGTAGCACTGGGCCTCAAACTAAGAAGGAACCAGTACACTGGGACAACAAAGACGTCCTCATTCAGGCTGTGGCCAGTGATATAATGATGGTTACAGCACTCTCTCTGTCCCTCTCTCTCTAGTGCTGCTTTTGTGCTATATTACACATATTTATACAAACAAAGATGGTTGTTTCACTAAAAATTTGCCTCCTAAAACATATCAGTTCCTCCTGTGCCCATTAAACACTAAGCTACCCCCATCTAGGAATCTGTGCTCACTTGTCTTTTGAGTATTAAACTGTGTCTTCACTTCCTCTACTCCAATTCTCTTACCCTTACGCATTTGATTTTTCACTTCACCCAGGATTCTCAGAGGCCACTGGTGACGAATGTGGTGTAAGAACCTGAACAAAACAGAATCACAGCCACGTATAACCTGTCTCCACTCTTCATTGTTCTCTGCTTGCCTCAGCCTTGAAAATATGACCCAGTTGATGTTATGTTCTAATTGTTTAAAGATGGCTCTTCAGAAAAAACACAGCTAAATCTTGCAATGCTTTTAACAACCTAACATCAGCAAACCATGCACCTTGCTAATGAATTTGCTCTCAGATGCCTTCAGTAAATCTCTCTTGCAATATAAAATGTTTTATGTAAAAAAAAGTCCACTGCAAACAAACAGAAACAAAGATTAGAAATGGAAGGTGGGATCAATTGTTAATGATCTGTGTCAAGTGATATATTACAGCATTATTTAATCACTCAATATTACTGTAGTATGCTTACTCTTTCAGCTGCTCTCTCTCATTTCTTTCTCCCATTTTTCTCTCAGCCCTGCAGGTAATATTGAGAAGTGAACTTCTAAAAATATCTAGGAAAGGGATTTACTGCCTAGGAATATTCCCTCCCAATGTTCATTCTATACAAAGCTGGGCCCAAAGCTTTGACTATATCAGGGCACGTTCAAAGGCCAATGTCTAACATCAGAAGCCTCAAATTTCACATAACTAGGTTTTCTTATAGCATTCTGAAAAGTGCACATGGTCTTGGACATTAATTTTTGCCCAAGAATTAATATTTCAGTGCTTTTGTCCCCTTTAAAAAAGTCTTAGCTAACAGCCTAACACTCATGAGCAAGCCTACATAATGAACCAACATGCACAGTTCAGTGCCTGTAAGCAACCCTATAACAACAAATCAGTTTTCGTGCATATCAAAGTCATATACTGTGCTATCTGTAGCGACTGATAGCAGAGTTGATAGTAGATCCCATGGAATGTGCAGCCTCCCTCAGATCTAGCTTCTAACCCCAGATTTTCCCTACATTCTCTGAGAATGTCAGGCTCCTATCTCATTATTTAGAAAGAAAAACAAGAAGAAGAAGAAAAACATGAAGGCACTAAAAACAAATTCACAACCTCACTCTGTGTAGTCTTACCCCTTTCCTACATTTGATATCTTTTCTCCACGCGTCATATCTAATCTAACCTAATTTACCAACTCCTCAGAGCAGGAGCTGTGTCCTTGTTCTCTCTGAAAACCATCATCCATATTTTTGTTGCTATAAAGAAATGTTTTAGAATAATAATAATCGTCGTCATAAGTTTTGTTTCCTCATGCCACATCCCATGATGGCGGCACCCACAGGGGATAGCACAACTAGTATTTCCAGATCAATGCATATTTATCACAAAAACCACCTACGCTAAAATAATATTTAGGCTCTCTATGTGATTTCCCTAGAGCCAGGAAATTCAGAGCTGAGGAAAGATTTGCTCCAGAATGAGTTTAGTCCATAGTAATAACATAAATTAAACAAGCTATTCTGGTGCTTACAAACTCTCACTTGCTGGTAGATGAGGAGGAGTTTACTTTGTCACTAGACTCCCATCCTCAGCACACAGAACAAAAACTAGTGTTTGCTTTAACATGCTGTTCTGGGGGTTAGCGTGCGGCTTCCTCTTTCCTTCTCCCTCACTGTCAGATGCTTGGCAGTGCAATTTTGGGAGAGACTCTTCACTTCTGCCTAACTGCTGCCCCCTTCTTCCCTGCTTCCTCCTTGGAAGCCCATCAGCAGAAAGGTCTCCCTCAGAATGGGATGCCTGGTCCCATCTACTCCTTAGTGGTCCCCACACACATACTTTAAAAGGGCTGCTTTAGATCTGCCCAATCCATCCTACTCTCACTCTCACACGGACGCACTTCCCAAGCAGCTCACCCCAGCTCTCCAAATCAATCACCTCCAACAGATGATCATGTCAGAATCAATAACACAGTCACTTTTTGTAAAATGCACAAGTTCAAAATCCATAAAGTTCAAGGGCTGGGAATGCTGGCTTGCACCTGGCACTGGGTAGAGAAATACAGGATAAGTTTTCCCAAGCCCAATGCTCTGCCAAATACACCTCAGCCTTAAAGCTCAACATCTCTTTCTGTTCCAATTTCAATATTCCATTCACCTCTGCGAAACATAACACAGAATCATAAAAAATGAGGGCTGAAAGGGACATCAGGTGGTCTTCAAATCAAATCAAATCAAATCATAGGGCTGGAAGGGACCTTGTGAGATCATCGAGTCCAACCCCCTGGGAATTCTAGTCCAACTGCTGATTCAAAGCAGGAACAACCTGAGCTAAACCATCCCAGTCAGGGCTTTGTCAAGATGAGCCTTAAAAACCTCTAAGGATGGAGATTCCACTACTTTTGTAGGTCTCTCATACCAGTTTCCTAGGGAAAAAGCTTTTCCTATTATACAACCTAGCCCCCCCCCCCAACTTGAGACCATTGCTCCTTTTTCTGCCATCTACCACCACTGAGAACAGTCCAGTTCTAGCCTCTTCAGACCTCTCTCCCATTTCAGGTAGTTGAAAGCTGCTATCAATCCCCCCCTTATTCTTCTCTTCTGCAGACTTCTCTCAGTCTTCTCTCATAAGTCATGTGCCCCAGCCCCCTAATCATTTTTATCATCCTCTGCTGCATGCTTTCCAATTTGTCCACACTCTTCCTCTAGCGGGGCTCCGAAGTGGACACAAACACTTCAAATGTGGTCTCATCAGTGCTAAATAGAAGGGAATAATCCACTTCCCTCAATACGTTGGCAACAGCCCCATTAATGCAGCCCAGTCTTTCATTTGCTTTCTTGGCAACATGTTTGACGCATATCCAGCTTCTTATCCACTCTAACTCCCAGGTCATTTTCTGCAGAACTGCTGCCTAGCTAGTCTGTCGCAGGGCATGGGATTCTTCCATCCTAAATGGAGGATTCTGCACTGGTCCTTGTTGAACCTAATCAGATTTCTTTTGGCCCAATCCTTCAGTTTGTCCAGGACACTCTGGTCACTTTTTATCCTATCACCTCAGGCCTGACCTACAGTATCCTTGCTATTCAGTCCTGGGTTCCTTCATGGTTTTGCTTGTCAGTCCTGACTGGCAGCAACCTCTGCTATTCCAGCCCTTGCACTCCAATTCTACTAATGCATTGGGGAGTGTATCCTGGGCTGGGTAGGAATACATTACTGCCCTAATGAAAGACTTGAAGAGTCTAAGTAAAGAACAGTAGAAACGTTCCATCAAGGCGATTAGTCCTCTATATATCCAGTTGTGTGTGTATGTCAGGGGCTAAGAAAAGCAATATAGCATGTGTGCTTCAATACTAAAGCATGGTGGTTGTGGTAACCTGAATTTCCATGCTTTATGGGTTTAAAGTAATGTCTACGGGTCACATTCACCATCATGGAAGTGGTATAATTCCACTGAATCAAATGGCTGAATTTTTCCCACAAGGCTGTTTAAAAAGTACTTTTAAAAATATTTAATTAAAATGTATGTAAAAGCTGAACTAGTAACACACAAAGAAATACTGTCAAACCTTCCACGAGACCAAACTCAGAGAGATGAAAACAGTGTACCATCATGTACTGTAGCCACCTGAACTGTCACCCGCACAATCAGAATGTAGAGCAGACAGACACCTTGCAAACAACGACCTAACTATAACATACAGAAATCGTTAGCAACTCGTGCCTGCAGCTGTTGGCAGCCAGTCTCTTCTGTAGTGGAAATGGCTGCAGCATACAAGAAGAAGGAGCTGCAACAGTGACATGCCATCACTGGCAACCAGACAATTTAGGGTTATGGTTTCAGATTCAGCACATTCTTTAGGGCAACGTGTGTTCCAAGCACAGTTCTTTGCAAAAGAAATACAAAACTGTTTCAGCATGTTTAAAAGCTGGAAACTAGCAACCAACATCAAATGGGAACAACAAAATCCTCCTCAAGAGGGGTGTGTGCGTGTGCGTGTGCGCATGCATAAAAGGTTTTGCAGAAACCTGTACTTTCAGGTCTCCTATCCTTATAGATAGGACTTCCAAAGCTAGCATAAGAAAAAAGCTACAGCACTCAATGAGCCTCAGAGATGGGCAAGTAGCAACCACATGTTCAAAGTAAGGCAAGCATTACAGCTGAATGGAGAGCAGTAGGAAATTCACAATTAAGTCATGTGGGTCACTCACTTGTTTCCATTTTATTCCACATACTCATTTCCAAGGGCATTATCACAATGGACAACCCCTTCTCCAGAGTCCAATTACAAGTAACAATAGACCTGTAATGGCTCTTCCTTGAGAAATCAGTAGCTTAATTTGTTCAAAAGCAGATCTTATTCCTTGGAGAGATTCGAGACAGCAGCCTCTTCACTTCTGAATGAAACCATCCAGACCCTCCTAAATTAATTCACTCTGGCACTGCCAGGGAATGACTGGGCTGCAAGAAAGAAAGATCAATTCAAGATGATACTTTTCCCACATATTCTTCACAATGGCTTTTCCTATCATTAATGATCTATTTATTGGACAGGGAACAAACGTCTAAAGCATAAAGTGACCTTGGCTTTACCTTGAATTCTAAAGTGCTCCAGCCAGTTAACACTTGTCTGATAAAGACCAACAGATGGTTCAAAATAGTAACACAGCCTCCCTTTTTCCAGGGATGAAAGGGCTTTCCATTAACATTCTTGGTGCCAAATGAGACATCTTTACTGGAGAGAAGCAGAGAGATGTCCAAGTTATGGCTTTTCTTTAGGCATTAAGTATCACATGAGCAAGGTGAACACTTAAGTTTTCAGAGTCTGAGTAAATTTATAGCGGCTCCATGGGGGTTTTTGAGACTGAAGGGGACAAAGGAGCCTTTCCACGAATTATGGCTACAAGAAAAACTTCTCAAAAGGGGGAAATCTTTCTTCCCAAGCATTCTGTTGGCAACACTTTGAGGAGTTTCTTATTGAGATGGAGTTTGTGCAGAGTAATGCATGGTATGTCAAAGTACATAACTATCACATAAGTCCTGGTAAATAGTTTGTGTGTCACTCCCGCAGCTGGGGAAACCAGCAGTTCAAGATCTCCTGTCCCTGAATGAGGCCATGGCTTAACTTATTCCTACAGGCAGGATAGTTTAAGTCACAGCAACTAGAAATAATACAAGCAAAAGACATGCGTAATATTTTTGTCAGTCTAGGATTTCTCCCTGGAAGCGTTTTTGTATGGTGCAATGAATGCTTAACAGTCCCTAATTCCGCAGTTTGTGAGCACTTCTCTGTGTCTGCTTCCTTGTTCAAATATTCTGTAGCAAAAACATTTTCTTCAGAATTTGACAAAAATACTTCCTGTGTCTCTGGAGAGAAGAATGAGAATAGTGTTCGTCTTAATATCTTCCTTCTATATTTAAGGAGCTATTATGTAAAAAATTCAAATTCAATATTATCTCAAAAAAACAGAGCTAAAGTCACATTTCCTGTAGAATTAGTGACATTCTCTCTCTGTGGTTCTTGAAGCCAAGCTTCTAACACCAGGAAAGGCAGAAAGACTTGTGGTACTTTCAATAGCACATACCAGTATAAGCAGAATTACTTATATGTCTTCGAATTTCCCACTCTAAGAACTGAATTCAAGTTTCCTTCTGAAGTCCCAGGGGAGTGGGGTTGGGGCAGAAGGTAAAGTTTATTAAGGTGTCATAGCTCTGCAAACAGAGAGCCTCAATCAAGTGAAAACGGTCTAGAATCTCAAGGGGTAAAAAGTGAGTCGCTCTTTAAATTTTTAAGCGCAATTATCATAACTGGAAACATCCCTGCAGGCTATTTACACCAGCCAACTTCAATGTGGCACACAGCCCCAGATAAAGCACCACTGCCCACCCAAATCGGGAAAGCTGACTGCCTGAATAGTTTTGCCATTACCTCATTCCCCTAGCTACATTCCTTCCCCAGAATTTTAGGGACACCATGGTATTAATATTGCAGCTGGGTCTCACTGGGGGATTCAGGGCTTTCCTCAGGGAACACACTGAGGAAAATCTTTAATCAGCCTTTGAACCTCATTTTTGCAAAAAGCAGGGAGTGAAGGTTCAAAGTTTAGTTCGGAAAGGTACCAAACACACCTTAAAGAGACAGAAATGAATTTATTCCAATATCATCATCTTACAAACACACCAACTATAAAAAAATGGCAAACTGTCATGCTCAAAGCAGCCAATCAGTTCCACAGAAAATGGTTTGCAGGGTGAACAACTTTCCACACCAATTTTATGCAGATCATCTGCCTTCCAAGGTACCCGGCACCATAACACGCAGCATGTTGGATGCTATAAACCCAGGGAGTTCTAATTCCAGAGTGAATTCCTCTGGTCTCCATCTAAATTTATCTTCCTAACTAAATTATCACTGCGCTGCCTTTCGCAAAGCTTTCAGCAGACAGAGTTTGTGAATGCTCTGTTAGACAAAACAGAAGGTACTCAGCTGCATTCTTTTCTTAGTGACAAAAAATCCCCCAAACTGCAAAATGTATAGTGTCTATTAAGTTCCTCTATCTGCAAAGAGTATCCAGGACACGGGCACTGATTATGCTTGATCTATTGCTTCTTACAGTATCCAACACTTTTCAGCAGACTGTATGTTTATCTCCAGCATTTCCTCCCCATAAACAGTGATTTCTAAGACAAAGTAAAGTACATTACCACTCCTTCTGATCCATGCAGAAGACAGTAAAAAACACATGCTTCACCCTCTGCCTTAAGCAGGATGTGTATCTCAGACACACTTCCTCCCTCTTCTTTTGTAGGGTTTCTACTTCTTACCATTGGAGATGTCTTGGTCCAAGAGATTATCTGGCTCCATTACTTCAAATCAAAACATCCAACATGCAGTTCTCCATGCAGCAGAGGCATAAAAACACAGCAGTGCCTAAGCTGATTCACCTGATTTATGAATTAGTGCTGCATCCATAAGACTCTGGGTTTCTTCTTTTGTATTACATCTGGCTGCTTTTCCAACTAGATGGCTGGGTATTACAGCATGCAGGCCTTTTTCCAGCATTCTCTTAATGCATTATATTTAAAGTAGCAGTAACCTTTTTCTACCCCCTCGCTCTCTCCTTGCCTTGGACTAAGTTAAAGCAGCATAACTAGGCTGAGCTGGCAGAGAGTGGAGTGCATTCAGAGCAGGACCCGCAAGCGTTTTCTGATTCATGTTGCTGCATAAAGAAAATGATGGATACAATAAAAAGTAAGTGGGGTATGCTACAGAACTGTACACACAGCAGAGAATCACACCAGAATCAATAGGGCTGGAGTGTTTGGGGAATGCCAGTAGGATCCCACAGTGCCCACCCCCTACCACAAACACAAACTGAGTGCCTCACTCCCATCTTTTAGAACACTGGAACTCATCCAGCAATCGCCTGCTGCTCCCTGACTCTGTTCATAATGAACTCTGCCATTCCTGCATGTCCACAGCGCTGTCTTGGAAAGGAAGGAGGCTGTTAGCAAAATGAATAGAGCAGCCACTGCCAAGGAGGGGGAGAACAAAACAGCAGTACTGGGCAGTTGCTACATGCTGCAGCAGGGACCTTCTTGGTGACCTATATTCACCTCCCTCACCAAGCCAGCAGCTACTCTGAAACTGGCTCTTCAAAGAGCCTCATGCAAACAGGATTAGAAGTGAGCACAGACTCATACTAGAATCACGCAGCAGCCTATGCCTGTGCAATTGCAGCCTCTCTCAGCCAAGGCAGTGTGCTAATGGTTAGATCACAGGAGTAGGAATCAGGACTCCTGAGTCCTGATACTGGCTGTACCAATGAGCTCCTCTGAGAGCTCAGACAGGTCACACTGGGAAAGTGAGGCACAGAGAGGCATACAAAAACACCCATGCTGTAATACCTGTTTCACAGGGACATTGGGAAGTTTCAGCAGCCATATTAGTAAAGTGCTTCAAGCTCTTTGGATGAATGCCCCCACGTCTTATACATTGGACAAACAGGACAGTCCCTACGCAGAAGAATAAATGCACACAAAACTGACATCAGAAATCACAACACAAAAAAAAAAACAACAAAAAACAGTTGCTGAGCACTTCCATCTTCCCAATCACTCCATTGATGATTTAACAATGGTCCTCAAGAAAATCAATGGGACATCAAGACTTTAAAGAGAAACAGCTGAAATTCAAATAATATGCAGATTAGATTGTGTGAAAGCAGGGCTGAATTGTGACTATGGATTCTTTTCACATTTTAACAGTAATTTGACTTCAGCCTCCCTCTGTGAGCTGTTCCCTAGAGTCTGAATCCTTACAAATGCTCTGATTTGCTGTTGCAGTATGACCTGATCCCATGTCTTATACTCCCCTGCATTATTCTCATCCAGTTCTGTAACTTCCCCCTCTTCAAAGCATCTGACAAAGTGGGATTTTCTCCCACGAAAGCTCATGCGACAAATAGTCTAAGTGCCACAAGACTCCTCGCCTTTTTTTTTTTTTTAAAGTATTTTTATTACTGTATAAGGGGTAAATGAATCCTGCAGTCTTTCTGGGGCGATACATGGGTCACTAGGCCCAAAGACCCCCTCTGAAAAACAATATTAACAGTTTAAAGAAAACAGCCACATGTATGTGTCTGTCTCAAGCTGCTTGCCGAGAGCTAACTTTGTGCTGGTCCAAGTCTCATAAAAACTCAGCCAGAGGATCCCACAGTGACTGTACCTGAAGCAATTCTGCAACACCAGAGTTTCAGAGTCCATTTTACTTTTATCCTAGAATTCAAACTCCCATTGAGGCATCACGCAAATTCCACTTCCTCTTGTTTTAAGCCTTCTATCTATACCTAAGGCAGGGATCTCCCATCATGTCTAGTGAGGGCTAGTAAGGCTGGAGAGTAGGTATTCTCAGGTTGAGGAAATACTGTGGGCTCCCTACATTTGAATGTTTCTGTGGGGTGCAAGGCTTACTAGCACATTCTGTACAGCGTCATGTAACCAGTGCTTCAGTGTTGACTATTCAGTCCCGGTGCTGTTTGTTGTAGGCGGACAAATGAATGGCTGGCTGAAGGGAGAAAAACACACAGCTCTGTATGTGCAAGGTTGGTGTGACTGTACTGTAATTTTACCCTGCAGAAAAGCACTTCATTGCTGTTCTCATGGCTTATGCTGTATTAGCAAAAACTCCCCTCACATTTGTTTATAACCTTCACACAGCATATGGCCCTTATTAACTAAAGATCTCTGTCTTGGTCTAAATTATGTTACTTTAAACCCTACATTCTCATTCCACCCCCCCACCTCCTACATTCCTGATCTTCCTCACAGTTTCCCTAGTCACTGCTCTTTGTCTGCTTCACCCACTCACTGAAGCAGACCATGCAACCACCCTCTTGCCACCATCCCCAAACCCACCTCCTTTGAAAAGTATCCTGCACCTATTGGACTGCACTACTTTACCTCCTAACTCTCCTCTACCTACTTTGTGTCTTTAGGACCAAATCCTGGCCAGAATACATGACCAAAGAGGTACGCTCATCCGAATGACACAAGGGTTGGCTGAAGGAGTTGGCCGACATGACTGCAGAGCCGCTAGCTGTTATCTTTGAAAACTCGTGGTGAACGGGGGCAGTCCCAGATGATTGGAAAAAAAGGCAAATATAGTACCTATCTTCAAGAAAGGGAAAAAGGAGGACCCAGGAAACTACAAACTAATCATCCTGATCTCAATCCACAGAAAAATAATGGAGCAGGTCCTCAAAGATTCCATTCCAAAACACTTGGAGGAAGACAGAGTGATCAGAAACATTCAGCATGGACTCACCAAGGGCAAATCATGCCTGACCCACCTGATTGGCTTCTATGATGAGATACCTGGATACGTGGATCCGGGAATAGCCATTGATGTGATATACCTCAACTTTAGCAAGGCTTTTGATACGGTTTCCTACAGCATTCTCATCAGCAAGTATGGTTTGGATGAATGGACCATAAGGTGGATAGAAAGCTGGCTAGATCATTGGGCTCAGCAGGTAGGAATCAATGGCTCAACGTCTAGTTGGCAACCAGTAATGAGTGAAGTGCCCTAGGGGTAGGC
Source organism: Podocnemis expansa (assembly GCA_007922195.1). NCBI lineage: Eukaryota > Metazoa > Chordata > Testudines > Podocnemididae > Podocnemis > Podocnemis expansa. The sequence goes on from ML682087.1 coordinate 4,282,305, forward strand.
CCTGGGGTCGCGTCTCTTCAACATCTTCATTAATGATCTGGATGATAGCAGAGATCACACACTCACAAATTCACAGATGACACCAAGCTGGGGGCAATGACAAACACACTGGAGGCTGGGATAGGATTCAGGGAGACCTAGAGAAATTGGAGCATTAGGCCAAACAAAATCTCATGAGGTTCACCGAAGAAAAGTGCAAAGTCCTGCACTTAGGATGGAAAAATTCCATGTACCGCTACAGGCTGGGGACCAACTGGCTAAGCAAGAGTACTGTAGAAAAGGACCTAGGGGTTATGGTGGATGGGAAGCTGGATACAAGTCAACAATGTGCTCTTGTTGCCAAAAAGGACAATGGCATATTAGGCTGCATCAGCAGGAGTGTTGCCAGCACATCAAGGGATGTGATTATTTCCCTCTATTCAGCACTGGTGAGGCCACATCTGGAATACTGTGTCCAGTTTTGGGCTCCATGCTACAGAAAGGATTTTGACAAATTAGAAAGAGTCCAGCAGAGGGTGATGAAAATAATAAGGGGTCGGGGCACATGATTTATGAGACAAAGGAACTAACTGAAGGAACTAGGCTTTTTTAGTCTTCAGAAGAGAAGACTGAGGGCGGATTTGATAGCAACCTTCAACTAGTTGAAAGGGTTCTCCAAACAGGAGGGAGCTAGGCTGTTCTCAGTAGTAAGAGAGGACAGAACAAGGAGCAATGGTTTCAAGTTGCAGCTGGGGCAGTCGAGGTTGGATAGGAAAAAGTCTCTCACTAGGAGGGTGGTGAAGCACTGAAATGAGTTATCTAGGGAGGGGGTGGAATCTCCATCTTTGGAAACATTTAAGGCCTGGTTAGAAAAAACCCTGGCTAGGATGACTGAGTGGCAGTAGTCCTGCTTTTAGCAGCTAGTTGAACTAGATGAGCTCTTGAGGTCCCTTCCAACCCTATGATTCTATGATTCTCCACACTGCCTTAACAAATCTTGAGGGTGGTGCAGAGGGAGCTGAGAAAGGCTTGAGATCCACTGAGCTGTGCCTGGGTCCCTGTCCCCATCCGTCCCTGTGCAGCATCAGCAGACAAGCAACAACCCTCATACTGCCCCTAAGTGAATCACTGGCACATTCTGTCCAGCCCCACAACAGTGACAGTTAGAAAGTTCTCTTCCTCTGCTTATCATGACCAACACTGTCACAGAGCCTGCAGGATCCCTAGGCAGCCCTTGCACAGAACTGAAGCTCAATGTGAGGAAAGACTCCCACTCCATGGCCCTCTATTGTGCAGTGGCACCGAAGCAGTGCACCCAGTTGCTTTTTGGAGACACACTGGTGATGTTTTGTTATTTCCTTCATGAGTGAACACACCCATAGCCTATTTTCACAGCAGTGAAGGGAGAAGCAGAGTCCTTTGTAATAGTGAGCTTCCCTTCTGTATTGCAGAATTGAATCTGAACCAAACTCCTGGATCCAAACATCCCTGGAATCTGGCAGAAGATAAGATCAGGACATCACTACTTGGAGTCATCTCTCCTCTCTAACTACATGAAGCAGGGGTACCTACTACTTCTACCGTTCTTGAGAAAATATGATGATAGAGCAGAGCTATGAGCTCTCCCTACACCCCACCCAGGTTCTGGGAAACAGCTGCTACATGCTACCCCCTCCAACCCGCAAAATTACACAAGCAGCAAGGTGCTGCACACAAAACAATGATAACGATCCCCCAAAATCCAACCTTGCAACAGCCACCAAACTCCAGCTTTGAATGAAACAGATACAAGGTATTCTTATAAGGACACCACTTCAAACCGCTAATGATATTTCAACTGCATGGAGGAAATTTCCCAGCAAAGCTATTAGTTCTCTAGGGCTCCAGTCCACCACAAAGCATGATTTATGTAGTTTTGGCTGTGAAGTTTTCCATGGGGCTTTCCCTGCTCTGCTGCCTACATCAGGATTCAGGATCCAAAAGATATTCAGCCTCACTGCGTTCCACCTATTCTTTCCCATGATTCTTAGAGCCTGGAATCTAGTAGCAGAAGCTGAAGTCGCATCCCCCTGGCCCCCTTAAGTCACAGTGGGTGTGCTTTGATTGTAAAATGCCATATTACAATGCAGGTTACTTGGCCAAGTGTTTTGCATTGGTGTCATCCCAATAGGTTTAGCAGAACTAAACAATAGGAGAAAGGCAGAGAGAAATTCCATGGTAAAGTTCAGGGAGATACTTTTGGGTGACATATGAAAGCAAAGGGGAAGAACACAGAGCAGCAGGATGCAGGGAGGCTACCAAATGGCAAGAGATGCAAATATAGGCTCTGGCACAGTCCATGAAAAATTGCACGGTTGCACCGTGAGAATGTACAGCAAGGAAGCTAGGTCCAAATTAGCTCAGGAAGCACACAGAGGAAGAGCAAAGATGGGAGGGTGATTTTGAACTGGATCCTGGAATGAATTGGAAGCCTGGGAACTTGTCTGAGGATAGACTGATATGGATTCCTGGGGCAGCTGAGCAGATACCATGACCTCTGGAGATCAATCTCTGGGGTGATCTCAGCCCTGATCCCCCACTGACCAGCTTTCTCCAGGAGATAAACTGTTGACTGAGCACCAGACTGCTCTAGGCTTTCACAGCAGCTTGAATGCCAAGGGCAGCCAGTGTCCTTGTAGCCAGAGGCTATTAGTAATAATGAAAAAGTGCTGCAGCCCAGTCTGGGTGCTACTGCACACCCTGACTCACTGAAAGCTCTGAAAAAACTGCTGGTCCCTTCCTTTCATTTAGAGCAGGGGTTGGCAACCCTAAAGATAAGAAGAGCCATTTTTTAAAGTTCTTTCAATAATCAAGTGTTTTGAGAGCCACAATGGGTGTAGCCTCCTGGTTGGGGGTGGGAGGAGCTGAGCCAGGGCACTGCTGCAGGGTCCCCTGGCAGGAGTGTGGGGAGCCTGGCACAAGAAGGGGTCTCCCCCACAGGGTTCCCCAGTGGCAGGGGTGGGAGCCACAACTAGGAGTGGACCGCCTGCAGGATCCCCCCAGTGGGCCTGGAGCCAGGGGCTGCAAGGACGCAGCCAAAGAGTCATATGGGGCTTCGGAGCTGCAGGTTGCAGACCCCTGATTTAGAGCAAAACAAACCACAGGCTCAGCCCTATTCCATTTGAAACCAGTGAGAGCAGGATCAGACCTGGGACTATGCTCTCCCCTGCCAAATCTACCCCCCCCCCATCTTGTTCCTTCCAGTGTGTTTTCATTTTGTACAAGCCATAGCAAGAGTGTGAATGCTGAGAAGGCCATTACCCCACGCCCTACATCTCACACACAGTGCTCTTCAGGCACTAATCCTGGGAAGGGGAAGGCAACGGACACATCACTCCACGCCAGCCACTTTGGCCTGCAGGTGTAAGCTAGGTTTGGCCATTCCTGGCCTAGATGCCTAAGGAATGTAGTTACGGGTTATTGCTGCAGGAGGTTATGTGACTGTAAAGCGAAGTGGGACTGGGAGAAAAGCAAGTTAGCTTGCCTGTTGCTGAACTGAACTTGTGTGTCTTCAAGGACAAATATGGTATCATTAGTCAAAGTCATTGCAGAGGCCTGGAGGAGGGCTCGGAATAGAAAAATACCAGTGCTTATGGAAAGGAGAAGGCAAAATTCATCAGTAATGGAGGCTGTACTTAGTGAAGTAAAATGAAGATGCTTGGAGTTCAGGTTTGATTCAAATAAGAAATGCGACTAGCTCAAAACACAGTAACAAAGTCTTAGGACATGACAACAGAGTCCACATGGACAGTAAGACCACAGCAGGCTAGTGCAGAGTCCATCCCCCAGCTCAGAGTTCATATAGACTGTGGTTTTCAAACTTTTTTCCTCAGGATCCAGTTAAAAAAAAAATCATTTATGTCCTCAACCCAACAATTACATCTTTCAGCAACTCAGTCCAGTTTTTTGTTGGCAGCAGCAAGGGGTGCTGCAACCCAGTGCCTGTGGGTCTCAGACCCAGTACTGCATCCAGACCCATGGTTTGAAAACCACTGGTATAGACATACCCTCAAAACTAGGCTGCTCAGCTCACCCTCTCAGGTCAGCAAACATGGGCTAGATTGAAAGCAGGGCTGTGGGAAGATTTGTGCCATTAACAGCATTTCCTACTTCAGAGTCTCAGGCACCATGGGATCATTGTTTTCACAGTACCCAGAGAATGGTGATACAGAGAAGGGGAACAGTGAAAATTAATCATTATCTAGACATCAACAAAATTCTATTTGAGAACTGTGTTGAGTCTGATCTTACCCAAACCCACTTGCTTATTGCTAGCTGTGCTCCTTGCAAGAGTTAACCCTCTGTCTGCCAAGTGGAATGATGTCAATATTTTGGCCAATGCAACAGTTTGGAGCAGTTGTCAGGTGCTCTTAATTTAAAACATAGCTAAAGACCTAAGGCGGTTAGGAAAAGGAGCTCATGCCACAATTTTGAAGATAAAGCATAGTTGGAAGATGGGAACTTTGATCACAAGGGAGATTCATTACTCAGGCAGTAGATGGAGAAACTGTAAAAATTAAGAAGGGAAGTGATTTTCACATTGTCAAATAGCCTACATGGTCAGAGGCTATTCTGGACTGAATCCTAGGAAAGGAGCCATACACATGGTTCTAATGAGTGTGAGAACAGAGGCCTACTAAGCATATTCTCTAGAATACCTATGAGATTCCATACAACATCTAGCTTGGAGTTTTGGCTAGCTGACTGTTCAGGAAAGGTGTTTTGAAATGGTGGAAAGAAACAGAAATTAAATGCATTTTGGTTAGGTCAAATCAGAGTATCTGTTCCCTTCCCCAGGTGGCCAGTTTGAGACAGTGTCATTAAATAAGTCAATTAGATATACTCGCCAATGTCTGCATGGAATTTTCACTTTTTTGTATTGGAGCTCAGCTGCATTTGAGCACAGGACAGTCCCTGCTAGTTTGGCAGTTTGTAAGATGGAATGTGTAGTTGTTTACTGGTTAACTCACATTGTTCTGCCTAATAGAACCAGGCATCTTTATTCACTGATGGCATCGCTGCTCCTCCTAGTCACTACTTCACACCAAGGCATTGGAACTAGACTTCAAAGGAGATAGATTTCCTTTGCAGAGCTGCCACTGACTTGCTGTGACACCTTAGGCAAATCACCTCACCTCTGTGCTTCAGTTTTCTCATCACTCGAGTGAAGATAACAACACTTGCCCCTTTTGCTATGGGGCTTTGTGATCTACAGCTGAGAAACACCATGTACTGTAGAAGTCTCTAAATGTAAAGCAGCATATTACTAATAGGAGGCCAAACTGACCCCAGTGGAATTCCTTTGTATTCAGTGAATTTACAGCAGGGATTAATTTGGTCCAGTGCTTGATATATTACATAGGGTCCCTAGAGGACACACTTAGCAGGCAGGTCTGTAACAGTAAAATTCTATGAGAATTGCCTTTTCAATACTGCCTGCCTTGTATAGGACCTACAGTGAGAGATGACCCGAAAATGAGCATACGTAAAACACACAAAGGCACGTGGGCGCTGGTGACAGCCTTTCCTGCTCCAGACACGTCCAGGCACCTCAGGTTAATTGTTGGTAGTTTTAGATTTCACTGTTAACTGATCATTCTGCTAGCATGAGATACATATATCTAATTAATAATCCAAGGTCCACACAATGTACTACAAGCATTAATTAAGCCTCACAAATTCTTTGCATGCAAGGTAAATGCCCATTTCAAATGGGGAAACTGAGGTACAGAAGTGATGTGAGTTGGCCAAGACCAAACATACTACCTTAATTTCAGAGCAGGAATCCTGATTCCCAGTTTCTACGCTTTAATCATTAGCCACTCTTAAGAGCAGTGTACACTGGATACTGTATAAGTGTAATGCTCTCCCGTGTGTAAGAAGAGAGGGTCTTTTTACAGTGGTCCCAGATGATAGATTAAAATCTGCATTATGTAAACATTGTTTCTTGCTTCTGAGATCTATCAACCTTGCTCATCTCCCCCCAGCCCTGGAATGTATTTGTAACCGAGAAGTAATTGGGGAACGGGGGGTATGATTCTGCTGCTTCACCGCAGTTATTGTTGAATTATTATGTGACTAGACCAGGTATCCCTACACACAAGTATCTCTAGGACAAGACGCACTGTTACTGAGCCAGCACACAGACTAGAACAGTAATGAAGTGAGGTGTAATATTATTTTGTCCATCTATTGCACCAGCCAGTGAAGGATTCCAAAGCACTTGACTGCAGTAATGAATTAAGTCATGTTACCCAGGTGTGGATTTTGACCATGGGACCAGAGAAGTCAGTCAGGTGCGTCTGCTGAAGTAGGCAGCCTGTAACAATGTGTTCCTTCGTAAACCCAGCTAGTACAAGAATCCCACATGGAGAAAGATGTGCTGGATACAAGGCTGCAATTGAACGTGAGGCATTAGTACGTGCACGGACACGGAATGCTGTCAGTCTGTTCTCAGCATGCCACACTGCTGCTCTCACCCCATGCCCAGCTGCAGTGCGTGTGGGGAGAGGGGCAGAAGTAGAGAGTTTGCCATCATTAAAAACAATAAGGAGAAAACATCAGATTGCATGATCCAGAGCACGGAGTGAGGAAAAGGTTCCAATTTGGTTTTCCCCTTCTGTAGTGAGAATGCAGTCCAGTTCTTTGCCTAGTGTTTAATTCAATCATTAGCCAGAGTAAAAGATCAGCATGATGCTACTGCTGCCCACCACAGCAGTCTTGCTTAGAAATGTAAATTCAGACGTGGGAGGGAGTGATGAATGCATATGAGCTGAAAACCCAGTGAAGCACAGACCTACTTAACAAAATACTTTGCCAATGTTATGGGGAGCGTCATCCTATAGTGCTCTTTTATAAGGGCAGCACAACAATCAACAGAGGAAAAAGCCTTCAGGGTTCCTGGAACTGAGTGAGTAAAACCACTGACATCACCTGGCAATTTCTCAAAGCCACAGGTGCCAGCATGGGCCTCCTCCCAGTGAGATGCCACAGATCATTCCCTGGGCGGGTAAGGCGCAGGGTGCTCACCTCCTCAAATCTCACACCACAGCCCCACGCTGCCCAGACTCCTGCCTGACCACTCTCTGTTATAAGTGTCTGGATCATGACTCAGCGACAAACAGGAACCCAATGTGCAATTAATTACTTTACCTGGGGGAAGAGTCCTGCTGCCTCAATAGGGACTGATGGCAGCTTACCCACATGTTCGGGGTCAGGTGCACGCAGGGATTTGGGAAAGCCCTGGTGTTAGAGGCAGGGACTCGCTGAAAGTCTCTCTGGACAGTGAAACATCAGAGCCTGTCTGTGGGCATACTCAAGATCAGTGTGAGGGGGAGGATCACAACCACATATGTCTAAGGGAAAGTCATTAATCTTGGGCTGTCAAGGCTGCTGGGTGTCCAATGTAGTGCAAGAGCCCATGGTGAAATCCTTCTCCGCTGGGTCCTCTGACTGTAATGTCATTACACAGGCTGATCAGAAGAGCAGCTTCCTGGCACGAAACTTTCAGCTGCAGAGATGTTAAATGAATAGCCAGAAGAGGCACAAATATGAGGATGACGGTACCATGACCTAGATTCCCTTCTTTTTCTGAGCTGAAGGGTCTAGAACCACCTCAGGAACGGAGGGGCGGGTATTACTTCACCCAGGACACAGCCAAGTCCATCTCCTCCTGGAGAAAAGGTATAAGAGGGGCAAGGGGTTGACCAAGTGTGTGAAAAGCAGGAAGTCCTAAAGCAGAGAAATAGTCTGCAGGAAAAATTCTCACCACCGCCTCTATGGAAAAGAAGTCTGGGTTTAGCATGTCTTGCTCTTTATGTGTTCCAAGGGTTTTTTGGCTAGTCAGTGCATGATTTAGTTTATAAATATTTTCTTTGGAGTGAAGAGATCTGATATCTATCACACCCACAACAAACAGCCATCTAGTTTCCTGTGCCATTTTCAACTTCCGAGTCCTGGAAGAAGCAGATCTTGAAATGATTTTGCCTCCAAGTGCTCTTCACATAGACCAAAAGAGACAAAGCAAAGAAGGAAAGATCAAGGACCAACCTCTGCTATGGACTCAGATTTTCTCATCAGAATAGGCAAAACTTTGATCAAGCCTCCCGTGCAAAAGTAGCAATTCTAGAAGCAGCACCCTCCCTCATGGAAAGCATAAGTGACAAATGCCATTACAGCACTGAACATTAAATGTATGCTGTGCAGGAATACGCAAACCAGTTTGCTGTAGCTTAGCAGAAACAAGATCCATCTCTAAGCTGGGAAAACAAATAATGCTGTGGGGGCAGAGTTAAAGAAGAACAGCTGGGGCGGAATGTTATCTCTTGCTGCTGTACATGCCAATACTGACACGAATATCTTTGAACTCCTTTGGCGGCGTTCTAGTGGCAATTTAAGGGACGAAAATAAAGCCAGACTGACTCTTGGGCAAAGATAACAGGTTTGCAACATCCACAGAGTTATGCACAATTCAGTGAGCTGTCTGTTGGGATTTCACCTTACTTGATGTTACAGATTCTTACCTATTTTTCTGCATTTATTCCCTCAGAACAAGAAGCAGTAACTCCTCAGCCATCCAGAAAAATCTGCAGAAAATTTACCTTACTCAGGATCTTACTCAGCAACAAGTTTATATTTGCTTGAGGAACAGACAGTCTTAATAGATGGGTTGCTGTTTAACAATACATTGACTAAATAAACGTACAGCAGCCATTGAGGTAATGGGGCAATGTTAACAAAAGCAGAAACAATAAATGAGTGGAAGGTTCACTCCCCATGCATACATTTGGACACACATCGGAACCACAACAGACATCCAAAACTGGGTCAGTAGTATCATGAGAGCATGCTGGGTCCTTCCAGCCTGCTTTGGGCTGGAATGGCAATGAGAATAGCTGCCTGAGATTTTGGTGCTTCTACCAAGCACTAGAAACAAAGCTAAGTGAAGGTTCCTTGAAGTTAGGGAGAGATTCAGTCTGAGTTTATCTTAAAGTTTTTCCTGAAGGTTCGGGATAGAAAAGCTAACTCATTTCTTACCTCTTTACTGAAAACTGTAGGAGAGATAGCCCTGTGGGACAGCATATTGTATAAATCCCTTCCCTTCCCATTTCATCTTCTCTTCCACCCTCCAGACATCGATTTGTCATTCTAACTCAGTATGTTGTTTGTTTCCTGTGTGCTAAATCTTATTTCTGTTTCTCCAGGTGGCATTAGGGCAGCAGGTCTCTGGCAGACCACTCATTCATGCAGATTTGTACTAACACTCTTCATTAAAGGTTTTCTGACTTTTTTGTGGATGATTACTTACATCACTCAGAATGGGCCTGACACAAGCAATGCAAGTGTCTTACTTAATGCCTTGTATCTAGGGTAGGAAATGAGTCAGCAACTCAACAACTGCACCCTTCGCTAGTGGTACTGGAAGAGAAAACTCACAAATCAAATCTCTTCCCCCTCTGGAATCCTGGGTCTCTGCAAGCACACAGCTAGAGAGGGGACAAACGTAGAATTCGCTAAGGAAAGGAAATATAGCTTCACAGATACAAATTCTATAAACAAATGTATAAATACAGGCTATTTACTGAGGCAAAATCTCACACTATGGGTATGCATGAGCAACCTCACCTAGAATTAGATGTGTTCTGAAACCTCATTGGCTTCTCTGTTGCTCCCACTGAGCCAGCTGCTTTTGCTGTTCTCTGTGCCATTTGCCATTTCCTGTGTATCCCCCTCTTTGTGGTTAGGAATTCAGCCAGTTGTCCTTCCAGATCAATGATGCTCTTGATTTCAGCAGTCTTCTTCAGGTACATTATTCCATATTTGTCTTGCATTACATGAACTCCCCAGACCAAGAAGTGAAGATCTCAACCTAGCTTTTCTGTTTGTTAATTTGTTATTGCTTGGGCACTAAAGGAGACAAAGGTGAGAAAGAAATTAAATGTTATCTTTCCTGCTCATTTCACATACTCAATAGCTCTACAAAGCCTCTTTTTGGATGTACCTCTGTTGTTCTCTCTCTTTGTTGTCTGTTATGTTTGATTTCTCATTCACTTTTCCTATGCTTTTTCTAGTTTAGGCATTGTAAAATAAAGAGAGTATTGCATCCAATTCTACAGGCCAGTAGGAATGCTGCCTCAGTAAGGACTGTGGGGGTTCTGACCATCTGACATGGCTGACGAGTTTTCCGATTCCCACACACTTTTCAGATGCTTGTGTGCGCACTTACGTTCGGCAAAAGTGCATTATAACCTAGCACAGAAAATGAACACCACCACCACAGCCAACTGGAAGAGGAGAGGACGTTTAGGAAGGCAAAACTATAGCTAGCCATGCTAGAGTATATGGAACACCTGAATCCTGAGAAGAAATGTCATGGGAATATAATGACCAGAAGCGGTCAGGATTTTGGTGTTACAGTTCATCCAAAGCTGGCACTTGCAGCTGCATGGCACCCCTGGTACACTGCGGTGGGGCACATGCCATTTCCAAGGAAGTTTCACTTTCTTGCTTTTCAGTTTTCCTCCTCAGCAGAGCTCAAATCTACCCACACACAATCCAAATGAACCAGCCTCTCTCCACTATGTTAGCAATTACCTCACCAGCCCCCCCACCCCCACCCTGTACCTCTCAGAATTCATTCCGTTCTCTGTCATTTACTGCTCCTTGCACTTAACAGCAGCCCTCCCCAGCCTCTTTGTCAGCACGGCACCTGTAGCGCACCTCTGAGTTTTTCAGGTTCCTTTCTCTATTTGAGCAGGCTCTTCACCTTTCAAGGGGTTTGCTCCTAATCAAGTTTGATTTCTTACTCGGATCCCCCCCACCAGCGGTTCTGATTTCAAAAACCTCACAGCAAGGGTGACTGCCAAGGGACGCAGGAAGAGCTCATCAAGAGAAAGTTAAGATCTGTGACTTTCTTAGAGGGCATGAAAGGCAGGATAATCAGAGAGAATATTCCTTGGAGGAGTTTTTCCCTTTCCCACCCAGATCCATGATTTTTTCCTCTCCCCCCTCTCCTCATTTGGGAAGCTTCCCTTGCCATGATTAAAGTTTTATTTCCACTAGGACTGTCAGATCTCTTCATTTGGGACTGCTCTATTACAGGAGGTGACCCTGTCTGCTTGAGCATATCCTTTTCTTCGACCCTGCCTTTTAGCTATTTTGCAGTTGGTTTCTACAATGCCCTCTTCACCATTTTGCAAAGGTTCATGCAATTGCTTAATCATCCTGATTATTAAAACCAGTAAAGGGTGACAGGGGGCAGGAAATCACAGAGAAAATCTTAAATGCAACTATGCAGAATTTTTAATCCCTCCAGCATAACCAACTGAGAGGCAGTGTTCCTTTGCTAGCTGCTGCAGTGAGAGAGCCAGGCAATTCCTATATCACAGGAGGGTGCTGGGTGATCTTCTAGGTAACAGACGCTGGACACTTGTATGCTGTGTGCTGACCATCCTCCAGCCCTAGTGATGGACAAAAAGTGCCAGCAGTCACCCCAAAACCCAGATGTCTCTCCAAACTACAATCCCCTCAGGCTTTGGGCTCTCTTATGGCTCTTAACCACAGCTCTGCTTTGAGAGTGGGGCAGAGTCAAACTGCCTAGTTGACATCCTGGGACACATGAGAAAGCACAATGCATCCACATGCTCCCAAGCATACTGCAGTAGCCTCCTCTAAGTCTAGAACCAGCATACCCCATGGTTATCCAGCTGCACCTCAGTTTCCCTGTCAGTGTGCCCCATCAGTCTATGTGCACGCAGGTGTTTTCAGTATCATTCTCCCTCTCAGCCAGGCACTGTTTTTAAAGCTGTTTTGGTTATATGGTATAATCATCTCCTTCAGCCCTTCCAGGTGCACATCATTCTAGGTGAGTTCCTGTTAACAATTAGCTCACAGGTTGTTTGCAGCATGGAGCTTAGCAGAACAAGGCTGAAGGTTCCTTCCATCTTCCTGGAACCAAATAATCCTTTAGCCCTTCCCTGGGCTCAGACACTTCTTTAACCCTGTAACTGGGCTTCTCATCCCAAATTCTTCTTGTATCAGTGCTCAAATTGAAATCTTCCCAGCTCTCCTAGACCTTTTTTCCTGTTTCACCACATATAACCTCCTATAACATCCTGCAGACCTACTCCCAGTTGCTGCTCTCCAGGGAAGTAACTGCAAGTTTTCACAGCCAGGCACCTTCTGAGTTAAGAATATAAGGAGCCAGTGATCCCTCTAGCATAGCATCTTGTCTTCTCACATTGGTCAATGCGAGGTACTTCAGAGGGAATGAACAGAACAGGTGATCATCATGTGACCCATCCCACCAGCCATTCTGCTACAGAATCGCTCTCCTACTGTCTGCAGGTCTTCCTTTCTGGGTGACCATGCAGCACATTTTATAGCTGGTGCTGTCTTCCCATTGTCATCATGTGACCCTGGGTCACCTGCCTCAAGCACCAGCCAGCACTTGGTGCTCTAACCCTTTGCAGCCACAGCTCACCCCATGATGGGCTATCCTTGCACATTTTCCCCTGAATACAAACTGCTGTGGAGCATGAGGCTGACTGGCTGTGGCTTGGTGTGATTTAGAGTGAGGACCAGCTGCTTAGTCTGGATCTGGGGTCAGGTATTTGTTCTGTGGAGATTGCTTTTGGCCTCAAATTAGGAGTGAATTCCTCCATGTGCTGCCGATGGTCAGCAAAGGCCTGTGTGCCCCTATTAATGTGCACCTATTAAATCTCAGTAAAGTTTAAGCAGTACTTAAAGCTGTGCTGGTCCCCTGGACAGCTCAGTAGGAAAAGACTTCTCAGTGAACATGTTAAATAGTTGCCACTGGAACTTCTCCAGTTTCTCCTTCCTTTCACACAATGAAGAGATGGGCCAAATCCTGGTCCTATTGAAACCAAGGGGAATTTTGCCACTGAAATCAAATGGACCACAATTTGACCTTATAGGATCTAAGTACTGTTGCCTTACCTATTTTCTGAAACACCTGAGCCCATAAATAATATCTGTGCAATCTGCAATTTATTGTTTCAAAGTCTCACCAAAACCTGCTTCCCGATTCTGACAAATGCCCACCCTCTCCTTTGCAAGACTGATGCAAAAAATAATTAATACCTCTGGTTGCTCTTGATTCTTCATTTCCAACCTTCCCAGTAATCTTTCTTCAATAGTGATGACATCTCTCATTCTTTTTCTGCTTGCTAGCTGCCCAGGAGCTGCGCTCATGGCCTCTTTCTAATGTGCCTTTGCTGGAAATTCTTCCTCTGCTTGATGCTCATTTTTCATTTTGGCTTTTCTAATTATTGTTAAGCTGCCTTCACTTTTATTTAATAATGCTCTCATTTGCATGTTCTTTACTTCTGTCCCATATGGTCCCTGGTGAACCGCAGTGGTCTGCTTTTGCTGATTTGACAATTTCATTTTCTTTCAGTGATAATAGAGTGTATCATCTCCATCTGGGGTTTTACAAGCAATACCTCCTCCTTCTCCAAAAACTGATTTTCTTTTTATTTGAGCTGATTCCTGTCTTTTCCCCACTCATTCTTCCACATCCTCTTTCTTAGACCCCCACTGAACTAAAGGCTTGTAGAAAACAGGTAGCTAAGGTTCATATACAGACTAGCATGTGTTACAATGTCTGCTCTGCAGGTCACAATGCTGTGTGTGTGTGTGCGCACGCGCACGTGTGTGTGCACGCTCACACCCACCCACACACAGTGTGTGAGGTGGTCTCTAGACTCATCTCTGTGACACATATGAAACAATTTTTACCTTAAGTCACAGTGAGCTTTGAACCAGAGACATCCTGTACTAAAGCATCAACTTCTACCACTTGAAAAGGAATACCTCCAGCAACCAGCAGCTGTAGGTTGTCATTCCCAGTGGTCTTGCCACCAGAAAGACACACATTATATACCTTACAACAAATTACACTTTTGCAACCAGACCTATTCTAATTGAAAATTCTATCCATGTGCATGAAACGTGTTCCTGGGAATACTGCAAATCAGATATAATTATGATATACTGAATTGGAATGATCAAGTCTGGCTCTTTGTTGCATGATAGCTATTCAAAGGCAAGAGTCCTATATTATCTGTTCAGTGCAATTATGCTGCCACCACACCACACACACACTTTTACCCTATACCTATTCCCCTGCTCCCACCCTCATCCCATACCAATTCATACCAATTCCTTGTCTTGCTTTCACAGAATAAGATAAAGCCCCATTAAACATGTTCTAAATTCTTATCCCCCTGCCCCCCACTTTTGGCACACTTTTATTATCTGCTTGAAAATGCCCTGATTTCCATTCATATCCTGCCTAGATCTAACAGATTTCTAAGATCAGCTCCATTAGCTGATATCATTTCAGATACATGAAGCTAGCTCTTCTGTGCTCTTCACATGGAGAGGCTACTGATGCCCTGCTGAGTTTACATTGGCTAGAACAGGGGTCTCAAACTCAAATCACCACAAGGGCCGCATGAGGACTAGTACATTAGCCTAAGGGCCACACCACTGAATCCCTTTTGTACAATGGTATCACACATGTCGATAATGATAGTGTCGCTGCAGGCCACAGGAAATAAGTTTAGGGACTGCAAGCAGCCCAAAGTTTGAAACCCCTGGGCTAGAACATCCTCTTAACATCCCCTTGCTTGCTGCTAGCTCTGTGACCCTCACTTTGCTGACACCTTTTCTTCCTATTTTACTGAGCAGAGAGATTATCCCTACGTTCCCCATTCCTCTCTCATGGTCATTCCCATTACATAATGTCCACCTTGAACACAGCACATGGGCTCAGATCTCCACAGACTCACCCTGCCTTCATTGACCAATGGTCACACTTCCATTTCTGCACTGTCTTCTTTCCTTCATGATGTTTCAGCAACATTTTGTTCCCATTCTGCAGCATTCATCATTAGACTCTTTTTTCCTCGCTTTTGTATTTCCTTCCCACTCCATCTGCTAATTTCAAAGGAAATTGCATACTATTTAGCATTATCAGCCAATCTCCTTCCCTGTTCAAATGAAGCCGATTTATCACACTGAGCCATTCAGTTTCACCCCCATGTGCACTACGATTTATCCATGAAGTCTATGTGTTCTGCCTCATGCCTCCTAGAGAGCCAGTCATCCTCCAACTCTTACACGTGCTTAGAACTCTCAAAAATCCTTTAATGACATGGAACATGGGGATAGAGAAGGGAAAGGGACAGAGGTGTAGCGTGGACTTTGTATCTCACTCTTTGGGTAAACACCAGACATTAAGTACCCTGGCATCCAAAGAAGAGAGAAAGGGAGCTTGCGGTGTCACTCAGTAGTGACCACTTTCGCCACCGATGGGACAGAATTCACAATGGCTCCAGCTACCCCTTGAAACTGTTCAGCTGAGTATCTCCCAGTTGAAAAGTAGTTCCCAAGTTAGCCTAGTATTTCCTTTGTTTAAAGTCAGCACACCGGTTCTTAGCTGTAACCCTTTGAAACACCCTAACCAGCTCCACTCCCTCCTTGTTTATACTGAGGGTGGTTCGCACCATATTACCGGCCTCACTATATCACTTTCCAAAATAACTCTGATTATGACCTTGCCCTCCAGGCCCTTAAAGTAAGAGATTAATTATTGAGTCTCTTTGATGACCACTGGAGAGGCTAACGGTAATAAACCAACATGTTAAACAGCTCTTGATAGCAACCATGTGAAGGTTTTATGCATCTGGGCATAATCACAGCTCATATTAATGCAGCTTAGAAAGGCAATGCCAAAGTTCTGATAAAAAAGGCCTTATTAAACTGTAAAGGCAGCAAAATTTCTTTCTCGTGATCCAGTAAAGCATTTTGGACAGACACTGCCTTTCAGAATGTAGAGATTCAAAAAAAAGGAAATCGTCTGATGCAGTGGAATTTTCTTCCACAAAAATCATGCAATAAATAAATGTGTTAGTCTTTAAAAGTACCACAGGACTCCTTGTTTGTTTTACTGAATTAGACTAACCCGGCTGCCCCTTTGGAACTTGGCACCAGAATTGCCAGGAAATAGCCATCTATGGGGAGAAGAGAGGCTAGGGAGAAGGCTTTCTGATATCAAACATTATATGGTGATCCATAAACTATCTGAGATCAGATATTTCCAGATGCACAGTGATCACGGTTTGAAATTGAACAATTTGAAATAAATGAGATAATTAAGGATTTACCTCATCAGAAACTATGAGTGGATAATAGACATACATACAGCAGACAAGCATATAGGTTGTTTTGGACAGAGACGCCAAGGGCCCACCTCTGCCCTCAGCTTGGCACCTAGTAAGCATGGTATTTAAGCATGTGCATAACTTTAAGCATGTGAGCAAATCTGCTTAAGATAGTCTACTCACATGCCTGAGGTTAGGCACCTGCTTAAGGATTTTGCAGGCACAGCTCCATCGAAGTCATTGGAAATAGGCCCATCAGTAAGTGAGACTACTACTCACCAGTGTCCTGGGGTTGATGTGAAGGATTATGAATGTATCTAAAGCAATCTGAACTTCATTTACCAAGTCACTCAGAAGAATCAAAAGGAATTTTTAAATCCCCCACCTGTTGGGATTTTTAGTGTTACTGCAAATCCTGACTCATATACTGAAATCAACAGATTCTTATGCAACAGGAAAGGAAGCCCACCACTAGAAAGAGATTTCATTAGATGCAAGGACTTGCCATCTTCCCAGCTGCAGATGGATAACATACCGCTATATTGTATGTTGCTTAGCAATGTAATGAAGGAAACAGCACTGCAGCAATTGATAACATCATCGGCCATTGAAATGCTTGTAAGTGTTGTCTGGGTTATATACAGGTACCATATAACTTCCAAGCAAGATGAAGAGGGAGAAGAGAGCTGGGGTGGGGGAGAACTATTCTCATGGCAAGAAGGTTTTCCTATTCTAACTATAATACTGAATACCTCTCACCATCTGAGCTATGTAAGGCATCCTTTTTATACTAGGTTGATAAAACATTTCAACAAACTACATAGCTCTCACTATAGAAGTAATTTACAACAGTGCAATAAACTACTGCAATGTGTGTGCAACTGTGTAATATACCCTACTGTAGTCTTAAATGGAATCAAATCTGCTCACCCATATGGCATACTCTCAAGACTGCTGTCTGATAATGGAGAATCACCTTTAACTTAATCATTAGGACTCCTTGCATGGCTCCTTGCTTTGGAGAAGGATCAGATTTCTAGCTCTGTTGCTGTGACATTAGAACGCTTGAGTGAGCAATATAGGAACAACTGAGGCAGTGAGGACCATTAAGCAGCCCTAGATTTGTTCCATGTTTTACACTCCACAAAAACCTACATTAAAAGCACATTAATAAGGTTGTGAAGTTAAGCACCAAAGTTAAAAAATACCAAAATTATTAGGCCTGCCTGTGCAATCTTAGTCTGCCCCCATTGTGCATATGCATTATGATATAGTCTTTAGTTCTATGACACCATACTATTTCCCCCCCAGGGCCATGCCTCATACAGTGCATGGAATGGACTGTGATCCTCTAAAGAGAAGTTATTCAATATTTTATCTTCTTCTCCTTCTTCAGTGTATAGACTGTAGGAAGTTGGACTTACTGCGGCACAGTCCCACATGGCTGAATGTGGCACAGCAGGCCCGTCGTCTCCAACACCTTCTCGGAACAGACACAGTGGCTTGAGGGCGATCTGCCTCTTCTTTTTACTCAGCATTCCAGCCAGGTCACTTTGAAGTTTCCCCCCTTTCATGGTACCAAACTTCCACCTAACATCTTCTGCCGCTCTAGGGTTCCGCCTCTGTTTCCACTCTTCTGTCAGAGTATTGGACATAAGACTTCTCCCTGGCGTCTCTCAAGCAAACTCAAAAGAAAAATTATACACACACCCAAAACAGCTCCTGCCCCTTCCCCACTTTAATTCATCTTGAAACCTCATCTGCAATATTCCTCTATAGAGAGCTGATTTCAAGGAATTACCCTTCTGGTCTGGATCTATTCAAGCCTGCTTCAAGATTCTTTGACCCTTGCTACCCTCTCCTGTCAGAAACAGTCTAAGCACTCAACTGAAGTTCCTTGGCTCTCTGCTAGCCAGAGGGGAATGGCAGAGTTCGTTTTCCTTTCTCCCTGCATGCTCCTGTAACCTATGCTTCCTTTCTTCATAAGCATCACTGGTTTCAGCTTTAAATTAAACCTGGCCCACTCTTCAGGTGCAGTCCGGTAGCATAACCAGCCTCCTGGGCCCACAATAGCCCTTTCATTCCCTCTGTGGGGTACACACCCCATCACAGGACCCAGGCTTCATTTACTGTACACTGGTCATGCCCTGATCTGAACACAGAATTACTAATTTCCTCACAGGCTTTTATACTGAACTCGTCATTACAGTATCAGAGCATTTTGCAATTATGAAATAATTTACCTTGACAACTACTCTGTGAAATGAGGTGGGGGGAAGTCATCCTCATTTTACAGATGGGGAACTGAGGCAAAGAGAGAATAAGTTCAAGTAATTTCAGGCACCTGATCTGCGAGTACTTCACAATCAATAATATTTTATATGGTCAAAGCACAGCCCCCCTGATCTCGGCTGCAGCTGTGAGTGCTTAGCACTTCTCCAAAAACAACTACCCTTTCTCCTTCTGCAACCCCCTGCCTCATTCACTACAGATCTTTCTGCTCCTGAAACAAGAGAGGTGGGTCCTACAGACAACAGCCTTCTTTACTACACAGGCTTGCTCCATCCCCAGAGCAGGTCACATGCTATATATGGAATGAAAGAGGGGTCCTGTGGAAAAAAATGTGTTCCTATAATTAAAAACTGTATCATAATGCTTACTGGGGGCAAATTAAGATCGCACAGATACCAGTAAATTGGGTACTTCCTAACTTTCACATGATTGACATTGCCACTTTTGTTAATATTCTTACTGTAGATTTTTGGACTTTGTTTGCTAGGAAGCTTTTTAAAACAACAGGAAAATCAACAGCAGCAACAGCAGACGTGATCGCTTGCTGAGGACCACTGCACCAACCAAAGTGACCGTGGTGGATGGCATTGTACCAGGGCAGCCTTGTGGACAATATTGGGTAGAGTC
This sequence comes from Podocnemis expansa, assembly GCA_007922195.1. Lineage (NCBI taxonomy): Eukaryota > Metazoa > Chordata > Testudines > Podocnemididae > Podocnemis > Podocnemis expansa. The sequence continues at coordinate 4,301,429 of ML682087.1, forward strand.
AGACTGCTCACCTCTTCACAGCTCATGGAGAGTCTGAGAGCAGAATGTGCTGGGGTCTTTTGTCCATATCAGCAATGTGGCTGAAAAGTGTGCAAGGATGCTTCTGCATGTGATGTGGTACTGAAGGCAGGCCAGATTTCTGCAAGATTATGGCATTTTTCACAAAACTGAACCACTTCATACTCGAGGTTAGGTGCTAACAGAGCATACTGAATGCCCCTAGCTATCAGTAGGTACCGAATTCTGTATCGGTGCAAAGATGTTTTTGTGGCCAGTTAGATACTGATCTCATGAAGGAAGCAGCAAGACCAATTCACTGGAGGACATCTGGCTTGCTGCAGCCATCTGAGCCATTTGTAGTCTATACAGATGAACTTGTCAACACTCTCCATAGAGCTTAATTCCACCTACACTAGGCCCGGGGGCCCAGCTCCAAGGTTCTGGTGGTTGGTGTCCTGCCAGGAGGCGTTCAAGCCTATGGAGCGGGTGGTGTCTTAAAGACCTTGGAAGATAGAACTGAAATTCACTGACTTCTACACAAGCAAGGTGGTATGGCTGGTGCAGTCTGGGTCAGAATATTTCTTGGCCAAGTTTGATTGTGGAGCAGCAAAACCTACTATCCGATGGATAGCTCACCAGAATAACACTAGGTGAGAATGCATCCCAGCTGTACGCATGAGGTTATAGAGACAGCAAAAGCCATGACAATGCGAACACTTCGGCTGGTGCCAGTGTGATGATCACACAGGAGTTCTGACAGAACATCTGGGATGCCAAATTCTTTCAATGCAAACCACAATGCTGACTTGTCAAAAAAATTAGAAGCCACATTGTTGTCAATATAGGTCACATGAAGTTGGAAATTAAATTTTAGTGGAGCTCAGCCAGAAGCCAGAGGGTAAGGACAGAAATCTACTGTCAACTGCCCAGGAGTGAACCAATTATAGTGAATGATGATGTCTGTTAGGGAGTAGCAGCTGCATCCTACCAAGGAGGACATGAGTTAAGATCTTTCGAGGGACTGACAGCAATGAGAATGACCTGTAACTGGCAAACTCAGTTTGAGATCTGTTGCCTTTGTACATGGACACTGTGATGCCCTCTTTCCATTCTGCTGCGTTCTGCCTGATACCCACACTTTAAGAAGAGTTGATGCAAGTCAGTGCTTACTGTTTCCAAGGCACCTTTGCTTAGCTTTGGTGGAATTCCTGCAAGTCTCACAGCACATCGTTCTGTAACTTTTGAATGGCCTTTCATACGTCCTTGAGTAATGAAGCATCAGTGTTTGTCCCTGGATCAGCAGCCATGTGGACTGCCAAATCACATAATCTCAGAGAATCATCAGAAGGTGTCTGGATTAGCACACTTTCATGATGTTTTCCATCTGAGCAGGCCCTCATTTGTTGATGATCAGGGAGAGGCATCTGGTTTCATGATGGAGATGTGAGAAGGCTGTTTATGGCTGCCAGTCGCACACAGGATAGCGTCAGCATGCAATATAACATAAACCACCACAGGAAATCTCCATGGGAACTGGCTAAGTATGTGATCTTTGGTGGCCTGTGCATATTTCAAAGCTTCATCAGTGGCTCAGAGGAACACAAGTGCACTAGAAGCTCTACTTGGGCTCAGATATTTCAGTTCCAGGACTGGCTGTGATTGCACCAGTATAGATTGAACTGTGACAGATTCCTCTGGTTCCGAATCCCCTCATGACACCACCACCTGGCTTCTGACTTTGTGTGCTAGAGGGCTGTCTGTCATGAACTCCTGGGTCAACTGGCTCAGATGTCACTGGACCTGACCTGTCCATTTGAAACAATGGACATGCCATGGAAGAAACGGACCCATCCTCCTCAGAAATCACTGCATAGTGAAATCTCCCTGGGTGCTCAGTGGCCTATAGGCTGCTCATTAGTGAGTTCTCATTGCATTCTCCAGTCCCTCACAAGGCAGACATCCACACTAGTGTCCAGCTTCTTTCTGAGGAAAAAAAATGGTAGAAACAAATTCAGCAAGTGCCAGTGTAAACCTCCCACCCATCCCTGCCACCCCATAATCATGACCTGAACCCTGAAGCTTCAGCGCTGTAGGACAGTCTTCAGGATTCGCTACATTAGCCAGCAGCCAGAGAAGGCTGTTATCTTAGCAAGATGGGCCCATGGGGTGGATCATCTGTGGATGGATAGACAGCACTCAGTTTAGCCCCACGTGGTGCTCACAGAGTGGTGGATGGACCACTGGGGGAATTTACTAGGTTCTGAGGGAATTGTTGGGGAAAAGCCTGGTGCCGCCCACCTCTTCCAGCTACAGCTGCTCTGGCTTCACACATTTTGAATACCCAATGTGAATGATATTAGGGGACTGTAATTCTCATTATTGGTTAAATTACATACATCTTTAGACAGGAGTAAATTGTTGGTATTGTTGGAATGGTAACCATGGAAAATTTCTTGTCTCTGGTGAATAATGTCTCTCTCTCTTTCTCTGTTTAAATGGCATTGGATACAGACCTTACCTTCAGGAGCCTTATGTGGTACCGCCTGCAACATGTCCTTCACTGAACAAGTGCAGACTGTTCTCCAGCAATGAAAGGGAGGTTACAAAGTAAGCAGTCATTCCGCAGTAATGGTACTAAATTCAGGGGTGGGGGTCCTGCAGCATTTGCGGCTATTGTCATGGGGCACTGGCATTTCTATTTTGTAAGGGCTTTGATCATAAGTCTCAACTCTACAGTTTTAGAGCAAGATTTACAGAAAAACAAGCAGGACAGGTTTTTTAGCACAGTAATAAAGCAAATTCTATCATCTGGCTAATTTATTAGAGGTTTAAAGGGCAAGCCACATTCCTCCATCTCCTGAATCTGTCTCCAAGCACACAGCTCCAACATTCCCCAGGTGAGGACTTTCCACAGTTTGAAATGACACATGATGGGTCATTGCCAATAGTGGTCATTATAGCTCCTGGATCAGTAGCATCCCCTGAAAGACTCCCTCTTCCAGTTCAAAGGGAGGCAGGCCACATTATTGTACTCTCACCTGGGGTTTCTGGCAAGGGAAGGGGGCAGCTTTCACTTATAAAGCCAATGGAGAAATCAGCAGGTATGATGGCTGCTTAGACCCTTTCAGGCCTCCTCCAGCCATGGTATGATCCGAGTCATGCAAAGCAGTGGAACTTTCACCACCACCTCCTTTCCTGTTGGGGTAGCCACTGTCCTGCACCCACAGGTTAGCACAAGGAAGACAGCATAAACCAGGCTGAATACATACATGGGACGCCAGCCTCGGTCAGCAGGGTAAGCAAGCTTCCACAGATGGCACGTTATAAATGCCATGATTTGATCCAATGCACCCCAAAACAGTGGGCATTCATTTCAGGAATCACCTTACCCCAATCCTCACTTCTCCCCCCCTTAAACCAAACTCATTACTATGCTGTAGTGAGACATAATAAAGCACATGTATCTCAGTAAAGAATAATGAACAGTCACCACTAAGCCCCAGGGCCTCTCCAAGGAACAATTCAATATTCCCTTTTAGGGTATTCAGCATGAGCACATCAGAGAGCTCATTCAGCTTGAATTAACTCCAGGGTTCGAACACGCTTTTTAACAATGAGAAAAGATGGTGAGTTACACTGACAGCAGGGTTCCAGGATTCATTGGGTATGCCTCAGAAATTCATTTAGTACTAAATCTGTACTGGCTGCTCCCAAAGCCCAAGGAAAACACTGCTTCATATTTCAAAATTAGCATTCACAAAACTGACTCCAAAGCTGTTTCAGAACATTCCTCTTAATTGGCATCAGAGTCGGCAACAGGGATGGGGAGCTGGTTCTCGTTTCTAGACAGATATCATAATGCTGTTGTAGCTATCAGACTGGCAACATCAGGCTTTCACAGATGGCCCAGACACAAGAGCCTGGATGGATTCTACAGCATCCGGAGTACTGGCAGACTTCTGCTCCACAGCTGAGCTTTACAACTTGGTTTACACTGAAAAGTTAAACTCTCACTTTAGCCACAAGTTCCAAAGGGGTGCCATAAATTTCTTAGTCTTTAAAAGGGCTCCTTATTCAGTTTAGCCACACTTATCCTCATCCAAGATCTCAGCCCAGATTCATTAACAGACTTTAAGGCCAGAAGGGACCATTAGATCATCACCTAGTCTGACTCCCTGTGTAACAGAGACGAGAGAATTTCATTCAGTTACTCCTGTACTGAGCCCAATAACTTGTATTTGACTGGCCTGGAAACACATCTGCATGAAAAAATAAAACCCTGTGGCAGCAAGTCTGAGAGCCCAGAAACATCTACACTGCTGGTTGTAGCCCCATAAGCAAGAGGTTTGTGTGCCCAAGAAGTAACCCAGGGTGGGCTTGGAGACTTGCTACTGTGAGGCTTTTTGCAAGGTAGATGTACCCACTGAGAGTCCTGCACCAGTGTCAAGTTGAACATCAGGCACCTGGTGACCCAGCAAGGCAAGAAGCTGGAACTTTATATTCTAGGTACGGGCAGGCTCCCAGCTTTTGAATGGGATATGTAGCATTAGCTTTCAGCCCAGGTTAGAAACACCATTTTAGGTCATCTCTATGGTTTTCTAGTATATATTAGCTGTAATTTTCCTCTTCAACCAAAGTATTTCCAGTTGGAGCTGAGGTACAAAGGCAAATGACTTTCAGACAGAACATGTGACAGTTACAAAGGCCATACTGACACTTACTCAGCATGTTGTGCGTCACTCAGTCATAGTGATCCCAAACCAAGGTAGGTGACCACACCATCAAGCATTCTCTCTCTGTCATACACTCCTCTTGGGGCAGTCTCCAACTCTGCCCCTTTGTCTGACTGCTAGGTTCTAGTCTAGATGTGGCCAAACTGCAGCTTGGGAGCCACACAAGGCTCTTGAATGAAAAAATACAGCTCGTGGAAGAACTCGGCTTATACATGGGTCATAGAAAGGAAAGCAGCCCCAACCTAGGAGTTTTAAATCTCCCACCCTGAGCATGCTCAGAACATGGTCATGGGGGAGCCCCAGCCTGTGCCTAGCCACTGGAGTGGCCATATTGGATGCTCAGCCTGGGCTGAGCTTAAAGCAAGGGGAGCAAGGCCCAGCCTGTGCCTAGCTACCGGAACAGCCAGGTAAGAGGGTTCTGGGGGGGGTTGCCCAGGGGAGCCAGCGTCAGGGCCTGGGGATTAGGAAGGGGATCAGAGATGGCAGGGAAGTGGCAGCATGGTCAGGGATGGCGGGGAGAAGTGCGGCATGGTTAGGATGGTGGGGAGAAGTGTGGCAGGGACAGCAGGGAGAAGCACGGAATGTTCAGATTTTCCTGTAGGCCCTAATGCGGTTTACTCATTGTTAAAGTAAAATCGTGTTTCACAAGTCCTTCTAAACATGATGTCAAATAATAAGAAACAAAAATACAAAGAAGAAAATAGAAAATTGTTTACTGTATAGGCCTAGTTTTCATGGTAACCTTACGTAATTATTAGAATCTGACATTAGTAGGATTAATATTTGCCCTCTTTTTATCATAAAATTAAAGCATGCAATGAATTTTAAATGTAGTAATTTTGGAGTAGTTAAAAGTATATGGCTATATGCCTCAGTGCGGCTCTCGAAGGTTTAATAATCAACTTGTGGGGCTCTTGAGTTAAATAAGCTTGGCCACCCCTGTTCTAGTCAATGAGTCCCTTTCTTTTTAAGATACATTTTAACTGCTGTCCAACTATTGCAATGTCAGTGAAGAATAATTCAGAACAGTCAATAACAAATGGCCTCTCCACATTTTTAATTACTAACTTCAGTCCCACGACAATTCCCTTCTCCCTTGCTCTAAAATGTTCTTTTAAGCATTGCCTATAATATGGGTCTGATCGCTTCTCAAAGCAGGCATGGCTCCTTTCTGCTGCTTGCGGTAGCGTCCCACTGACATAGATTCCAATACTTCGAACTCTGTAGAAGTCTGGACTGTTAACGGGGGGAGAACAGTCTAGATTCCCACTCCTGACAAAAAGAAGGTTCCAGTACAGCATCATGTGCCGAGGAGATGGGCAATGCAATTTCCCACACCATTCACCACCACCTACCCTTGGGTTTAGTGTTGTAAGAGCTGAATGAAAGCATCATGTTTTGTAGCCAGCTCAGAGAGAAAGGAAGATATTTGCAGAGTCCTCTAAGGAATTAGTGGGAACCAGTTACAATACGGACAATTTGGCTATTCAGGTAACTTCATGAAGCTGAGATTTCCTGCCAGTGAAAAGGCCTGGACTGATGCCCTCAGAGATGGAAGTATGAGCCCCTTTATGTCACTCTGTTAACATGCTTCTGCAGTTACCTGAAGAGCCCACCTCTGAGCAGAGTCCCTGCAGTCCATTGATCCTGAAACTCTGACAGGGAGAACAAGTGTGCTGCATGGAAATCACTCCCTCCAGCTGCCTGGAAGCAGACTGACATCAGCTAATTTCAAAAGGGATAGCCATGTTAGTCTAGTCCAGTAAAAAAATAAAAACAAGGAGTTGTGTGGCACTTTAAGACTAACAGATTTATTTTTTGCATGAGCTTTCATGGGAGAAGATCCCACTTCCTCAGATGCTTCGAAGATGGGTGAACTTACAGAAAGGAGCATTACAGAACACCTACCTACTCAAGCTGCCAAATCTCACCCCTGCCTTGCTGCAGCACAGTAGGTCTCCTGCCTGCCCTCATCTGCCACCCACCCCACCCTCCAACTCAGCAAAGCTGGATGGTGGAGCTGTGTACTTGCTGATCTGCCTGTAAGACAGTTCCACCCTGCCAGGGTGCAATTCACATAGAATACAGGTGTGTGGTACGCAGACCCTTGTGCTTGCGTTCCCTGCATCTGGTTCCCCTCTTCCCCAGCATAACAGATGTTGCAAGGGCAGGATTTACCTTTATGCAACAGCAGCAGCCTCTTTCATAATCCTTAGGACTCAAGTAGTATGATTTAGATACTTACTGTGTACATAGCTGATGTACAACAACCTTTTGCCTCAGTCAACTGTAAGTAGGGTTTTAAAACAGTGAGGACACTTGAAAGTGATACCACTTGTCTCCATGTGACAGAACTGGGGCTTATTTCTGAGCCTTTACTCAGTGCTGGCCATCATTTATACCAAAATTGTGTAGTTACTTGCCGCGACTGGGATATAAACCTTGTCCACAACCCAGGAATGCAAGATAGAGAGAGAAGGGTCATGCTCCCTTCTATTCAGGGCAGAACTGAACATGGGATTCTGCCGCCAGACTCGTATGTGGATCCAGCGCAAGGTCCGTTTGACGATTTCTCCCACTGAAGGCAGGTCACTTGGAAGTGAGTTTCCCCAGCCCACCTGCCCCCTTCTTGTTACCAGCAACACAACCATGTTATCTTGGCTTTCCTTCAGCCCTTAAATTGTTAACGTTAATGTTTCACATCTTTTTGAAAGCCCTTAACTGGATCTCTCCAACTTAGTTTTCTAAGCCTCTGCCATGTGCTCTGGGTGCCTTTGCCTTGGACGGTCTTTTATCTGATCTTAAATTAAAATCTGTTCTATGGCCCATATGCCTCTAATGACTTTTCTGGTTAAGGATAAGTGAATGTATAATTCAGCCAGAAGGTTTTTCATAACAGCGTATACTTAGAATAGATTAAAAGCCACTAGCTTCTATCAATGCAACCCCCTTTTTGAATCCACAGCTTCAGAGGAATTTGACAGAGACATACCTCTCTCTGTATTCCTTACTTTCATCTCCAGGAGACTGTTCTCGCAGTTTCAATAAGATTCACAGTTCTTCAATTTTTCTATTTTCACTTTAGTAACTTACAGCTCAAACATGGAGAAGCTGGCATGATGCAACACTTTGCTACGCTACTTGTAGACTCTGAAAATTATGTTTTAATAAACAGTGTAACCTCTGTCAATTGCCCCAACTAACTTTCAGAGTTTTCCCTTGCTGCATTCACCCTCCCAAGTATTTCAAAAGTCACAGAGACTACTTGAAGAAGAAAGTAGCTGCAGGTAAAGGGTGAAAAGCAAGCCCATTGCTGGCTCCCACACAGCAGAACCTTTCAGCCTCAATCGACGTTATTTACTTGGTTTGTCATCTGAAAGCCACAAGGTCACCGATATTCATATTTGTTTTCCCTCTCACTGAGACAAGTCACTGGAACAAATCCCTCTTGGCAGCAGATGAAAGATGCACACCTACACAACCGGTAGCTGAGGCAAAGTGTCTGCAGTGGACAAGTTCAGAAGTGTTAGGATAGGTTTCTTAGCATTTGGAGGTCAAAGACCATCACCAGGAGAACTTCAGAGACCCCCCACATAGCTTTATCAAAACAAACAAGGAGTCCTCTGGCACTTAACAACTAACAAATTTATTTATTGCATGAGCTTTTGCGGGTGAAAATTAAAGCGTCTGACAAAGTGGGATTTTCTCCCACAAAAGCTCACGCAATAAATAAATCTGTTAGTCTTCAAGTGCCACAGGACTCCTTGTTTGTTTGGCTGAATTAGACTAACAAGGTTACCCCTTCGGAACTTGGCTACATAGCTTTGTAAGTTTGAGCACTTTCCTCTCAGGTCTGTGTTTCCTGGAGGTCACCTGGAGAGCTACCCGCAGTCAGACCTGTCAGCTGGTATTACTCTACTGGGATGTGTGTGGGTGTGGTTGGGAGGGGCTGGGAAGGCTGCTTGCCTGCCCTTTCATGCTCCACCTACCATTGCTATCCAAAAGTCATGTAAAAGGCTAAATCAGCATGGCCAGGAGCAATGACTTTTCAGCACTGCCAACTTCAGAACTGCCCTTTCAGCTCCAGCACCATGAAACTATATTTCTGCCAGGTGCCAATATTCTAGAAAGGTAGGTATTTGCCAATTCATGTCAAACATTACATCATTTTCCTAATCATCGCATGCTGCATGTGGGTACAAATCCAAAGATTCTGGGCATGACAACATCCCTGGCATGCCAAGTGTCATTTCAGGTTCATGACAATTATTTTTGAGCTAGATGCTGGCATCACACATGTACACAGCCCATGTAATGCACTTCCTTGGAGCTGGTGAAAAGAACAGAGCTTTGACTGCAGTCTCACTAGTGTCATGCATATACAAGGATAACTGTGTGGGTGTTCCGTTCCAGGCAGGCATCACTAGAGAAAAGCCAGGATCAAGGAAAGTTAGCTTTCATATTAGTTCAGAAATGCCTCTAATCCCTCTTTTTAGCAGCTAAGGAACCTCCCTGCTGTGGGAAGGATCCTTACAATATGCTAGAGGGTAAATTGATACACAGGAACAAAATGGTTAACTCCATTTTCACCTAACACATGAATGCATTTTAAATTGTCTGTTGGTGCAGGAGAGTAACTGCTGATCTTACCCAAGGTGCCAAATTGACAGGTCTGGAGATTAAAGTCCCCTATTCATCACAGAACAAGTGCAGCAGAGGACCATGTGCTGCTTCCCTTACATTGCCCTGCTGGTACATCACATTGCTGGTGCAGACTGGTTACCCTGACCAAGGAGTTTAGCCCCTTTGCCCTTTCTGGTGCCACTGCCACAGAGGAAGTCAAGTAGTACCAGTTATGATGGTGTTAGTTCATGATACTGACACATGGTCCCTGGAACTGGCCTTGGCACCACAAACCTCACTGCACACAAGGCTACCAAACAGCAAGCGAGTTATAAATTTCAGTCACTGCTAATCTTGGTTGGGTTTACCCTAACAGCTCAGAAACAACAATCCCATCCCACTGAGTTTTCTGCACCACCCAGTCCCGCCAGGATTTATTTGAGATTATTTATGACACAATTCATTTGGTTCTCTACAATGGAAAACATAATGTTGTGGGCTGGGAACAGAGCAGCAGCATAGCAGATTCAGTGTCGGAGAAGCAAAGAAGGCACAGATGTGGTATTACTTGGGAGAACAGGACAGAAGAGGATGAGGATGTCAGTGCTACATGATGAATAAGTGGTGAATGACCAAGTAGCTCTGACTGGTCCTTCCCACACAAACTACAATCCCCAGGTCTCCCTCAATTCTAGCATAATGGCACATTCATGGACTTCACACACAGTGCTCCAAGAGGCTCCTGTTTGCATCCCAGGTGTGTACATTGCCCCTTGGTGCACTGCTCCCTCCGAAAGCCAATGGGTCCTGCAAGCACAATGAGAGGATTATGGAACCACTGGCCACCCCAGTGAGAAAACCAGGAAGACAGCATTTCAGAAAGAGTCCCACGCTAATTACAGCAACAGTGTGAGCTTTGAAGGACAATGTCAGGCTGGGACGTGCGATAATGGACAACCCACTCATTTAGCCTTTTAACAGGGTGTTGCAGACCCAGATACTGCACCATTACAAGGAACGCTTTCAATTAATGGCATTCTTTTAGCTTCTAGAAAAAGGCTTAAACTCCCTCTTGTGGGGATCTTAAGAAAATCTTCTCTTTATAAACTGAGGAAGTAGTTTCCAGACCTATTCAGAGTTTTGCAAGAAGTTAAGTCTCCTGACTTCCCTCACTCCCACTGCTGTAATAAAAAGACAAAGTAGACTTCTGATGGGTAGCCAACAGATTGCAGACTAGGTGAGGGCCAACTGGGGTGTGGGGAAGGAAAGGAATGGAGTGTGGCATTTAAGGAACCCTACATTACTCTATAGCAATGGCTCCAAACACAGGTGACCCCATTATATTTCTTAATAGATCAGCAGGGGCCTTGCTGCCCCAAAACACCATCTGGTGCACAACCCTGGCCAACCCCATGCCCAAAATTACCCCCCCCTTGCTGCCAGCAGACTCAGTTTGGCTCCTGCTGCCACTGGCAGCCCCGATGCAGCTCCCCTACCTAAGAGGAGGGATTTAAATTTCCCCCTCTTTCTCTTGCTCTGCACCAGTGCCTCATTGTTCGCTGCAGCACAGGAGACTTAAAAGATCCTGCCCCTGCCGGCCCAATGTGAGGTCATCTCAGGTAGGCGTGGGGGGGGGGGCTCAGGGCAGTCACAGGCTCTCTGAGCCTGTGCTATTGTGGCTCTGTATGGGACTTGGGGCACTGGCTTGGACACTTGGGGCTTATGTACCCAGAGGCATCCATGTCTATCAGTGCTTAATTCGTAATGAAAGAGGTGCCAGGGCTCAAGCAATTTTTTTACTTTCATAACTGATACAGAAGGGCCAAAGGTGCCAGGGCTATGAACTGCCAAGCCTAAAGGTGCCAAGGCTCAGCCCCAACACAAATTAATCACTGGTTATCATCTAAAAAACTGTCAGACAAAGACTTTTTTATTCCTTCTAAAGAATATTCCAATTAAAGGGAAGAAGGGGTATTGTTAAAATTAGCTGTACTTAAAACTTCACATTTCAAATGTTTTATGTTTCTCCTTTCCTATATCCTAATAAAAGGTTAAAAAAAATGTTCATGGTGTGTTTGGCATGGTACTAATCAGGCTGAGGGCTCTGTATTCCAAACCTTGTTTGACACTGTTTAATGTTGGACAAGGGCTGGGTTATGTTAACACAGTTAACTTTTTGGGCCCCTTTGTTCCACCTAAATTAATGTATCAGTACTGGCTTCAAATCTTTCCTCTCTGCTATACATTTCTGTAGAATGTACCTTTTAAGCTCTAAGGATTCAGACGTCTAGAAAGAAGCAGCCATTCTGTGATGCTTACAGAGAAAAAGTGCATTTTATGAGCTCTTATGGATTTTGGGCAAAATACTGTAAAGCTCCTAAGTGATTTAGAAGCAAAAGCTTAACTTTTAAATGTTACTTAGGCACTGATGGTGAAATCCTGGCACCATTATTGACAATGAAAAAGCTCTTATAGGGTGAAATCCTACTCAACTGAAGTCAAGGAATCTTTCTATGAACTATAACATGACCAGGATTTCACCCAAGTCCGTGGGTCACTTAGGCACTCATGAACATTTTACCTGCTTTATTTTTGTGTTGGTGTATCTCTTAACCTAAAAGAAATCATGTAGATTAAATATGTATTTTCTTCATGTACATGGAAACATAACCCCTTTTGCTTCTTTTCCTCAGTTAGTGTATTTAAGAACACCATCCATCGTCTAGATCAGATCCCAGAAGAGTTAATGTGGTTAGGCAAGTAAGAGACATTCTGTTTTCTTAAGACAAAATTCTCTGGGACTGAGCTTATTTAGATTAGACTGCATGAGCATTGCAGCAAGGAAAAAAGTATTGCATTAAAAATTCTTCCTGGAAAATGAACTGTCCATTATTCTGAGCTCCTTCAGACCTTGAGTTTGGCAAAGCACAAAGTTAAGTAAAGAGGGAGGTTTTTGGAAGAGTGATTATTGACTGTGTTGGGCTATTTCAAAAGGATAGCCGTGTTAGTCTAGTCTAGTAAAAAAACCAACAACGAGCTGTGTGGCACTTTAAGACTAACAGATTTATTTTTTGCATGAGCTTTCGTGGGAGAAGATCCCACTTTGAGGAAGAGGGATCTTCTCCCACAAAAGCTCATGCAAAAAATAAATCTGTTAGTCTTAAAGTGCCACACAACTCCTTGTTGTGTTGGGCTAGTCATTCCTGTTTTCTGCTGTTTAATAACTGGGAATTGTATTATCTCCAAAACCAAAATGAGAGTAAAAAATCACCTTATCATCAAGCTCAAATCAGCTGTTAAAAAAAAAACAAACCCTTTTACAAGTGTGTTTGGGTAGATGAACTGTGACCAAAATGGTCACAAATAGAGAATGCTGGTAGATAAGCCCATTCTTAGCACATTTCTATTTTGATGTTGACCTGAGGGGCGAAAACAGGTTTGTTTAGACTGCAAAATGATCCTACAATATAAAAATATCTTGCTAAAATTAAGCACAGATAATCACAACAGTGAGAAGTGTTTGTTGAATTAGTATTCTGGTTTTGTTTCAAGTTTGATGCTTTAGAGCAGTGGTTTTCAAATTTTGTGCACACCCTCCCACTCAGTTGGAAAAAAATCATTTATGTTCTTGTCCTAAAAAATTACATCTTTGAGCAATGCATTCCAGTCTTCTGGCAGTGGCATCAGAGGACACCACAACCTAGTAAGTGAGCATCAATGACCTAGCATGGACACTGCAGCCTAGTTAAGTGAGGGTCTATGACCCATGGTTTGAAAACCACTGCTTTAGAGGAGTGATATTTTTCAACTGGGGGTACATACACCCTTTGGGGGTATGCAAAAGGATCAAGGCAACCTTCCTGGGTCCCACTTCAGATGTGGTGGGAGGTGGGTTGGTACAGCTTGCCTCCCTGCTGCATGCCAGACTGGGTGGGAGGTGGGCAGTTGTGTGCTGAGCAGACCAGGGTTCTAGGCACCAGCTTGCAGGGGGCACTGTGTTGGCCCTTCACAGAGCACAGCTGGGATCCTCATGCACCTCACCATCTCTGCTGCACATTGTGAGGGGCCAGCTTGTGAAACCATCCTGTCTGTGCCAGAGTGAAAATGCTGGGCACTGTGGGTAAGTGCAGATGGAGGAGAAACAGTGGGTGCTGTGTGGTCGGCAAGAAGGTAAGCAGCATGTTTTCCCCTGCCTCCTTCAGGTATAGACTCCTCTTTTTGGGGCAGCTGGGGGGAGAACAGAGTACCAACTGCAGGCTTGGCCTCTGGGCACCAGAAACCAGCATATTCACTTGGAGCAAGACAGAGGGCCGACATGGTGTGCTTTGCCCCAGGCCAGGCACCCCCAAGGGATGGTCCTGTGCAAGAGCACTTGGAAGACATTAGGTGAAACTTTGAGGTGGCAGAGGTACAGATCTTAAAAAGGACTGAAACCCCCTGTTTTAGAGGAAACTGATCTTAAACAATGTATTTTTATGAATAAAACATACATCCCCAAGTTATGTGCACAGAGGCCTGTTGCCAGTGCTTGATGTGATGTGGCACATCTGCCCTGCAGAGACTGAAGCCTTGATTTAACATAGTCCTAAAGTACTTTGCTGAAACAGGATTTACCTACACGCTTCCATAGGTAATGGCACATTAAAGACTGGTGGCACATTAAAGACTAACACTAGTTTGGGCATAAGCTTTCATGGGCTCTAACCCACTTAATCAGATGTAAGATAAGTGTCAAGTAGCAAACTACTTTTGAGTGGGTGCAGCAGTGGGGGGTGTCATCTCACTGCTGGTCAAGGAGAGTTATCTGCCAAGGAAATAATACTGTCCCACCTTTGGTCTCCACACCTGTTATTCCCCCCTCCTCTGGCCCATTCACCATACTGTAGCAAAAATTACCTCAGCATTGAACACTGGGATTATGTTTCACTCTTCAAGATCAAAATCAGGCCTTGTCTTGACTTGGAAAATAAGCCGACATAAAATAGGTTGATTTCCAGCCACTGTTATCAAAGCGCTGGCCGATGCATGCACTACTTTCCTTTGATGGGTAGAGTGTGTCCTCGCTAGGAGCACTTTCACTGATAGAAGAGGCAGTGTGGGGAGCCCTGCTGGGTGCCTGCGTACTGCCACCCCTGGTCCCCCAGTCCTGTAAACCAGGTGAGGAGCAGCTGCCTGAGTCCCAGGAAGCCAGGCAGCAGCAGCTCGTGGCTTGTCTGCATTCTAGAGTCTCAGCCCAGGAGCAACCTCCTCCACCCTTCCATATAGCCTGATGGGAGCCCTGCTGATAGCACAGACATACAACGGCTGGGGGAGACGGAGCGGAACCCCTGAGCACAGGTTGGTCTCGGAGTTCCACCAACGAAGGGTCTCCAGTACCGACACTGGCACGGTGACCATAGCGTCCAAGCTGTCTCTCACCGGGCGGAATACCCGCGCCAGCCACAGCTGGAGCGGTCTCATCCGTAGGCGAGCAAGGGGAACCACAAAGGTGCAAGCTGCCATGAGTCCCAGCAGGCGGAGGCATTCTCGTGCCAACACCCGGGGGAACCTTGTGAAGGAATCCACCGTCTGCTTGATGGTTTGGAAACGGGTGGTAGGGAAGCTCGCCCTTGTGGGCATCGAGTTGAGGACCACCCCTATAAATTCTATCCTTTGTGCGGGAACGAGTACCAACTTCTGGGCATTTATCAGTAGGCCCAAGCGATCAAATACAGACTGCGTTAACCTCAGGTGAGAACACACCTCCTGACCTGACTTGCCTACGATCAGCCAGTCGTCCAAATATGGAAAGAGGATAACCCCCTGCTTCCTGAGATACGCCACTACCACCACCAGACACTTTGTGAATACCCGCAGAGCTGCGGAGAGGCCAAATGGGAGCACTGTGAATTGCAGGTGCTTCCTCCCGACGATGAAGCGTAAAAACCTCCTGTGCCTTGGGCTGATCGCTATATGGAAGTACGCATCTTGTAAATCGAGGGCGGCGTACCAGTCACCCGGATCCAGAGACGGAACAATTGAGGTGAGGGACACCATCCGGAACCGAATTTTTCGAAGGAACCGGTTGAGGCGCCTCAAATCTAAAATCGGCCGCAGGCCCCCTTTCGCCTTGGGGATAAGAAAATAACGGGAATAAAAACCTTTGCCCCTGTGGCACGGTGGCACCTCTTCCACTGCCCCTTTCTGAAGCAGCGCCTGTACCTCCTCCCATAGAGCTTGCTGGTGGGCCTGATCCCGCAGGGAACCACACAGCGTAGGGGGGGCCTGCGGGGGTAACGAAGAAAATTGGAGGGAATAGTCCTCCTGAATTGTTTTGAGAACCCAGCGGTCTTTTGTAATCTTGCGCCATTCTAGCGCATAACGGGACAGTCTGTTGCCGAACACGGGAGTCTCTGGATCCACGGCCTTTGGTAAATCGCCCTCATGCCGACCCTCAAAAGGCCTTTTTCTGGGCAGTTGATTGACGCGCGGCCCCTTGTCCACTAGGCTGATGTCCACTAGGACCCCTGCCCCTCCACCTGTCATCGTCCTGGCGGCGGGGGTAAGGCCATGAGGGGGGAGGGAGCAGTTTAAATTGTTTTCTTTGGCTCGCTGGTGTATGGAGTCCCAAAGATTTAACTAGTGCCCTAGAGTCCTTCAAAGTCTGAAGGCGGGCATCCGTCTGCGACAAGAACAGCTCTGGGCCTTCGAATGGCAAGTCCTGTATTGTGGCCTGTACCTCCTGGGGCAGCCCTGATGCTTGCAGCCATGAACTGCGCCGCATAGTAACCCCAGAGGCCATGGAGCGTGCCGCCGCGTCGGCTGCGTCTAAGGCTGATTGTAACAGTGCCTTGGACACAACCTTGCCCTCCTTAATGGATGCCAACAAAGCTGTTCTGGAGTCTTTCTCCATCGAGTCACTAAAACGCTCCAGGGCAGACCAGGCATTAAACATATATCGGCTGAGGATAGCCTGCTGATTGGCTATTCTCAGCTGCAGCCCCCCGGTGGAATAGATTTTACGGCCAAACAAGTCCAGCTTTTTTGCGTCTTTGGATTTGGGGGTCGAACCCGGGTGACCTTGCCTCTCCCGCTCATTTGCTGCAGCTACCACCAACGAACTGGGGGCAGGGTGCAAATAAAAATGCTCGTAGCCCTTAGAGGGCACAAAGTACTTCCTTTCCGCTCGTTTGGCCGTAGGCGGAATCGAAGCAGGGGTGTGCCACAGAGCCTTGGTCGTGTTCTGCACAGTTTTAATGAAGGGTAGAGCCACACGACCCAGGCCCTCTGGGAGCAGGATATCCACCATTGGATCGGCGTCGTCTACGATCTCCTCGGCTTGGATGTTCAGTCCGGTGGCTACTCAACGGAGAAGCTCCTGATGAGCCCTAGCATCGTCCAGAATAGCTGCTGGCTTGGGCCCCGCCACCGCCTCATCTGGAGGCGAAGAGGAGGACTCCTCAAGATCCGGACCCCCCAATGGCACCCTGGATCGTGTGCTGAGGCCTCCACTGGCCATGCTGGCTCAGTCCTGATCGTCCCTCAAGGACTCCAAGCGCAGCCGACGGAGGAGGCCTGGCACCTGAACCCAGTATGTGGCGCCCGGAGCCAAAGTCTGGTCCCTGCTGCACGGCCCAAGGGGTCCAAAACGGCCACTGCATCCCCGGCTGCCACCCCGACCACTGGGGGTGAAATGGCGGTACCACTGGGGCCTGCTGTGGTTGTGAACTCGCATCCTTATGCAAGCAATGCGGTGCCAGCTCCTCCATTGAGCTCAATGACGGGCTGGACCGAGGGGACCACGGCGGTGCCAACGCGGACTGCACCAGGGAACGTCGCCGACCTTCTTCTCCTCGGTCGTCACGGTCCCAGCAGAGCGGTGACGCATGGTGCCGGGGAGAAACCAGGGAGCGGAACTGGGGAGCCCCAGCCACTGCTACCACTACGGGCGGTACCAGTGAACGGTGCCGTTGCTGTTGAGACAGTACCTGACTCCACCCGCGACCAGTCGTGAGGGGGGTCGGTTTCCCCCGGGATGGAGCCTGCCCCAGTACCAGGGCCGCAGCCCGCGCCCTCAGCGCCGAGTGGCTTGATAGTTCTTGAGCCGCCGCAAACGCCTCAGCGTGGTCGGTAGGACCAACTCCTCTTCCAGAATGTCTCTGGTAGGAGATGAAGCGGATCCCGGGCTAGGGAGCCTCTCGGTGCGGTCCTGTACCAAAGCCGGGGACAGGGAAATGGGTCAGCCAACATGGCTCTGACAAGCGTCCCGTGCCTCTCAGTGCGGGAAGCGCCCTCTCTCAACCCGCTTCTTCTTCTTGGGCGGTACCGGGGACGACGACCGGCACCGGGGTTCCTTAAGCGTCTTCGGCTTCGGTGCCGATGACGCTGCCGATGACGCTGGAGCGCTCCGCACCGACGGTGCCATGCTAGATCCCGAGTCACCGGGCACCGGATGAAGAGCCTCTTCCATCAGGTGGAGTTTCAGGCGCTGAACTCTATCCTTCTGAGTTCGTGGCTTGAAGCTCTTGCAAATTTTGCACTTTTCGGCGAGGTGAGCCTCGCCCAAGCACAGCAAACAGTTACTGTGCGGGTCGTCAACCGGCATGGGCTTCTTGCACTGCTCACAGGTCTTAAAGCCCGGCATAGCCCGGCCCCGGGGCGGGCTCTAACTAACTAACTACAACTAACAAGAAAACAACAAAAAACAACAAGAACGAACTTCGGGTACTCCAAACAAGTGGCCACGTGCAAATTGCTGGAAGCCAGCGAATATTCCAGCGACCGACAGGGCAGTAGGAAGGAACTGAAGGGGGACGGGTCGGCTGGAGACTATATAGGGAGCGGCGACGGCGCCACTCCAGGGGGCGCTACAGCTGACCCTACGGGTACTCTAGGGGAAAAAATTTCCGGCGTGCCGTGCACGGGGCATGCAGACACCTAGAACGGAATGGACAAGAGCAGCACTCGAAGAAGAAAAGTTTCATGGATAAAGCAGCTGAATGGGGCCTGTGAGAATTAGATTCTTTTCCTGCCTCTCCCACACAGTTTGTAGGATGCAAATCTCAAACTAAACTTGTCTCATTTGGTTCCTTACTTTCTGGATGGGGCCAAGACTGGACTGCCAAAATCTGACTTGTAGGTATTGAGCACTCACATCTTTAACAGAAGTCAACTGAAGCTGTGCTTTGAACATATTAAGTGCTTTATATAATGATCCATACTCTGAAGAATCATTTCTAGGAGTTGAAGGGATAGTCTACAAGGCCACACTAGAGGTGTAAACACTGGTGTGTTAAATACTAAATTGAGCTATCTAGACCTTTTGGTTATGCACTAAAGGTTGTAAAATGCACACAAGTAATACTGTTTGAAAGAGGATTACATGAACATAGCCCTTGACTCTAACTGAGTCTCCAATTGCAGATAAAGAACTGTAAATAATGATTCCTCCTTGCCCCTTTTCTTCTAGATATTTTGATAAGTATTTTGAAAAATTTTTAATTTCTGCAAACCGCTTCTTCATGGCTGGCCATAGCGTGACCTTCTATGTAATGGTGGATGATCTCTCGAAAAATGAGACAATTGGTAAGATAAAATTGGGACCTATGCGGAACCTTCATGTATTCAATGTTACAAAAAGAAGTCGATGGCAAGATATAAGTATGAGCTGCATGAAGATCATAGGGGACCTTATTGAATCCCGGATCAAGCATGAGGTAGACTTTCTGTTTTGTATGGATGTGGATCAAGTTTTCCAAGATGAGTACGGTATAGAGACACTTGATGAGTCTGTAGCACAGCTCCATGCTTGGTTTTATAAATCAGATAAACAGGATTTCACTTAAAAAAGACGTCCCACATCAACAGCTTATATTCCACGGGAGCAGGGGGACTACTATTATCATGGTGCTGTATTTGGAGGTACTCCTCTTCGTGTTCTCAGTCTTACCAGGGAATGTTATAAAGGGATTCAAAAAGACAAAGAAACCAACACTGAGGCTTTATAGCATGAGGAAAGCCACTTAAACAAATACAACCTTATATACAAGCCTACTAAACTGTTATCTCCTGAATACTGCTGGGATTACAAAATTGGCAAATCTGACAACATAAAAAAGGTGAAGTTATCATGGATGCCAAAAGAATATGAGGAGGTTAGAAATAACTTCTAATTTATGTAGGCTTCTGGAAGTGTAGCCTTGGCAACTGGCAAGTCTGATCTGCTGGAGTTCAGGTCTCATCACAACTTGACTGTTAAGTCACTGGAAAAACATTTTACTTTAAAAGTGTAATTGCATAAACTACAAGAAAAGCCAAAATTTATTCCTCATGTTTAAAAATTATAGATGCTAGAGATATGTAAATAAAAAGTAATTTTATAATATATTGGGAGGGGATGAAAAACACTTGACTTTTTTATTGTGAAATACATTTATCAGAGCTTTTGTAAAAACCTGAATTAATAATTTATGCAAGATGGAAAAGAAAGTGCTGGGTAAAAAGGTAACACTGATTAGCTGCACTGGTGTGCTGTCCATGTCTTCCATGTCTAGACTCATTTCAGTAAAAGGTGAAGATGTCTTTGACTCAGCAAACAGAATCTTCAAAAAAAACACACACACACATACCTGTCACAGTTTCTGAATTTGCAGCAATCCATTGTCTCACTACCGTGTGATTTTTTTCTTAATGTTTTTGGAGTATAACACCATGTTTAGAAAGTTAGATGTCCTACTTCTAGTTGTTACAATTAGAGTGGTGGCATCAGGTGTGCTGCTGGTGCCTGGCACACTGGGCACATGCCCCGCATCCTGATGCCAGTGCCCCAAATTTTTGGGGTGCCTGCTGCCTCTCCCAGCCTTGTCCCCAGCCAGGTAGCCAGGTCTGGGCCTGCCCGGGCCCCAGGTCTTCCACCAGAACAATGATGCTCCTGTGTGGCATGGTCTACAGCACTGGTTCCCAACATTTTCTGTGCCATGTCACACCTTGCTACCTTTAATTAATTTGAGGCACCATATAGTTTGCAAATGAACTCATTAGTACTCATGAGCCAATCCAGAGCTCTTTGAGTAGTTTTTCAGAAAATTTTGTGGGCTGTAGTGCACTGGTTGGGAAACACTGGTCTACAGCCTTAACACAAATTAAGGATTGATGTGCAACTGAGCTCTACACCCAGATCTACCACTGATTTACTGTGGGGCCTTGGACAGCTTGCTTATCCTTTCCTCCAATTTATTCCTCTAAAATGGGAATAATACACTCTATACCTGTCTCATAAGGATGCTAAGGTTCATTTGGTGTTTCAAAAGCATTAAGTATTGCAGCTCCTCCTTTGAACAAAAACAGGGCATGCAGGAGATGGAAGAAATTAATGACCTGTATCATAACCTCAGCATGAAAATGACTTGACTTTCAGACTGGGTCTCCTGGTGATGGGAGTAAGTAAAGGGAGAGCCAGTCAGTTAAAGCAGGACTTTGTGGGGTGCTCCAGACTGGAACAGAGACCATTGTGCAATCTCCCTGCAGCTGGTTACCCCCATGACTCCTATTGATCCTAAAGTTCCAGCCACAGCACTTTGGAAGTGTACTCTGAAGTGGTTAACCCATCCGGAAGTAGATTATAATCCACATTTTCTTTCAGTATAATTCCCATTCTATAGCCCATCAGGTTAGAGCACAAGCAGCTGGATTTCTTTCCTTCATGGAATGTTTGCTTAGAACAAACAAGAAGTCCAGTGGCACTTCCAGACTAACAAATTTATTTTTTGCATGAGCTTTCATGGTAGAAAATCTCACTTCGTCAGATCATCTGATGTGCCCCACACTGTGCTCACCACTAGAAGAAACCCCCATGAAAAGCTGGAGTACAGCAGCTGTTTCCCAGCAAGGGAGACTAGCTCAGTTGGGTTTGGTGGGGGGGCGGGTGTCTCTTTGAGCAGCAGACCAGCTCCGGGCCACACTCAGTTGTGTTCTACAACAACACACTAAAGGATTGTGATGCAGCAGTTGAGAACCACTGTCCTGGAACAGAGGCATTCTGTATCTCTAGTAATTTCACTGCTATTAAAAGATATCAGCCTGCTGACGGTTTCACTGAGTGTTTTTTCTATTCCCTGGCTCCAGCATTTCACTAGTCAGTTCTACAACTGATCATCTTTAGACGCCAGAAGTACACCACTAGAAATGCTGAGCAAATCAGTGCAATTTATTTTGAGGCACATCTGAAGTGGTCCATTAGAAGCTGAAGATGAGGTCATGGTATGAAAAGTATTTGTTTTAGCCCTGGTCCAGAAAATAACAGTAAGAAAAGTGACATGATGACTTTGTACTGTTGTATCTTTATATACTATGTTGCTTAATTTATTTAAATTTTTTTACCAGAAAACTGTGAAATCTTAGCAAAACTACTAAGTGTTGTATGCACAACATATTTCTTTTGTGGTGGAAGTTGAAGCTTTCAATAAAGTTATTTCCTTTTGCAAAATTTCTTGGGGTGTTGGGGCTGCACTCTCTTTATTAAATGGTATCTAAGTCACTCTATGATTCTATGATAAGCCTTATTTCACAATACTCGCATCTAACAGTTGCTGAATTCAGAGTTTGTTTATTTTTTAAAGAAATTACTCAAATTGGCAGTGTTTTAAAATGCTGCTTTGCTTATTTTATTTTGCTGTAAATCATGGACGTCAATAAATACTATTTTATCAAAAACAGTGATTTATGTCTGTTAAAAGGTGTTTAAGGGAGACAATGAGCCATACAACCGATTACTTATAAATTAGCACCTGATGGCTATCTATCTTGTGTGCCATGAGTTTTTGGTTCTTCAGCAGGTGTTCACACCACAAGCATCTCCATCACAGCTCTAGCCTTGTTAGCAGTCTCATGACATTCTAGTCATGGAGACCGAACAACTGTAATATGCTTAAAAATGATCGTTCTAAGCAGGGCTGTCCTGGGGGGGGTGGAGGGGGCCAAAGGGGTGATCACCCCTGGCTCTGCAGTTCCCTGGGCCCCACGCTGTCTGGCCGTGCGCAGGGCACCACTGGGCCCGCACTGCTGCCCCCCACCCCTTCCCTGCTGCTTTTGGCACAGAGCAGACAGGAGTGGGGTAGGGGAGCATGCAGAGTTGGCCTCTGCTCCAGTCTGGCTCACCTCACCCCCACAATAGGGAACTTCCAGTCCAGTGGTGGAGCAGGCCAGCCCACAGGCTGGGCTTTGCTTTCTTACCCCTCCCCTGGGGATGGGGCTTACCAGCCTAGAGGCAGAGTGGAAGAATAGAGTCCAGCCTCCCAGACCAGCTTGCCCCACGCTCCCCATGCAGGGCCCTCATACCCCCATAGGGATGGCCCTGATT
This sequence comes from Podocnemis expansa, assembly GCA_007922195.1. NCBI lineage: Eukaryota > Metazoa > Chordata > Testudines > Podocnemididae > Podocnemis > Podocnemis expansa. The sequence continues at coordinate 4,324,121 of ML682087.1, forward strand.
CTAAGGCAGAGGTCTGCTCTGCCCCCTCCACACTCCCCACTAGGGGACCCTGTGGGCAGTCCACTCCAAGCTCTGCCCTGCCATGGGGGGGGGGACCTCGGCAGGGGCCACTCCTGCTTCTGGGCTGCTACCTCCCACCCCCATCAGGGGATCCTGTGACAGGCACTGTGGTCCAGCTCCCCTCACCATGAGACTATATGCACTGCAGCTATCAAAACAATGGATTATTTAAAAAAAAATTTTAAATAGCTCTTCTTATCTTTTGGGTTGCCAGCCCCTTGTATAAAAGTGATAATGGAGGACTGTGCTAAAGCCAGAAGTTATATAAGAGCAGAGGGAATAAAGGGGCAGAATCCATGGCTAAGGGAATGAATATGATAGGAGGAAGTAGGTCAGATTTGTTAATTTTCAGATATTGCTTTGGTTTTGGAGAGGTTGCTGAATGCTTTAGTTCACACTGTTTTAATACTAATTAATGAGTCCTTAAACCGTATATACACCTAGAGCAGTGGTTCCAAACCTCTTTTCCGCTGTGGCACACCTTGATACCTTTAATTATTTTAAGGCACACCACCATATAGTCTCTAAATGAACTTATGAATATTCATACGACAATCCAGAACTGAGTAGCATTTCAAAAAATTCCATGGCACACCTATGCAGGCCTGAGGGCACCCCTCTATAACATGGCGCACTCATTGGGAAACACAGACCTAGAGAACCTGATACGTTACTTTAAAATTTAGATAATTACACAGTTTAAAGAAAAAAATATAGGTACATATGGAAACTATAAGTAGACTTGCCAAGTTCCAAAGGGGTAGCCGTGTTAGTCTACTTCAGCAAAACAAGCAAGTAGTCCTGTTACATCTGTAGGTTCCCTCATCTTCACTGCATCTGACCAAGTGGGATTTCCTCCCACAAAAGCTCATGCAATAAACAAACTTGTTGGTAGGACTCCTTAATTGCTTATTAGACTGGTTAACTTCCTAGCAATTACATGGATGTTGTACATAGTAGTGGCCACTTGATGGCAACAACCATCCACCAAGCAATACCTGGACATTCATCCCTAAGCGTTTTGGGTCACCAGCGAGTACCACTGAAGTCAATGGCAAAATTCCTAATGACTTTCACAGGAATGGGATAAAATCCTCTTCAAGAATCAGACAAAGGGCTTTGTATTCTAAAATCTTTGAGCAAAATGCTGTAATAGTTTGTAACTAAATGCATGAAAAATTAATGAAGCGCCATATAACAGCTTAATGTTCATGAATAAGTTTTTCCAGCTTTATTAAGGTGAAAATACTAAGCCTGAAAGTTGGTCTAAACATCAGCTCACAGTACCAGTTCCTTGTATTTCAGGAACATTCTCCTTTACCTTTTAACCAACTAAGATCACCATTCAAAGTTTTCCTTACCACTGGACCACACTTTCAGCACAGTGAAACCCTGGATCACAGATATCTTCATTTTCTCAATAGGGATCAGTACTGACAACTTACTGAGTGTTCAAGGTACTGCACTTTATTCATACAAACAGAACAGAGAAGGGTGCAGTTTGCTTCATCTTTAATGTGGTGGGGTGTGTAGCCTCTCGTCCCAACATGCAGTATTCTGGTCTACTGCAAGATCTGTTCTGATCAAGATGCAGTAAGTGTGTTGGGACTTATGGTCTCAGCATTAAAAATGAAGACAGTCCTAAGGTGCATGATAGAACTCCTTGGTTTTAAATGTTAGATGTCCCTGCTGTAGCTGCTCTGTGGATCCAGAGACATAGATTCTAGGGTTGTTTGTCTGACAACTTTTTCAAGAACTACTACAGCTTGATTTACATGAATGTATACACAGTAAAGTGAAAAACAGCATAGAAATGCTACCAGCTCAAGTAGTCTACATAACTGCACCCACAAACATATTAGTATCAACTCTCCACAAATACTATTCCTGAACCTATTAGTAGTGGTGGCTAGAAAAAGAGAGATTCAAATAAGTTATCAGGACCCAAGCACCATAAGCTAGAATTGGTCTTTGTTCTGATTCATCCCTGATTTCTTTTAAGGATTTTTTGCTACTTGGAGCCTGGTTGTCATCAGCTAGCACAGTGATGCAATTAGAAATTCATGCCAACTGATGATGAGAAGGTCTGTTTATCAGGCATTGTTTGCCCTGTGGGAAAGAGTTTTACCATTATGCTCTTGCAGCATTGCTGTTCGTATCATCTTGGGATACACTTGCTTCTGAAATAAAGGTTGCAGTGGACATAATCTTCTTCCATTTTCAACTTACAAAATCTAAATTCCTCTTGCCCATAACATATATGAGATGTGTACATTCTACATGAACAGAAAACTCTAGATTCCATGGCTTCATTAATCACACAATGGAAAGCAAAAGCCAGGGCATTTCCACCAAAACATTCAAACAAAGAGGAATTATTGCATATTTTCGTTCAGATTAAGCCTCTTAATTACATTAGTAACACCTCACTATTATATGGCACTGTTCATCCATAGATCTCAAAATACCTTCCAAAGGAGCCAAGTATCATTATCTCAGTTTTGCAGATAGAGAGAATGAGGCAAAGTGATTTGGGATTACAAGCTGTAAAGATGATGTCACACAATGAATGTACAAGTGTCCCTCTTCCCCACATTCACAGGTGTGGAAAACATTTATTCCCCATAATCCAAGAGTCGTTAAAGAATAGTCATGGGCAATGTTCCCTCTAACTACTCACAGACTGTGTGCGCAAACAATTTCTTTGTGTGCGCAAAAACATTTCTTCGTGAGCACCAATATTAGCACTATTAAATTTTTTTGTGCGCATTTTATTTTGTTGTGTGCGCAGGTTTCATGACCTGTGTGCGTGCACACATGCGCACAGCTTAGAGGGAACAGTGGTCATGGGTCACATACAGCCCTCTTAACAAATCCTACAAAGACTGAGTCTTGAAATGTTTACAGGTGTGACACCCTGCACAGCAACATTGCTATATTGAGTATGTAATTACAGTACCTGCTTCTGTGGATAGTTACGGTTGTTACCATGGGAGGAATCTCCTAGGAAAGCAGCAACGATCATGGCTTTTTTTTCTGCAGGGGAAAAAAAAAAAAAAGGATGTAGGATCAGCACTTTACTAGGCTAAACAAGCAGTGTATCTGACAGCATCTCAGTAAGAGAGGAACAGCAGGAGTCCCAGGGCCCACTTAAGGCCAAGAGCCTATAGGTAAAATTTTCAAAAGTAGTCAAGCTACCTTAACTCTCCTCCCGTTTAAGAAAACAATACTCCTTCACCACAACTACACATACTAACTTCAACAGGAGCAGTATTAGGATTTTCAAAAGAACTCAGCATTGACCTATCATAAATGGCCATGGACCAGGTAAAAAAGACTGGATGACCTAGTGCCCAATCTGAACCCCCACAGAAACACATTATTTAAAAGCCTGTGAGCCCCTCAAACTGTTCACCCCACTCTATTCAGAAGAGGACTAGGAGCACACTTACCCTCCCAGGGAATTTCACAGGCTGTTTGTTTTCACTGCTCTCCTATTCTCCTTGGTTTCATTAATTTTGTCTCTTGCCCTCTCTCCCTTTATTTTCACCTCACCTGCATGTCCCTGACTGACTGCTCTTGTCACACACTTAAGCTTGTACCCTGTCTAGTTTATTTCACTTGTTTGGCCCATCAATGGTCTCTGCTGTTGTCATCACACTTCCTAAAAATCGCTCCTCTCCTAGCAGCCCACTGCGCATATGCCTCAACACCCATTTCCCAGCGACTCTACCCTGGCACCTCCTAGGACCCATCTGCTCAAACCCCACACAAAAAATTGCAACTGCCACAGAATGTTCTGGCCTGACCACTCCGCCCCTTCTCCTGTCGCAGGGCCCACAGTCACCCCAGCCTGCTTTGGGAACAACATCTGGGCGAGAGCTGCTGTTAATCTACCTTCACGTCTCTATAGCAAAATGATTCTTTCTGGGTCCTCTCTGCAAACTTCTCAGCCCTGCCCTCCCTTCCACCCTATGCTGCATCTGGAGAATGAAAAGCGGGGGGGGGGGGGGGGGGGGGGGGGGTGTAAATTTTAAGTGACAGGGCTTCAGGGAGCCCTGAGCATGCTGGATATGTCTCTCCAGTCCCTGTAGTTCAGTTATCCCGAATCTCTGTGACTCTGCTCCAGACCCTTGGATCTCTGTCACTTCATTTCCTTGCATTTCTGCACCTTTTACCAGGTATCGCAGCCCCATATTCCTGTAACCTGTATCTCTACCCTACATCCCTGACACCCGTTCCTGTCTTCCTAATTCCCAGCTGAAGCCGCCATATTCCCGTAACCTACATTTCTCTGCCCCCACATCCCTGCCTGTCTCCCCAACACCTCCTTAGGCCTGTCTCCTCTCTTCCTGTATCCTCCACCCATTTTCCTGTAACCTGCATCTCTACCCCTATATCCCTGACACCCCCATAGTCCTGTAACCTACATCTCTTTGCCCCCACATCCCTGCCTGTCTCCTCTCTTCCCACATCCCTGAAACCACCATATTCCTGTGTAACCTCACCTGTATCTCTCTGCTCCCATAACCCTGTCCATCTGCCCAACACCCCCATATCCCTGCCCGTCTCTCCACCACCTCCATATCCCTGTCTCCCATCTTCCCACCTCCTTCACCCTCCACATTGTAACCCCTACTCCTGTCTCCCCATAGCTGTGACACCCCCACGCTCCTGTAACCCCTATTCCTGCCCCTTATGCTTGACACCCCCATACTCCTGTAACCTGAATCTCTATCCCAACCCTACCAGACCCCCACCCCTGTCTTGCAATACCCCCCCACTCCTGTAACCTGTATTTCTCCCCCCCTGTGGGAGACCCCCTATCCCGTCCCCCTCATCGAACCCCCCCACCCCTATCTCCTCATACCCCTGACACCCCCACACTTCTGTAACCTGTATTTCTGCCCCCTATGTGGGACACCCCCATATCCCTATAACCCCTATTTCTGCCCCCAATGTTAGACACGCCCATATCCCTGTCACCTGTATTTCTACCCCCATCCAACCTTCCCAGCCCCCCACCCGTCTCCTCATACCCCTGACTCCCCCACACTCCTGTAACCTCTGTGTCTCCCCCACGTGGGACACCCCCATATCCCTGTCACCTGTATTTCTACCCCCACCCCAACCCTCCCAGCTCCCCACCCGTCGCCTCATACCCCTGACTCCCCCACACTCCTGTAACCTCTGTGTCTCCCCCACGTGGGACACCCCCATATCCCTGTCACCTGTATTTCTACCCCCATCCAACCTTCCCAGCCCCCCACCCGTCTCCTCATACCCCTGACTCCCCCACACTCCTGTAACCTCTGTGTCTCCCCCATACCCCTGTAACCCCTTTTTCTAGCCCCAATGTGGCACACCCCCATATCCCTGTCACTTGTACCTCTGCCCCATCCCAACCCCCGAAGACCCCCCACCCTCCTGTAGCCCCTATTTCCGCCCCCTGTGCTGGCCCCATCCCCTCACAGCCCGCCCCAGGGGCGGGACGAGGCGGCCGAGGGCCGGAGAGGAGCGGGCGGGAAGGCGGGAGCTCCACCTTCAGGGCGGGGCGGTGGCTCGGGGGTCGCTCGGAGCGGAGCGGGAGCGGGGCTGAGGCGGCGGCGGCGGCCATGGCGGACAAGGAAGCGTCGCGCGCCGAGCGCGGGCGGCGGGTGCCTGAGACTTTCAACGGTAGGCGGCGGGCTGAGCGCGCGCACGTCGGGGTCTCGCGGCCCGGGCCGGGGGGCGGGGCTGTGGCGCGCGGCCGTTGGGGCCGTTGGAGCCGTTGGAGGGTCCCGGGCGGTTGAAAATCCCGGGGCTCTCTCCTCCCCCCCGCGCTGCTTGGCAGCGAGTGACCCCGAAAAAAGGCGGCTTTACCGTGCCGGGGTCGCTGCTGCAGACCTCCTCGTTTTGGGTTGAACCGTGAGACGCATGGAAAGGGCGCGAGCCGGGTTAGTCTCCTGCAAACGCAGCCGGAGTCCTGGGGCGCCCTAAAGGCCGCCCCGTTTCCTTGCACATCAGGTTTTGTGGGTTGCAAGCCGTTTCATCAGTTGCATCTGACCAAGTGGTTGGAGCCCGCCAAAGCTTGTGCCCGTAGGAATCGCAAAGGGTGTTTGCAAACTTTTTTCCTCCGGACCCAGTTGGAAAAAATTCATTTATGCCCAGCAATTCCATCGTTGAGCCGTGCGCTCCAGTCTTTTGGCAGTGGCGGCAAGGGGTGCTGTTACCCCACGCCTGAAGCTCTGCCATCCGGTACGGGGTCCCGACCCGAAGTTTGACAGACACTGGTCGATGAGCTGCCACGGGACTCTGGTGTTAGCAGCTTAAAGGTAGAGCCCTGCATGGATACAAACAAGTGGATCTGTATCCAACTGCATCCACAAGCAATGGCCCGCAGATATCCATGTTGTATCCATGGATGCGGATATCCACGGATATCGGCATATTTGCAGGGCTCTAGCTCTGTGCAGATAAAAACGTGGATCCGTATCCAATCTGCATGCCCAAGAAATGGTCTATGGATATCCATGTTGCATCCGCAGATTCAGATATAATGCGGATATCCACATGTTTGCAGGGCTCTAGCTCTGTGTGGATAAAAATATGTGGATCCGTATCCCATCTGCATCCCCAAGAGATGGTCCATGGATATCCATGTTGTATCCGCAGATTCAGATATAATGCGGATATCCACATGTTTGCAGGGCTCTAGCTCTGTGCGGATAAAAATATGTGGATCTGTATCCGATCTGCATCGGCAAGAAATGGCCCACAGATATCCGTATTGTATCCGCGGATGCAGCTATAAGGCGGATATCTGCAGTTATCCATTGATTTGCAGGGCTCTGCTTATCAGTTTGTTCTGCACTATGGCCCAGGAGCGTCGCTGGCGCTGGGCTTACAGGGCTCAAGCACCAGCTCCCAGTACATAAGCCCCGAGTCTTTTTTCAGGCCTTCAGCGCTTCTGATATAGCCAATTGGTGAAGAGAGGGAATTATTCATAAGATTGTTTAATTATAAATATTTATTTAAGCGGCTTGCATAGTGTAAATGTTGGCATTTCTGTTTGTGTTAATCATGGGGCCAGTGCCTTGCTCTGGTATCCAGCTATCACATTCTTTGTTTACTTGGTTATTAATATCTAAGTTCATCACTTTGCCTCTCCTTCCTTTAGGTGTGGCTCTTCAATAAGGTCTAAGTGAATTTCTTTTTGACCTTTTCATAGTCTGAGTTATCAGTCATTCAGAAATTATTGTGTTATTGTGGAGGCAAAGATACTGGCAGGGAATGATTTTTGCCGTAGTAGATGAAGTATTTATACAGCAAATAGATATGACTTATTGTTGTCTGTAATTATTTTAATGCAGTGTAATTTGCCATCATGAAATCCATTCATCACTCCATCCATTAATGCAGAAGGGGTTGTTAATTGCTTGTCAGAGATAGTGTTACTCAGCTCTAACCGGGGAAAAAGTGGAGAAGCTTGCATCAAAGGTCTGTTGCTGGGTCTAAGCGTACAAACATAGCGTCCTTTTGATGAAATGATCGTACCCAAGTGGGTAGGAGAGAATCAGCAATGGTAATAGTTCCCTGGGGACTAGAAGTAACAAGGGAGCAAAGAACAAGACTAACAGTTATCCGTGGATGTGCCCTAGGGGGTTGGATCCTAGGGACAGATACACAATCCTCATCCCTGTACTTTTTTTTTTTTAATGATGTTAATGAAACATGTCAGACTGACATACCTGGCGCATTAAGTCATTTGTCTCAAGTACAGGTACATGGGCAGTGTTAGTACAAGTTTTTCCCCCCACACTGGCTTGCAGTGAGACTCTTAGTTTAGTGGATAGTTCAGTTCTCATTTTTCGGTTCTCCTCATGGCGTTGCTGCTGAGGGGGTAAATTGGTGCGATGGTGGTGGCTTTTATGCTATGGACAGCTCCGTTCTTAGCTGGACTGAGATTGCCAAACTTGCTGTATTATCAAGCAGGGAACTGGAAGTCAGGAGAGCTGAATTCTGTTCTTATCTCTCGTAATTACTTCATGCTTCTGTATCCGCATCTTTTCCAGTAAGTATCTCCAGCGTAAAGTGCCCTGATGCGTTCTGAATAAGTGGGTTAGACAGATGCAAAGTATTATTTTTTTACAGGCCACAATCTCCTCTATAGTAACGGCTTCCAATCATTCCCAGGCTTGGCTGAGGTTGAACTAGTAAGCGTGGAGATGAAAGGCTCTTGTCTTCCTTGCTGATGCTGGCTGTGGTCAGCTCACTCTCTGTAATTCATGGTTTGAGCTCTGCTGGGGTCTTTGCATGGTGGAAGAAGATTGCTTTCCAGCCCATCTCTCAGCAGTCAGACACAACTTGGCTGAATGATATTAGCATGCTTATTTAGATCTTCTAGTCTTTATTCCACAAAATGAAATCCATTATTTTGCATGGGATTCAAATACAAACCATAGCCCAAATAGCCATAGAGTTTCTCTTTGGACCTCAGCCCATAGCACTTAGTATCTATAATAAATTGTTCAGTAAAACATACGAGGAGTCTTGTAGCACTTTTAAAGGCTAAGAAATGTGTTTATTATTGCGTGAGCTTTCAAGGGAGAAAATCCCACTTTGCTTTCAAAGAGTCTGATGAAGTGGGATTTTCTCCTTCGAAAACTCATGCAATGATAAATAAATTTCTTAGTCTTTAAAAGTGCCACAGGACTCCTTGTTTGCTTTGCTGAACTAGACTAACATGGCAACCCCTTTGGAAACTGTTCAGGGTGATGAGATGTCCTGATTTTATAGGGACAGTCCTGATACTCAGGGCTTTTTCTTATATAGGCTCTTATTACTGCTCCTTGCTATCTGATCTGATCATCCTAGTGTTATCTGACCAACCAAGTGCTAAAAACATTCCTTTCCAAAACAACAGTCATCTCTTCAGTCAGTCTTAATTATAGTAGCTGCGCTACCCATTAAAATGCATTTTTACTTGAAGAAAATAACATCACAGAGAGCAAAACTGCATGTATTATTTGGTTCTCTTTCATTATGTTACAAAAAAGGAAGGGAAAAAAAAAATAAAACACAAACTCACTCCTTACACTTTCCAGAGAACACATTTCTTGATGAAATTCCAGGACTTGATTTGTGAAGGACATTGATAATGAAAAACAGGAAATATGGTATGAGATAAGAGTAAATAATAAGCTTCGGATAGCAGCATACAGTGAGAGGTGTTTTGAGTCAAACTGTGTTCACCTCTAGGGCTTTAAAATAAGCACCCAAAGTGTACAGTCAGTTTCAAACTTGCTGCTGTGGCAATGAGACTTTCCAAGAAGAAACATTTCTTTTCTCCAAATCAATGTTGAAGATCAGCTGGTCAGCTTTGCCACATTCAGAGGCAACCACCCAAAGACCTTGAGCCTTCCAACTCTTACTTTGTGTCTAGTCATAAGAACAAGTGATCAGTTACCTGGACGCTCTCGTGTACCATTCACATCTCTTCCACAGGTTAGCTGAGTGGTGCTTGACAAGTCACTTAAAATGAGTGCTGACTCTTTCTGGAAACTTAAACTTTAAATAGCTGTAATCTGGTTTATTTATTTATTTATTTGGTAGCTACAGAGCACTGTATAGTTCCATTGACTATCTGGACTTTTGAATGCTCAGCATTTTGGAAAATTAGACACAAAGTTGGGCACCCAAAAAGTAATGAATGCTTCTGAGAATTTGAGCTTTAAACTTTGTGCCTCATCTCTGTCTGCAAAATGGAGATAGGTTATTGAGTATATTCTTACAGCGGTGTTGTTGAGAGATTTTTGTTATGTTTGCAAGTAGTCTACTGTGAGATCCTTAGATGGAAGATGTGCAGTCAGTTATTGTAACTGCCAACCATTTTGTATTATTTCTGATGTATTTCACATAATTTTTGGCCACTGGTTTGGCTTTCTATTTCCCAGGTGGTGGTCTCTTCTCCTCCCCACCTTGCCCTGATGTTCTCTGATGCACCATTTCAAGATGAAGCTGGTAATTTCATTGTGAATTTAAAAGCCCTTGAGAAAGTTTTAATAGTATTCCATTCCAACCTGTTCTCCTGCATCTAGTATGCCACTTTGATAGCCAGTTGTGTTTTGTGCACACGTGATCCAGAAATGCTAAATTTAGCACACTTTCTTAGAGAAAATCTGGAAACATGAATTGAGACAGGAGATGGTTCAGTGGTGCCTTTGACCAGAGGCTTTGTCAGTTGCCATTGAGTCTACATCTAGGTACTCTTTGGGAAGGTCATGGGAAACTGTTAAAAGAAGTTTCACTCTTAGGGAATCTTTTAAAGGGAAATAGCATGTGTATGTAATTCAATCTAGTGTGCAGATTTTGGACATCAGCACAGCAATGTCCAGAAAATTTACACCATTAAACAGAAATCCACTTTTTACTACACAATATGGTGTGCTCCTTGTAAACAAAATTCCTAATGCAAAAGCCTTGTAGCTGTCTCTTCCTGTCTAAAAGGGATACTGAAATCTGGTGAATTTACTTTGGAAATCATTTTTTTTCACTAATGTACATGTATCATTTTCAGGGCTTTTTGTTCCTCTGTCCCCCTTTTTGGAATGCTGGAATATTTGCGTGAATACAGAATTTCTGTTCCATGAGAGGATCCTTCTTAGATCTCTGAATGCCAACCTGACTTCTTACATGCATTTTCAATCCTATAATTCTATCTACAAAACCCAGTTATGACATCACAAACACAGGATGACTTATTTTTAAATGGGTACTAAGCAGAAGAAGAAGACTGGCTGTTCATGAAACAGATCTTGTTTTCTTGTAGACATCTCTTGTAATAAATGAAAGTAGGGAATTAAAAAAATTATGTTGTTTATAAAATATTTTGAAATATCAGAGGAGGCAGCAGCAGCTGAGTGGGACGTAGACTACTAGGTCTGAAGACCTGTCGTGTTTCCCCAAGCAAGAGGCACAGTGCTGAGACTGGGCACCAGATCTGGCACAATATCAATTTTTTTTGAGATTTTTTTTTTTAATGATTGTAGTGCGGCCATACAGTTGTCCAACCCTGATCACACCTGTCGTGCAGTTAAACAGTCCCTCAGCCAAGCCGAGCGAATCTGAGTCATTCGGCATAGGTCAGATTTGGGGGGATAATTGCAATGTGGACATGTTGAGTGGCCAGATTCTGACATCTGGTTGCTTGATAATTTTGTGCACAGTTGTTCGTCCTTTCCTTGATTGCCAAATTGCAGCAATAGTTTCTGTGTACTCTGTGTCCCTGTTACCCGCAAATGACGTTATTGCTCAGCATTATTGAGCAGCCTGTCAAGGGAATTTTCCTTCATGAAGCTTTCTATTGTGAGCACATTCTTGAACTTGAATTAACTTGTCTTTGGGGTTTCATTCTCGGACAAGGACAGGAGGGGAGACTAGTTGGTTCTTCCTGTGTTCTGAATAGCACTGGATTGTGAAATCCATCCCCCTTCAAGAGCAAGCTACTTACTTGGTCTGAAGCAGACGTTTAGAGACACACTGTCTGTTGACTGGAGAAGGAAACTAAGATTTAAGGCTTCTGTTCATAATTCTTTTACTGACTCATTGTCTGAGGTTGAGCAAATCACTAGGTCAAAGCCTTCATTTTCAAATTTTTGAGACACTTGGAGCCTTGTTTTTTCAGAGGCACTGAGGTGCAGCTCTTACTGATTTTATTTGGTGGTGTGGGTGCTCAGCTTCGAAAAAGCAGGCCCTACTTGTCTAGGGTTATCAGATGTCAGGCAAAAGGAGGACATGTCCTCCTTTTTACCTTCATGTCCTCTGTCCGGCAGGCATTTTAAAAATACATGATTTTGTCTGGCTTTCTATTACAGGGGTTAAAGTATGATGGAATGCCCTGGAACACCCTATTTTTAGGGCAAAGTGTTCCAGGGCTCCCTAAAAACAGAAGACTATTACATTAATACTACATTTTCTCCCTGTGCCCCCTAGTGTCCTCCTTTTCATACTACCCTGTTCTTCTTTCCAGGCTTTGGTATCTGGTAACCCTGTACTTGTCTGAATTTGAGGGTGCTAAATCAATGAATGCTCCTGAAAATGTAGGTTTTAATCTCTCTGCTTCCTCATCTACAAAAGGGACCCATTCTTACCCATAGGCATTGTTCTCTCTAAGCTGTGTGCATGTGAATGCGCGCACAGGTCATGAAACCTGCGCACACAACAAAATAAAGCATGCACAAAAAAATTCAACAGTGCTAATATTAGTGCTCACAAAGAAATTTTCTGCGCACACACAGAAATTTTTTGTGCACACAGCCTACAAAAAATTAGAGGGAACATTGCCTGTAGGCCCTTGTGGGGAAGAGAACAGGGAACATGAATATTAATCCTTTGTGAAGCAGCTGAGTTACTCTGCTACAAGAATAATGTACAAGAAATTATTTTATTAATTGAGTACAGAAAGTAATCATTGTGTATTTCCTGAAGGGAAAGAAATGGGAATCTTCAAATAAAGCTGGTATGTTCTCTGACCACTATTCTTAGAACTTCAGCCTCTAGCTAGCACTGTCCATTGCTTAGTAAGTCCCAGTCCTGTGGACCAGATCGATAAGCTGAGTTTGCATAGAATGGCAGTTAAGTCATGATAAGGACTTTTTGTTTAGAATTAAGCATGAAGCAGCTGGATGTTTGTGAAATTTAGCCAAATCCAGAAGCATGGCCCAAAGAACAGGCTTAGAATTTAGATATTAATGTCTTGAGTTCTGCGTATCTTAACAGACACCTTAGAACGGTGATCTTTAAATGTGATTTCATAATTTATCTCTAGCTGTTACTGCACTGTATGTTAGAAATTTTGTTGCTAAGGATTAGGTTTTTTTTTTTTAAATGGCTCAGAAGCAGGAGTAATGGGAGGGATGAGGTTCAGTGAGGTTGATGGTTTTAATCCCCTAGTACCACTACAGGCTTCTGGGAGAGATCAATTTCTCCTTGGGCTCTCCACAGTTAGCAGCAGAGACTTTTGGCTCCTGGTTGAGAAACTTATCTGGAACGATCAGGAATGTCCTCATCCGCGAGTGTCCATTTTAACTGCCTGCACCTGACAGCTCAGCATCACCCTATCATGCCAGGTGGCAGACTCTTCTCAATCTGTGAACCATTCAGGACTACTAGCTCTTGCTCCTCTTTGCTCCAGGAAACCTTTCTTGTGGAGTGTGGGTGAGAGAGAAAGCAGCAGTTTCACGGCAGAGGACTCATGTATTCCTGCTCTAAAAAGAGGACTTTTCAGCAGGAAAGTGCTGTGTGAGAACATGTCCTTTGCTACGTGGCCAGCCTGTCTCTCCAAGCATTAAGTGTACTTTGTGGAATTTTTTTGTTAGCCTTTCTCAGAGTTCTCCTGTCTTCCCAGGTCTTCGGGTGATTTTGGGGGAGCAGCTGTACCACTTTGCACCTTCTGTCAAGATTCTGTGGTGTAAGACACTAGAATTATTTGCAAGAGCAACTTACTTCTTTCTTGTGCAAATATAGTAATGTATTCCTCTTACTTCTAAATCAGCCTGACAGGCTTGTATGTAAGTTTGTACAATTATTTCACAATCTTTCCTGGAAGACAAACAGGAAATCGATTTGGGTAAAATATTGCAGTGTCTTAAATGTATTTAAACCTTGATATCTTTATGATGTGACCGAGGATTAAAAATACTTCAGTTCTCTGTTTTCATTCATTGTCTCAGATTCAGCTCTCAGGTTCACAAATGCAGCTTAAGTGACTTCAGTGGATGCAAAAGCAGAAGGAAGTCCATAATGTGTCTGACATGGTTTAATTCTAGAGGTGTTCGGCTTTATCCTTGAGGCTATTTCTCATGATAACTTATTACATGGAATGTATAGTTATATCTTTAATTTTAAATAATTTAATAGAACAATGATGCTTCTGTTTTAACTTTTAAAATATCTACATCTCTCCTCCAGAAGAGACCAACGCTGGCCTTGGTGTGTGTGGATGGTTACTCGTGATCTTTTCATTCTTCTTCGTCCTTGTTACCTTCCCAATCTCGATCTGGCTATGCATAAAGGTAACGATGTTCACCTGAATGCTTACTCTGGAGTTTAAAAGATGCAGGATATTTAACAACATTGTCCAGTTCACTTGTTTATTTTTTAAAACATAGCTGTTCCTCATCGTCATTACTTTGACCATAACACATGGTTTACAGCAGTCTTTAATATCTCAACGTATTCAAGCCTAGGCATGCAGGAAGTGCCATGTTTCCGTACTATCAGTCAGAAGGCTAATTTCAATGACTTTTCAGTTACTGCTCTGGAGAAAGGAAGGAGAAAAGGAAAACACTGAAGATTGCAGGGAAAGAGAAAAGTCCCAGATTTTCATCCCTGTCTAAACTGCTTTGGAGGGTCAGAATAATAGCAAGAATAAATGTTAATTTTGGAGTGTCACTGCTTAAATTTATAAGTGGAATGACATGTATTTACAAGGTTGTGTTATCAGTGAATTCCCTGAGCCTAAGGGAAAACCTGAATTTTCAGACCCTGGGGAAACATTAACTTCTGTGTATATTTTGATTTAATCTAAATCCATCATGCATTTTGAATGCATTTTAATTGGGACAGAGGAAATGATAAACCTCATATTAAAAAGAAAAAAACACAACAAAATGTGAAACATTAGAAATGGAAAGATCTATTAGACCAGTGGTTGTTAAACTTATGGTTGAGACCCAATACAGGGTCGCAGGCCCTCAGGTACTGGGTCACTGCATCCCTTGCTTCTACTGCCAAGAGACTGGAGTGCATTGCTCAAAGATGTAATTGTTGAGTCACAGGCATAAATGTTTTTTTTTTTTTTCAACTGGGTCCCGAGGAGAAAAGTTTGAAATCCACTGCATTAGACCGATCTAGTCCATCTGTCCTCACTGCAGCTGTGCTTCTGATAGTGTATTTCCAGTGCTTTTTCCCCTTCCAGGTGACAGAGTTGTCATTTGTACCTCAGAACATTACTCTACTCCCCAAAAGATTAACTCCTTTAAAATAGTTTTCAGCTAGATAATCCCCTTTAGTGTTCAGTGCTTAGAACAACTGGTGTGAGGATGTGAAAAGCATCCATGTTATGTTATACAACTCCAGAGACCACTAAGAGTTGTTATGAATGTATTTGGAAGCCGCGATATTATTTCTAAATTCTAGACAGAGACTCTGTATTACATATCTGATTCCTCATTTCAGATCGTGAAGGAATATGAGCGAGCCATAATTTTCAGACTTGGACGCATCTTAAAGGGGGGAGCAAAAGGACCAGGTCAGTCCTGTGTGTGTGCGCCAGTATGATGATCTGCAAGATGAAAGCACATTGGCACTGTAAAGGCACTTTGTCTTGGAGTTGTTTTTTTTTTAAATGTCCACCACAATGAATGAACGAATTTCTTTGAAATTTAGCTCAAATTGATTTTGGGTAGTCTATCTTAAGCTAAGGTAAATGTTATTTTCTTAGAAAATAATATAGTCCAAAATTACATTATATGTCAGGTCACCTCAGTATAAATTGGAGTTAATTGGTGGTAATTTTCTAAGTAAAACTGAAGACATTTTTATTTCCCTCTCTAGTTTGTTGGTGGAACTGTATGGTCTTTGGCATGTCTTTCAGACTAATTTCAGAAAAACTCCTCTGGTCCATCAAAACAAACAAGGAATCTTGTGGCATTTTTAAAGACTAACAGATTTATTTATCACATGAGCTCCTTGTTTGTTTTGTTGAATTAGACCAACATGGCTATCCCTCTGGAACAACTCTTGTCCAGTAGCTCCAATCATATGTAATGCAGGTATTGTCTTCAACTTCCTTCGTTTATATTAAATAGCTCTTTCTTTATAACAAGATTTGCTGTTCCTCAACCTATTTGGATAGATAGGATTCTGCTCTTCACAGCAGTTGTGATTTCTTTTGGAATATGTTTTACTTTAGGGTGCTCAGAGTCTGAGAGCAAAAGTGCATAATAAATACATAAAATTTTAAATCGTTGTAATTTTGTAGGGAGTAATAAAATTGGAGTTTTGTAGTTGAACCTTAAATGAATTGCATGCTGGTGACGGAGGATTCATGGTGAGTGGTTACAGGCAGTGACTGGTAGAGCTAACTTCCCTGTCTTCTCCCTACAAAGGGAATCTCATCCAGCCCTCCGTGACCTATGCATATTTTACGGAGCAGATGGGAGCAATGAATGAAACAAGCAATCTAATTAAATGAAAGCTTTTTTTTTTTTTTTTTTAACTTAACATATGGTGCAAAGTTTTCAAAAATGCCTAAGTGACTTAAGAGCCTAGGTGCTTTTGAAAAGGGGACTTTTGTTCCTACGTCACTTAGGCACATTTTGTAAACTTTACCTGTGTAGTTTAGAAGTGGTGACAAGAGCTGCCTTAAGGATTATGACATTGCTTTCAGCTATCAAGCCCTGCTGCTGGGAATGAGCAGCAGAAGCTGTATCTTTCTTGGCACGTCATCCCCTTGGTATTGGTCCTTCTGGACTGTTTCCCTATGTCTGGCACATTGGAAGTAAATGAAGACATACACACATCCTGCCCATTGCCACAGAATGTTAATCAATCCTGCCTCCAAGAACTAGCTCCCACAAGCAGTCACTTGGGACCAAATTTTCAAAAGAGCTCAGCTACCTAAGTAAGTTGGATTTTCAGAAGAGCTGACTACCTCACGATGCTTATAGCTCTTGAAAATCCAGCCCTAAGTGAGAATGCTTGACTCTTGAAAATCTGGTCCCTGCTAAGGTCTAAGCCTAATTTAAGATCTGCAGACTGCAATACAAAACCCTGGTGCTAAAACAATCAAATGCTGCCAGGATCCTGGCAAGGATAGCTGCATAGTCCAGACATGTTGAATTAGGATAAGATGATTACAGAGTGCTGCTAAATTCAACTTGTATTAATGGTCCACTGTCTCACTGAATGGGTTTTGTGTACAGGTCTATTCTTCGTCCTGCCCTGCACAGACAGCTTCATCAAGGTGGATATGAGGACAATCTCATTTGATATACCTCCCCAGGAGGTAAGTTTTCCGTTTTCTGTAAGTTGTCGATACTTATTGCCAAATGTAAACAGAATTCAACACACTGTACCCCTTTCTTCTCTTTAAGATTCTCTGAACCCTCTTACTACTTCCTGATTTGCCAGGAGATGCTTTCCAACAAGTTCTCCCCAGCTATTGTTACACTATGTAAAGCTAAGAAAACTTGTTTAATCATTAGGTACTGTCTGGTGGTAAGAAAGCTCTGTAGAAATGCAGTGGATTACCCAAATCTATGGCTTATAGTGTAGGGTTGCCTCTTTGAAGTAAAACTAGTATTTCTCTAACATGGTGAACCTGCAGAATAGGTCAGTTTTGGCAAATTACCTGGGAAGAAACCCTTTAGGAGCATTTCTCAAACAGCTGTGTTGTGATGACTGTAATTGTGCTTGCATTTGACAATTTGCAAGGCAGAGCTTCCGGATGCAATTTGTCTGGTATGTTTGGTCTCTTTTTTTTTTTTTTTAATGCCATTCATCTTACTGCTCATCTTCATTGATGAGTCTGTACAGATGATAACTATCACAGAATGTCTGAAAGGTCAATTGGTTCAAAATCTAATGATCCTCAACCCTAATATGCTTGCAGCCGCTGATGTACCATTATTGAAGTCATCAGTTTTTCAGTTTTCCTTTCAATTCAATTATGTTATGCACATGTTTTCATGGAGAGGGCTGCAATACATTTTCTTTCTCCAAATGTGACTTATTTTAATCCAGGATGATAGTTGTCTCTCTAACTCTTTCCTTGTGATGTTGCTGCTCCAGCAAGCTTGTAACTAATATATTTTGGGGTGTAAGGGCAGCAAGTATTGCTGCGTAAGTAGCTCACATGCTCCTTCCTCCTCCAGGTTCTTTGTCAAAGGCCACTCTCCCCTTGAGGTGGACTCTACTTTTCCCAGGCCTGCATAGCAGCATGTGTTTTATTATCTTAGCAGTAACTAACATTGTAAGCAACCTCATGACTTCAGTTCTGTATATTATTTTCCTGTGCCAGATGATCTCGCTCCTTATGTCACACTTTGTTGTTTCTACCCTTGACTATAAACTCCTTGGAGAAGGCGCAGGGTCTTTTGTTCTCTCATTTACGTGCCAAGCGTGTCTCTTGCACTGCTTACAAGTGTTAAGAACAATAGCCGTAACAGATCCTTAGAGCTTGGCTTGGAAAGTCTCGGCAATGTATTCTTCCCTTCCCACTGCAGTCCAGATTGCTATTCCTGGAATAGAGGTGAACCTATTGTGGGTGTTCAGCAAATCCATGTCTCTCTTAGTTCTCAACAGCCATAAGAAGACCCATAAATCAAGTTGGCGCTAGGCCAGATGAAATGCATTAGGCAAAACTAATTGCTTAAGAAGCCAGGTTATGTGAGTGGCTCCTCACAAGCTTTTCTAGAATAATTGTGAAGAGCTTTTCCCCAGTCTTCCAGTTTACCGGTAGAGCTGAATTCAGTGCTTTTAACAATTAAAAAAGAGTCATAATGCTGCTGCAGTTTGTCCCTGTTCAGAGGGCTCTCGGTCCTGAAAGGATCTGTGAAACCCCTGAAGGGCAAAAGTTATCCTCTTCTTCTCCCTTTGTGTCTTTATAAGGCTGGCTGCTGCCCAGGAAGTGTTCCTTTCAAGCAGCACCATTCTAGCTGCTCTTTTGATCACTGTGGAGGAATCTGAATACAGAACTGTGTGTGACTTGGCAAATTGTAGTATTTTCATTTCTCTTTTAAACCTGTTAAGAACTGATATAAACATTTGGGCCTGAAGAAGACAAAGGGGCTTCTGCCTGAGGGCTAGTTGAGTTACTGTAGGAATGTCTGTAGTTCAGGTTCTATGTATTGGCACAAAAATAGTAGAGAAATTTAAAACCTCGTAACCCAGCCAAAACCAAAACCGTTCAGAAAAGAAAGAGCACAGCTTAACATTGGCTTGGACCTGCCTGTTCCTCTGTATGCACTTTTGCAACACTTGCCCTAAAGAGTAGAATGGAAAAAATCAAAGTCCTTTTTCTGAGCTCAGTATCTGTGGGTGGGGGGAACGAGTTTGAAGGTAGTGGTATAAATTGATCCAGGTTCATTGCCTCTGGGAATGTTGGATTATGCAACATGTAAGGAAGTTATGTCTCCATAATGTCCTATAGAAGTAAGAGTACAAAAAGGATTAGACGTTCATATTCTTATTTGGAAGAAGAGCACCTGCATTTGCACAAATTGGGAAAATATTTGCAAGGATTATCAGTGCTTTGGGAATTAATTGATCAGAAGCTAGGAATCAAGCAGAAATCCCTCTCTATTGTATAAATTTACACAGCAAGGTATCCAGGGGTGGGGAAGGTTACACTTCTCTCCAAAGAAGATGGCATAGACCCTGCCTCAGCAGTGGTCACAGCTAGACTGGATTATGTGACTACTTCTATTTTGTCAGATATGCATTGACTCAAGACACCATCTTGGTTACCTACACTGATGTGGAAATTCCTGTTTGTCAATCAGAGTGAAAATATCACTTCCGTTTTCACTGTCTGGTTATTAAGTAGGTCACCCACTTTGTTTTTGTTTTATAAATTGACGCATGGTCAGGTGCCTTTTATCTGATGAGTGTGGTCTCACAAGTAATGTGCCATGCATGTGAGAATTACACACATCCGTACCTGCTGTGGGATGGCACCCATGACTTCCCTCTCATACAAACATTAAACATGTTCTCTTTCATTATAAATTATTTTGATATTCTGCTTTTTTGCTCTCAAACAGAGAGCAGTCCTTAAACATGTGCAGATGGAATGGTCCAAACTCCTACCTTTGTGTTTGGAAAAAAAACCACCTATGGGCATTAGCAGCCTGCTGAATGTTCTGAGACCTAGCCTGGCTGAAGGACCTGGGGATTTGGGCACTAAACAACATATAGCGCCTCATGCATCGATTCAGTGCATGGTGCTCATGTAAGCTTTTGTCCATTCTCTGTCCTTTCATTTTGCCACTTCATTTGTGACCATTTTTTACTGGCAAAGAATTAGGATGCTGACAGTCATGCTGGTTAGATGAAGTGTCATTTCTGAGCAGAAGGTGCATCAAAGTCTGTTAATGTTTACCCTACATGAGTGGAAAAGATGGGGAAAAATGCTTACAGAACCTAAAGAATATTTAAATGTATAAACCAGGCCTCACTCCAGTAGGCCCATTTTCTTTTGAGAGCATAGTTAGAAATTATTCTGTTTTCTTTTTTGTTCAATTTTGTTCTTTTTTGTTGCTTAATTATTAGACTTCTTACCTCCCTATAGATCCTTACCAAGGACTCTGTGACTGTTAACGTGGATGGAGTGGTTTATTACAAGGTTCAGAATGCCACCCTTGCTGTTGCAAATATCACAAATGCTGATTCAGCCACTCGGCTCCTGGCACAAACCACCCTCAGGAATGTTCTGGGGACCAAGAACCTCTCTCAGATCCTGTCGGACCGAGAAGAAATTGCACACAGCATGCAGGTATGAGCAGTGTTGGGTGCATTGCCTTTCTAATCAGAAAAGCTATATGATAGGGCTGTGAGCACCAGGTGGGTCAGATCTGTACTCCTGTACAGAGACGAGACAGGCATATCCAGGTGAACGTTGGATGTAGGGCTTTGTGTAAAGCTTCTGTAAGAGCTGTTGGGACAATATACACGTATTAAAAGGAGCAAACAAGGCAATTATGGGCTAATGTGTCAATGAGATCTACAGTTTTTGCTTTAAAAGTTGTAGGTGGCAGGGTAAAGAGAAATATTGCAATCCAAAAGAGGCAAAATTCTCTGAAAGGTCCTGGGCTAAGCTGTGAAGACTGCTGCAGAGGGATGCTAAAATCATGTTCATGGACCCTTGAGAAGACCCTCCACAGGCTTGCTGTAGAGAATCTCGGGAGAGAGGAAGGACCACTGTGGCCAAGTTGCCAGCATGGATTGCCCCAGTGTTTCTGGTCTGTCTTGTTATAATGTATAGATGTGACCACCAGCTTGTGCACCTGTATCAACGTTTACAATTTTACTAACATACTGTGGTTCAGTGCTGATGCAACAACCAGCTAAGTGCATGACTGTCCTCAGATCCAAGGAGATGTCCACGTGTTAGTGTTATTTATTGACTCTCAATTCCTTCGTTCTGTCTTTTTTCAAACAAAGATTTTTTTATCCATGATTTTTGTAATGTAGCTAAAAGCTAATTATAGCATATTTGTCCCACCTCTTCTGCAGGCTACACTCGATGAGGCAACGGATGAATGGGGAATTAAGGTGGAACGTGTGGAGATAAAGGACGTGAAGTTACCAATCCAGCTACAGAGAGCAATGGCTGCTGAAGCAGAAGCTGCACGAGAGGCAAGAGCCAAGGTAATAGCTTCAACGTACTTTGTGCTTTCATCATAAACATCACATGGACATCTTTAAGGATGGAGATATTCAGCCAGGATAGCATGGGATATGCAGGGCAAGATTTCAGTAGAGCTGTCTTTGGAAGCCAGCACTCAGCCTGGGTCACACAGTCTGTCTCACTTTTGTAAACCCTGAAATCTGTACCTACTCGCCTACCCCCAAGAACAGATTCTGAGAAACTTCGATAGAAAGTTGCCAAGTTCCAAAGGAGTAGCTGTGTCAGTCCAGTTCAGCAAAACAAGCAAGGAATCCTGTGGCACTTACAGACTAACAAATTTATTTTTTGCATGAACTTTCGTGGGAGAAAATCCCACTTCACCACACTCTTGGAACACACTTCAGAGTGTCTGATGAAGTGGGATTTTCTCCCACAAAAGCTCAGGTGATAAATAAATTTGTTAGTCTTTCAGTGCCACAGGACTCCTTGGTTTTTTTTTTTTTTTCAATAGAATGAAGTCTCAGGACACTGTGTGATCTAGTGGCTGATGTGTGAGCTACTGACTTGCTGTAGCTTTAGGCAAGCCCCTTACACTCTGTCTCAGTTTGGGGGTGGGGGGTATAATGCATTGGAAGAGCACGAGACTAAGTGTTTCTATAGTATTCTGAGTGCCTCTGCATTTTTGTAGCCCCTTAATCAGTCTGGTGATGGTGTGTCTTTTTGTTTGTAATGTACAGTGGGAAAATGTGACGTAAGCTGTAAAGTATTTAAGATCCCTTGAGACTTTTGGTTCTGATATTTGGAATTCAGTCCTGCTGCCAAACTGACTAGCTTTCTCACTGAGGGGACCTTGTGCTCTGGAACTTACTCCCTCTGATGATTTCCTGATCCTCTAGGCCCCTGAAAATGTCACTGAGTTGGCTAGAATATGAAATCACAGGTTCTGTTTTAAGAATTCCAGTCTGAGACAGAAGTTCAGAAGTTTGTCTTTCACTAGTAGGAAAATGTTAATATTCCACTCAGAGCCTTGTCTCATCAGAAAAACAGGTTCATTGTGAAACCCAGTGATGTCCATTTAGGCAAGGGAGCTCTCACCGTAGTCCAGTGGTTCCCATCCAGTGTGCCATGGCAACTCCCAAAGTGTGCTGTGAACATCCTGGAGACCTGGAGTTAAAGTTCCCTCTGTGGAGGGCTGGGAAAAGGCAGGGGTTAAAGTAAGGGGAAGGCAGCGGAACACAGTTCCAGGGCCCCCTATTTTAGGCAGGCAGTGTTCCAGCCCCCCTAAAAATAGTGGAAGGCACCAGAACACGGAGTTCCTTGGGTCCCCCTAAAAATAGCAGAAACAGCCTGAAAGCAGAGTTCTGGTGGTTCCACCTTAAGCCCAGCCAACAGAGAGCTGTGGCAGGCCAGGAGTGTGTGAATCTCCAGCTCAGCCAGCATGCAAAGAGCCCAGGTAAGGGCTTGGGGGGGTGGGGGGCCTGGAGATTGCTACACACACACCTGCTCCGCACAGAGGTGGGGGGGAGTGGATGTGTAGCTGGGGTTGTGGGGTGGCTGTTTGGTTGGGGGAGT
Organism: Podocnemis expansa; assembly: GCA_007922195.1. Taxonomy (NCBI): domain Eukaryota; kingdom Metazoa; phylum Chordata; order Testudines; family Podocnemididae; genus Podocnemis; species Podocnemis expansa. The sequence continues at coordinate 4,347,147 of ML682087.1, forward strand.
GTGTAGCTGAGGGGTGGGGTGGCTCCGGGGGGGTGTAGCTGGGGGCTGGAGGCCTAGTTCTGGGCCCTGCAGTGATGGGAGGGTCCATCACAGGCAGCGGGCACCGGGGGAGGAGAGGACGGGACCCACTGGGGTGGGAGGGAGCAGCAGTGGGGTGAGGATTTGCCCTGGGTGACAGGGAGCCACTGTGGAGAAGGGGGACATTGGGGCTGCACCATGCTCCCCTGCCCTACCTTCCCACTCCCCAGGTTCCCCCCTGTCCCCCCACAACGCCACTCTTGTTCTCCCTTCCTCTCTCCTTTCTTGCCACCCTTGTGCTGTTCCCCACATGGCTGCCCTTGTCCTGTTCTGCCACCCCTGCCCTGCTCTGCTCCCCACACTCACTCCTGCCACTGCATACGACTCCTGACCTCCCGTGTTTCGCCACCCCTGGTCTGCTACCCCACATAGGAGCATTTCCGAAACACTGTGGCGTGGCTCATGAATATTCATAAGTAATTTGAGTTAATTTGAATATTCATGAGTTTTTAATAGTGCTGCGTCTCAAAAAATTTAAAGGTATCATGGTCTACCACAGCAGAGAAAAGATTGGGAACCACTGCCATAGTCCATTTGACACTGTGGAACTTGCATCTGACCTTGGGATACCCTTTTATTTCCTTCTGAATTTTCGCATTCATTTTCTAGTTTATCATCATATGCAGGGGAGAGACTCACCACTAGGGAGATACTTAATGAGAACTCTTGAGACATTTTTATATTTCTGTTTAAAAACTGTTCACACTATCTTTGGTAGGAAAATAAAAATGAGAGCAAATCTGTATTTCATTGGACTTGAGTGCTATGATATATGGAAAGTGAACTTGGGATGGCAACTAGAAAGAGGCTTTGCTTTTAGGCAGTAACTTTTATGTCCTAAAGAATAATTCCTAGACCTGTTTTTGGGTAGCTAAACAATACACAACTGCAAATAATTTGTTAACTTAACCTAATGGCTAAAAGGTTGGGCAACCATTGCAGTAGTAATGAGGGTAGACTAGACCAGTGGTTCCCAACCCTTTTGGATCAAGGGCATCAGGTAGCAGGGTTTTTACAACCCTGAATGGCTATCAGATTCCACCACAGCAACCAGCAGGCCATCCTGCCCCTTCACTGCGGTCAGATGGAAATAGTTCAGTGAGGAAGCTGCCCCCTGCCTGGCTTGTCAGCAGCTACCTTCTGCAGCCAGTGGGAGGGGAGTGGCAGGCCACTTTAAAAGCCCCCACAGAGCACAGGTTGGGAACCACTGCATTACATGTATACACACACCTATTTTGCCCTACTCCAGCGCTAGTACACTATTACTTAACCACACTACCACTCTCATTCCAGAGTGCAGCTTCTGTGGATTTAAAGGGATTTGGTATGGATGCGGAGTCTCAGATCTGGATCCACCAGTGAGATTCCTAACAGTTGAGGTCTAGAATCATGAGTTTTTATGTTGGTTTAGCCGTTTAGTATGTTGCAGTCATCCTAATATTTGGGGACAGCCAATTTATAGCTATCTCTTGGCTTGAACTTCAAAATGAATCATAGGTCATTGAAACACGACGATAAGTTTATTCCCCTCCAATCCATCACGTTCCTCCCAGAGTGTTGCTGTAAAATCAGTTGCTATGCTGCTTTGATTTAGCTTCTAGTAGAAACCATGTTTAATGTATAATCTTGTTGCAGAGCAGTGGATTCAAGTTTAATTGGCCCCTCCTGACTCCTCTGCTTAGGTTTCTGTGCTAGTTTCCACTAATACCCACAAGCAGTGTCTACAGGTGGAGCAGCTGTGTGTGTCATAGTCTCTTCACCTAGGTGCCAAAGGAGCCTGTTTGACAGGGTCCTAGCAGTTGTATCATAAGGTACAAATCTCAAAATGTAGATCAAATATGCAAAAAGAGTGCCCAGAACTTCTGTTTAATGCTCCGTCATTTGAGCTTGACCTTTCTTAACCAAAGAGATTGACACAGTCTGACTAGTCTCCCTTTTAGCACTCTTGTAGACCTGCTTTTTCATGATTTTTCTTCCTTAGGTAATTGCAGCTGAAGGTGAAATGAATGCCTCAAGGGCCCTGAAAGAAGCCTCTACGGTTATTTCTGAGTCCCCTGCTGCACTTCAGCTTCGCTACCTACAGACCCTGACCACCATCGCCGCAGAGAAGAACTCCACCATCGTCTTCCCGCTGCCCATAGATATGCTGCAGGGCATCATGGGTGCAAAGCACTAAACTGGTCAGGATGTAGTGGGAAAGGAATATTCCCCAGCAGGGCTGATTTGTGAAACCAAATTAGCTCCTGGAGCGTAAAGAAATGTTAGCAGGGGGCAGTTTTAAAAGCGCCTTGTGTGTGTGAATGTGACTGATCAAATCCTCTGCAATTTATGTAAACAAAGAGTGCTCTTAATTTAAACCAGATGCTTATTTAAATGTTCCTTTGGGTTACAGGCTTTTTTAACCACACCCACCCACACCCCATTTGCAAATGGTGTAATTGCTTTGTGTGAACAGCTCACATTTGGAAGGGTTGAGGGGTGATCATGCACCCTGGAAGTAGTAACCTCTCATCAGCCAACCCTTGCCACATGCTTTGTGGCCAATAGTCTTGTAAGTTGGAATCACTTGGTAGCCAGACTGCACCTTCAGTTCTGCCCACTTTTGAAGGTAAAAATATTAAAGCTTGGTACCTCTGAAAATCATTGAAGTGGCTTCTGAAATGGTCTTTCCTCTCAGAAGATGCCAGAACCACTGAAATGAAACTTTCCATTCCTTTTCGTCTGTCACTGCGAAAGCTGGGAGCACACTGCAGGTATGGATGCATTGTTTGTACACGCTGTCTAGTGGTCACTGTTCATGGTGTCTATTGGTATTAATTAATGCCTTTTTTTTTTTTAAGCACTCAAAATGTCTCTGGATGTGCCTTTATTTATACATCCTCTTTGTAAAGGAATGTTGCTTTTTTAAAAAATGTTGAGTCTCAATTGTAAACGAGTGGCCTTTTTTGTCTTGATTTTAAATATGCTTGGTAAATAATTCAAAGTGCTAATCTTATTCCTGAGACTTGTATCTCTTGTGAATAAGGCAATTTTAAAGTCTTGTACTTCACTTTTTACAGAAGACTTATATATAGCTTTTCTGTCTGTTAGAGGAAACGGGACTCTTTTTACCTGTTTTCTGCTGAAAAGCAACATTTGACGTTCTTCACTTAGAGCTGTGATTGTGGAGGCTGCATAAACATCTGCAATTTGTCCTGTTAATCATAATGCAGCGTATGTGTGTTACAAATTAAAGTTCTACATTTCACTGATAATGATGCTAGCACAGTTGTATTGTTTTAAAGAATGATTTAGAGAAGAGAAGAGGATTAGCTGTTTGGCCCACTGTTTCAGTCAATTTCCCTTTTTCTGTACTCAATTGGATTGCTTATTTGTAGTTCGGATGCCCTCTGACCCCTTTCTTGTGCAATATTAGATGTGTTGTTTCTTTGATCTGTCCCATTAATATTGCTCTGTGCAGTGCCACTAGTTTTACAAATCTCTGATTTGACTGGAAGTGAACAAACACCACAGAGAAAGCAAACAGGAAATAAATATTCTCATCTCGTGGGTGATTTGTTTCATTTCCCAAATAACCCTGTTACACTGCACTGCAAGGGCTGGAGAAATAAAGTCTGTTCTACTGCAATATCCTCTGTCCCTATGTTTCTCCTCCTTCCCCTCACCCCCAAAAAAGAAAACTAAACCCACAACCTCACACTTTTTTGTTTTGGCACAAAGAAGCAAAAAATGTATTTGGAATAAATAGACTGACAATTTTTCTCTAGTTTAAGCTGGACCCTACAGTCACCATAATGGTTAGAGAGAAAAACATGCTTTTTTTTTTTTAATGAAATGCGCTCCGATGACAGGATTATCACTGGGCGTGACAAATGGCTCCATAGGTGTGTTTGCATGGTATTGCTCTGCCTTCATTCAGTTTCTAAAGACACATTAACATTTAGTGCTGGAATTCCAAGCCTGCTGCTAGCAACAAGTCGATAAACGAAATAGTTTCCTGCAAGGACCTAGAATTAGTTTATTACAAATATCTAAAGCACATGGACCAAACTTCAGTTGCTTCTACAGCATGTTATAAACAAAAGTGAGCCTCACGGTTTTTTTCCTACATTCATATTATGTTCCTACCAATTCAGTTGGTTTCGGCTGTGCCCTACACACACTCAGAAGCACTGAAATACAGGGTTTTTTAAAAAATCCTGTGATTCGCTGCCTAGTCTCTGACTAGTTTTCCTCAGTAACATAACAGCTCAGCACCCAACACAAAGGGCTCACATCTGGCTAATGGGCTTGTGGAAGTGGCACAGGATAGACTTAAAACCCCACCAAACTATTTCAGTTAAACTTGTACTGCTACATAGCTTCTGGTTAGCCCAGCTTTCTTCCAATTAGCTGAAACGAAACAAAACAAATGTGAACGTGTTTAGTCTTGGTATGTTCCATGTAAGCTTTATTGTATCAAATACCGTGTTTAAAGCAACAGCTAGGGGACTTGTCTTGAAGTTCTTTAATTATTGCACAGCTAGTTGGCTATTAAAAACAGTTGCCACGTTAATGTGTCTCCTGCGGGAAGAAGTAGCTCTTGTAGGCAGTGAAGGCACCAGATTTGCTTTATTTAAAAGAGGATCCTCTTTACTTAGGCAGCCAGCTCTGTCATGGCCCTTTCTAGAGGATCAACAGTCCAGTAATCATTGTCCCAGCCCAGGAACCAGCCAGAGAAGGTGGGAGGTTCGAATCCTTGCTTGACGATAGTGATAGAAGTCCTCTTATCTCGATTGGCAGGATCAGTCTCAAGGTACCTTTTAGCTGTAAATACACAAGTAAAATACAGCCCATGAAAATTATTACATCACCTTAGGCTGCAGTCTGAGAAGGAGGCTCTGGAAAAGCTAAATGAACAATAGAGGCAGAATGGCAGGGTGTCTAGTTTGTAAAATGTTTTTTACAACAGGTTCTGCTGCTACGAGGGGTTCATCTAGGGCTATTGGTAGACTGTCCCAGAAGATGCTTTCAGCTACAAGCCAACCAGCTGCAAGTGTTCAACTTAGGAAATAAAATGTTCTTTTCATATGTGCTTTACACGGTTGCCCCACTAGCAAAAATTGCCATTTAAACACCAAAGCTCCATCCTACCCTGCCAGACGCAAAGTGATCATTTCACTCGTACGAGGGACTGAACTTAGCAGTAAGAATAGTTGTTTACCCATTTTAACCTTTTGTCTTTTTTTTTTTTTATAAATTGCATACACGTGTGATAAGACTATATACTGCCCATCTATGCATTTAGACGTAGGGCCTAGCAGGCCATTGGCATAAAATGACAGGGGCTCTCATAGGCTATGTCTACACATGCACTGTTATTTTGAAATAAGTCCTTTCAAAATGACTTATTTCAAAATAAAACCCTTATTTTGAAAGGGCTCATTTCAAAATAAGCAAAACCCCGCAATTGAAACGGCCGTTATTTCGAAAGGGATATTCCGAAATAATGCCAATTGGACCATTGTTTCGAAACAGTTCTTTCAAAACAACAGGTCTACACAGTATTGTTTCGAAAGAACAGGTCTAAACGGCGTTATTTCGAAATATCCCTTTTGAAATAACGGCCGTTTCGAAAACATTGAGGTTTTACTGTTTCGGAACGACGATTCTTATTTCGAAAGGATGGGATCTGTCCTTTCGAAATAGGAAAAACGTCGTGTAGACTTAATTTTTTATTTCAAGTGTTATTTCGAAATAAAAGTGCCATGTAGATGTGCCCATAGTCACAAATAAAATCAGTCATTTACCCTAGAGGGTTAATTTTTTTTAACTGCTAGAATCTGAATGCAGTATATATCAGTGGTTTGCAAGCCATGGGTAGGGACCTGGTAAGGGTCACCAACCCATAGGCACTGGGTTGCAGTGCCTCCTGCTGCCACCACAAGACTGGAATGCTTGCTCAAAGATGTAAATATTGGGCCTAAGCATAACTGATTTTTTTTTTTTTTTTTTTTAAACTGGGGCCTGAAAACCACTGCTCTATATGACAGCCAGTTGCCCTGATTCACAGCTACAGGGAGCCTTCCAGACTCTCATAGCCATACGTGATGCCTTGTAAATGTACAGTACTAATCTGTCAATTTTATGTTGGCACGAGACGTATTTCTCAGCATGTTCAGCCCTCTATTCCAAGTGATCAAACTGGAGGTTAAGTAGAGAACATTTATTTAGGAGGGACATGTGATTGTTACCAGATGTCAAGGATTCAGTCTTTTCCTCTTCATGAGCCTCATTTCCAATCCAGACAAAGATCTATGGATTAAAAAAATCAAACTGCTTCAGCAACAAGCTGCCTCTATCTGAAGTGACAGCAAAGTGTGAAAAAATTCTCAGGGTGCATGCTATGGAACCAGAACAAATCTATACTACTTTGACTGAAATCTATTGCTGGTGAAGTTTAACCAACAGTGTCTGGCCAGTAACCATTCTCTAACATGAGAACAGTTATCAGCTAATCTGACACACAGGAGAATCAGATGGTGTCTGAACTGCAGCTTTAGCCTGACCAGATACAGCACGCCCCACTGCAGATTGCCTTTTGGTTGACCTGGACAAGGCAACCAAGTCATTTTTTTCCTTAAAAGAGACATGGCTGTAATTACTTGTTGAATGCTGACAGTGTGTTCACTCATATACAGAGCAGGCACAGGATCACCCCTTCACGAAGCTTAGACACACAACAGAATGCTGGAATTCACCATTTCCTTCAGTTCATCATCTGACCAAAGGAAGTGGCAGGACCCCAGTTCCATTCCCTACCTTTGGGTTAAAGTTAATATAGTTGAATATCTGATCCATTTTGCTCTGGGTAACTTGGTCCCAAGATGGCAGGGACAGCTATATTATGATTGCGGGGCTCTTGGCTAAAGCGATAGGCACGGTCTTCTCTTCACGTCGCTCCTAGTTAAGTATGTTCAAAGGTACCTGGTCCCATGTGTCAAGAAGCATAACATCATCTGTAGCAAGGTCATCTTGGGTCAGCTCTCCAGGAACCTCTTCAATCTGAAAAGAATGAGGTCGGGGGGGGCGGGGTTAGATACTGCAAAGTAAACCACCCAAGGTCGCATCATATTATGTCACATCTGGAAACTAATCCCTGGCCCTGCTGGTATGCCACTTCAGAATGAGATGTATTGATGATGGGGCCGAAGTGTCAACCCATTGTGGTCATGCGGCCTGGCCCTTTAAGCTTTTTGGGGAATGGGAGGTGTAAAAACTTATCTGTAGTCTGTGTTAAATTATGGCTGTGAAACATGGGCATTCGAACAGTTAATAGTAAAGCAACTACACTTTGAGTTACAGTGTTACGAATTCTGAAAGCATCTGGGTATGCCGCATAACCAATTAAAATCTATTGGTATTTGCAGCACACATTTTAAGAGGCTCAGTAAGTGATGCTTGTTTACAGGCACGGGAAGGGAAACGTAATGGCAGAAGACGACCAGGCAGAATATGATCTTGGCTGGACAATGTGATATCCGGTGGACCAAAAGGTGTATTCAACCACAAAGAGCTTAGCAGAGCCTCATACAGAATGGGCTACCATGGCTGCAAAGTTTTAGTAAGGGACAAACGCCATAAGAAGAGGTGCACAAGGTCCTAGGACATACTGGAAAACAGGTAGCAGATTGGGAGGAAAACCAGTTACTGTCGCTGCAGAGTATGTGGATCATGGCTCCCCTCCTCCCCAGCCAACTGGAATGAACTTTGGCAAGGGGGCCAGCATATAGCCTGCCTCCTCCCCAATAGCAGGGGAAACCTGGTGGAGGAAGGCTGCTGTGACTGCCTGGTGAGGCCTCCAAGCTGGCGATCTAACTGAGGGAAAGGTGTCTGCTGAAGGAGAAGCTGGTTAAGGCGCCACAGCTGACCTAACTCACCACCCAGCTCCCAGGAGAGCAGGGGGGCTCCTGTCTTAGGGAAACAGAGAGCGAAAGCCAGAGGCTGCCAGCAAAGCTGGGAAAGGACCTGCAGAAGTGCCTCAGCAGCTGGTTGGGATGCAGTTGCTTGAGGTGACACGAGCTCTAGAGGGGAACAGTGGCGTCTGCAGCCCTGCAAGGGTCACTGACAAACAGGCAAATGGTAAGAGCAGCTCAGGACCATGACTGTGGATTGGAATGGGCAGTCCTTAGTTGCCTAACCTAGGGTTCCTGAGCTGGAACCTAGTAGAGAAGGTAGATGTCTCCTTCTCCCCTGTAAGAAAGTGGAGCCCATAAGGTTAGCTCAGCCTTTATTGTTTACTGCATTTAGCCATAACACAAGAAACCTACAGGCCTGTGTCCTGTAAGACAGTAGCGTAGCAAGTTAACAGAGGTGGCATCAGCTAGAGTACACCTATGATTTTGGGGAAGTAGGGATAGTTTGCTTTACAGCAGAAACTGAAAGCTTCAATTAAGTGGCAATTAATTCAAGACCATGGAATTGATAACCACAGATTTGCTTGATGAGAGGTGACAAATATGATACTGAGCTAAAGTGCATTAATATGTGTTAACCTATAGATATCTGGTGCCAATGTTGTGATCATTTTCTGTAACTCTGGGGGGACTGAACTGAGAGAAAATGTGGCCAGAGGCCAGACCACAGAAGCTGGAAACCTCTAGCACTAGTGTGATGGATGTAGGGAGAGGCTAGAGCAGGTGTTGCATCACGGCAGGGAGAAGTGCTCTGGTGGTGGGAGTGCCCCATGACAAGATGCATGAGTCATAAGGCAGGGGGAATTTGCATGACGCCTGACCACACCATACCTAAAAAGGCCAGTTTCAGCAGCCTGTTTCTTTCACAGAAACAAAAGTTCTTTCACCGTTTGCTCCAGTAAACAACAGCGTTTGAGGTACGGGGCTGCTTAGTTATTCAACCACACTCAGAACTTTTAATACGGTGCAGGCTGGTGTTCCAGCCAAAGTCACCTGACTGCTGCTATCAAGAAAAGGAGACCTAGCTTAATGCTCCAGAGATTTGGTGTAGTGGGAACAAGAGTTGAGAGCTTGCTGTTTCATTGCAGCTGAGTGGTGCCAACTCTCCCCTTCTGCAGCCGCTGCTGGGGAGCAGCATGGAGGCAGACCAGTAGCCAATTGCTGGGCTGAGATGGCCTCTGGACAGGAAGTCAATGGGTTTCCTCCAGTCATTCCCAAGCACTGGCTATCTGAGTCATTACAAAATGCTGCCCAGTCCCCCAAACACTCACAATGAAGCGTCCACTCTTGTTTGAGCAGGCGAAGAGGCGAGGGGGGTGAACATCCATCTTCTTGTCCTTCAGCCGGGGCGAGGTGCGATACGCTGCTTTCCCACCCAGTGCTTCCCAGAAGCTATCTGCAAGAGAGGATCATGCTGACATTCCTCCCACGTCCACCCACCACCACGGCACTAGGCAGCTACCCACACTGGGACCCTGCTAATCCTCTTTGCTTATCTGAGACTTGAGGGTCCAGAGGGACACACTGCTCACACACAGTCCTGCAAGGAGCGTTCTCTCTTCCGATGCCTATAGCAAAAATCCCTAGTGGCTCCTGGACAACAGGAGTGGAATGAAGTGCCTTGGTGTTAGCAGATCGTGCCTGTTCAAGGCGCCAGGCTATGCCCAAGAGCTTATCTTGGGGCTGCAGAAGTGGGGGCGGGGAAGGACGCCTCCTGTGCTCCCTGTAAAGTGCTTTATAAAATTAGCCCATCAAAAATACATCCCTTGCCAACTCCAGCCTGCAGTGAACCACAGACAGAACCTGGCCAGGCACTCCACTGTCTTAGGCAGTGATGCTGTTCCAGAGACACTGCTGACCCTGAAAATGTCGGTGCGGGAATCAGCTACATGCAGCAAGGAAGCTACAGCCGCCTGGAGAACTGCAACGGGGAACGGGATCCTTGACGTGGGAGGAAAGTGCCACAGACACAGCAGTAGCATGACGTACAGCACATGACATCCCCAGCTTCCTGCCTGCACCTTGACCAGGTGTCACAAGGCTGGAATATTTTCTCTCAGCAATGGGTGGGGTTGCCTTTGTCTCTTACTCAATCTCTGGCTGTTTAGAATTGGCTCCAGCCATGACTCTCCTCTAGTGATGACGCAGTGACATTAACTTGGAGAAAAAGTCAGCACCATCCTCATCTAGGGACCACAGCTACCAAAAGCATGGGGGAGCGGGGGAAGTCAGTCTCTGGCAGCAATGAGCTACCCGGGATGGAGCCAAGCAAATATTTAGCCCCCTGCCTTCTCAAGTGACCCTACTACTTGCAGTGGCTGCTCAGTGGGTCTCCAGAGTAATCGCCCCTCTTGTGTGTGCAATTTTAAAACCTCTTCCACCCCCGTGGCCTCAGATTTAGCTGGGATAGGCACCTGAACTTGGATACCTCTTGCCACGTGGTTGTGGCAGACCCTTGTCTTGTTAAAGGCAGAGCCCAGAAACAGTGATGGGGTTTTCTGGCCAGGTTCCTAACTCTCTAGGGTGGGCCAGGCAGTTTCCCATCCAACTGTGAGCTGACATCAGGCCCACCCCCTGCAGCACCTGGTGGCAGCATGAATTTCTTTGCCATGGCTGCTCTGCTCCACTCGCAGCCACCAACTGCGAGTGGAGAAATTCACGTCGCTGCCCCGGCCCACAATGCTGCACTAACCCAGAGGTAGAACCGCTAGTTACCTCTGACTGGCCTTGATAACTAACCAATGGGCAACCACCAAGGAGAACAAGAAATAGCAGCTACCACATTAGGAATCGGACAGGCCCAGCCATGACTCCCTCACCTGGCTCGCTGCCCTCGGCGATCTGTACTGGGCGAGCTCCCAGAATCTTCAGCAGCTCCTGTGCCCCTGATATTTCAGTGTTGCTGGCTGCCTGGCCAACCCAAAGATAGGCAGCGGAGGGAGTTTTTAGGACAAATGCATCGTTGGAGTTCAGTTCACTGGCAACGGGATCCAGCTGGAAAGCAACAGTATGGCAGATGTCAAACGGATCGGAAGTTTCAACACTAACCGTTAGTTAATGATGAGGATTGGCAGTCATGGCACTTCTGAACAAGCTTCAACCAGGCCCCCTGCAATCACCTGTGACTAAGAAATAAAACTCACTCAGCAAGTTGGCAGTCGAATTGCTCAAGTGGAAAGACCCTACACAAGCATGGAAAGAGTAAACAGGGGTGTATACGTGTGTGCACGCTGGATGACCTGCAGCAAGAATGGGTAGGGCTGGGATCCTGCCAGATCGCACAAACGACAACAGGATATTTAAATACTTGGAGGGGAAACCTCTGAGAACAAAGTCCATGTTGCTGGCATGCGTGATTCTGTAGTTGTCATTTTTCCCCTGGGTCAGGACTGAACCAAACCCCGGCATGGAGCTAGGAGGCACAAAATATTTATGACTAATGAGCAAGATTTGTGTTTGATTTTTTGTAAGAATGGGGAGATGAACCCATGTCCTGACTTAAGGTCTATTTGGACATCACAAGGGTGAGCAAACATTTTGGCCTGAAGGCCACATCTGCTGTACAGTGGGCCACATGTGGTGGCAGAGCGGCAGGAGTGGGGCTTATTAAATAAACACATACTAAATAAATAAATAAATTAACAAAACAGTATTTTATTTATACACATAAATAAAATAAATGAAAACAGGGGTGGAGCTGGGAGGGAGGAGTGGCCGCCATGCTCCAGCCAGGACACTGCTGGACCCTGCACTCTGGCCAGGGCAGGATGCCACTGGCCTTACGCAGGAGGAAAGTCTGGAGCTGGGAGGAAAAAGCAGAATCCGCACTCCTATGAGGATGCTGCTGGGCCCTGGCAGGGAGTGGTCGCTGTGCTCCATTTAGGGTAGGGGCTGGCAAGGCCCATGTGGGACTGGGAGGGAAGAGCAGCAGCCATGCTCCAAGCCACCAGCCACACCCAGCTGGTGGGCCAGAAGACAGGCTCAGGTGGGCCGTATCCAGACCACAGGCTGTAGTTTGTCCCCCGCTGGGATACAAAATACTTGTCACTTCCTACCCTTCAGTGTTAGGGACCATTGTTGTCTGCTGTTGAACCAACTGCTGCAGCCCATCTCAGGGTGAAAGTCTCACTCTAGGTTAGTTTGCAAAGTCCTTTGGGAACTTTGGAGAAATGCCCTTTAACAACATAGACTGGGATTAATAAAGCCATGGGAACCTGGTAATTATTACTATTTACCCATGGGAAAAGAGGAAGCGCTCAATAGTTATCTAAACTCCAAAGTTTGTTTCAAGTTTGCACAAGTGCCATTGAACGTTTAAGAAGTTCCAAAGGGGGAGCTGTGTTAGTCTAGTTCCGCAAAACAAACAAGGCATCCTGTGGCACTTTTAGGCTATGTCTACACCTAAAACCTTAGTTTGGACTTTCTTAGTCTGAACTAAGTAGTTTGAAGTTAGTTCAAACTAAACGTGTGTTTTTTCAGTTCGAACCAACCACCCTTTTTTTAGTTCAAACTAATTTTTTAGTTTGAACTAGAAAAGCGCAACTAGTTCAAGCTAACTGCTAGCTCGAACTTAATGTAGTTCAAATTACCATGGCTACATCATGCCAGTTCGAACTAAATTTTGAAATAAGTTCAAACTAAGCAGTTAGTTCAGACTAACCAGCTGAACGAACTAGTTCAAACTAAGCACTAAAAACTTTGTAGTTCGAACTACGCAAAGCCTAGTGTAGACAGGGCTTAAATTAGTTTCAATTAAGGCTCCTTAATTCGAACTAATCTGCTAGTGTAGACATACCCTTAAAGACTAACAAAATTATTTATTGCTTGAGCTTTCATCTTCAAAGTGGCATTTTCTCCCGCAAAAGCTCAAGCAATAAATAAATTTGTTAGTCTTTAAAAGTGCCACAGGACTCCTTGTTTGAAAGTTTAACATGGCCTTGCCTCTGCCTCCAGGGGGAAGGTGACGGGACAAGAAATACAATACCACGTTTCCAACTGCTGACTGTGAACCCAGTGTTTGGGGTTAGCTGGCTTTTCCATCACGTACCTCCACTGCTCTGGTGGCTCCGGATGTGCTGGACCGGACCTGGAAGAGTCGTGTTGCAGCAGGTGCCGTCTGGCCTCCATCCCTGGAAGTTCCACCTTTGTAGACAATCAAAGGTTTCCCACCAAACATGCTCATCAGATGAGCTGGCTCTTTTCCCTGCACCACTCGTTTCTGGTGGGAAGGAAACGCAGAGTCACATCAGAGGTGATGCAAAGCTGCCTAGGATTCCCAAACAAGCTGCTCCTTTTCTGCCATGTCTCAAACCCGTGCTACCCTCAGAGCATGAACCCCTAGGGGCAGAGAACCAAACCACGGCTTCTCTCAAAAACTGGCCTGGGGCAAATTAGGCCCTGAAGATTGCTTATCAGAGACCTCTCATGCGGCAGCCTGACCTGACTAGCTGCAATAAAAACAGCTGTTAAGAGTGCAAGGGGCCTCTAAGCTACTCAGCTGAGCAATCAGTGGGGCCAGGGCCATCGGCTGTAGATGCAGCCCCCTGTCACGTGCCAGAAACCACCTGAAAAGGCAGCTTCTTGCGCAGCACCTGGAGCACAAGCCTCTAGGAATCGGGGACTCAACCAGCCATAATGGAGAGCGCAGCGGCCAAAAGCTGCATCAACAACTTTGATGGTTTTGGGGCTACTGGTTTCTCTCGGCAAAAGCTTCCCCAAGCAGCTATGGAAGGGCAGGGTGTGCAAGGGCAGATGCACATTGCTGGAGGCTGATTGCAAAGAACTGCCTGGGAAAATGATTTTGCAAAAGGCCCTGTTGCCATTCAGTATCGTAAGAGGAAACTAACCCTCACCGTACCTGTAACATTTGCTATGAGGAAGATTCTGAAACCATTCTGGGATGGACGTAAGACCCCAGGTCTCCTTTAGAGGTATGAGAAATCCATGAACCACGCGCTTGGGGATGTAGTGAGTGGTGACACCCCCCCCCCAAGACGAACAAGCTGCATCTCTGAAGGGTCCTACTAACAGTAATAGCTCTGTCACTTTCTTGGGCCTCTCAGACCTTTAGAGAAGGGGCCTCGGAGGCTTGTGAAATCCTACTGGTATGCTGCTTTCACAGCCTTTATAATCCTTCAACAGCGCTTCTGTACTATAGTGATATTCACTTTAGAAGGCCAAACAGAGTTACAGGAGAGAGAGAGAGAGATGTCTAACTTGCTGGACTGGGCTTTTGCTCCGTCTCCAAAAGATATGACCCTTCTGGACAGTTAAACTCAATGGTGGGTCCAGCTTAGAAACCTTGGTGGATTCCTTTGGCTCTTGGGAACTCTTTGCCTTTTTCTCCCACTTGTTTTTACCCCCTGGTGCCAGATGCTCTCCTCTCACTCTTTTTTCCCCACCCCCCTTTCGCTTTGATTTTTAAACACAGCCAAGAATAAAAACAGAAGTTAAGCTGACCTTGGATATTTGCATTTCAGGTCAGTGCAGCTGGCTATGGTAAGGGAAGCTAAATATACCCAGTTTTTTCTCTCCTCACTGCCAACAAGCAGTGCTAGCTCCCAACACTTCATACCCACTGTCATGATGTGAATGAAGTTTGTTTGCCCAAGTTTTACAAATGGTCAGACACCAGGACTGTGTCCCTCACTGGAGTGGGGTGCAGGAAATGGCCTGGCCTTGCTGGTAGTTACAGTTTTATCTACCTGCACTGGGGTGCCTCCCAGCTCTTCATCCAGCTGGACAGTGAGGAAGGCAGAGGTTGCAATTTCATCCTGGGAGGAACTGGCACCCTGCCTGAAAAAGAGACAACAAAATCTAAGAGCCTTGACCTCTGGCTGCAGTGAAATTTCCCAAGCCCTGGAGGTTTCAGGAAAAGACAAGGGACTCCTGGCTGCTAACCAGCTTGCACAGCATTTCATGGATAGGCGTGGAGGGAAAGCCCCAATATACGAGCAGTGAAACAACAGCATGATGAGCCAAGGAAATGGACACCTTTTCAAAGTGAGTAGGGAGTGCTAAATATCCCACACCCAGCCCTGTGGTATCTGAGTTAACAACACAGCTGCCTTGGCTATTAGCTGGAGCCACAACACTCAACCTCCGTGTTGCAAACACACCCTTAAGATTTCAGTTACACAGCTCAGAAGGCTGTGTTAGCCACATGCAAAAGCCATCTTCCCGGCCGCGGCTGCTGCTTTCTCTGTCCCACTGGGGAGATTTTCTGGAGGCCCCATCCACTGTACGTGTGACTCCTTTTGTATGTTAATGTCTGGCACAGATCACTTTCTGCTGTGCTCTTAGCAAAACATCTCCCTACTATCCACCTACAGGCATTAGGCCTGCAGCAGGGGCCTCTCCAAGGAGAAATTTCCTGGGACTGAGCAGCAGCCTGCAATGACACAATTTTACAGCCACAGACTCCAGGCCTAGAAAGTTACAGTACAGACTGTTTGGTGTCTGGCTCCACTCCAGGAAAAACCCTCTTACCAAGTGTAGATAATCTGGCCAGTTTTCCCACCATGCTTGTACTCGTATAAGATAATATAGCTGTCCCCTCCGTAGAACTGGCCATACTGTGAAGGATCCACAGGCACTTTATCAGAACCTTCTATTCTCCAGATCTACAAAAACAGCAGCAGGAAGAGGGAAGGTAAATACCCCAAAGCAGGAAACGTGAACAGAACAAATTGAGCTACATAAACAACAGCCTCCCCCACCACCCAACGCCCGCCCTCCGTTTCCTTCACATATTTACCCTGCTACAAGCCATGGCCCTGCAGTGCCACCTCCTGGGGAAAGGCAGGTAAAAGAACAAGGAGTTGTGTGGCACTTTAAGACTAACAGATTTATTTTTTGCATGAGCTTTCGTGGGAGAAGATCCCACTTCCTCAGATGCTTCGAAGATGGGTGAACTTACAGAAAGGAATGAAACTAAATGCAAGGGGGTGTAAAACATAGGATCAGCTCATAAAGTAACAGCAAATCAGAGCACCACCAGCTGGCGACATACAAAATTGTGCAAAACCATTCTAGAGAGGCCCAGAATCAAGGCCAAATTTGCCCGGTTTCATCACAAACCCCAAACCTTGGCCTGGACCACCAGACAATCCAGGGTGCCCAAGGTGTCAATACCAATTCTGTTGCCCTTTTGGTGGTATCCAAAAATTTTTCCAGTTCACGGCAATAAGGAGCCGCACTTTCAGCCTGACCAGCCCCTCATACGTCCAAAGGAGCCAGCATTAGCCAGGACCTTTTTTTCATTGAGAACTGGGATTGTGCAGTGGGGAGAAGAGCTTGCTTGGCCCTTCTGAACACCACCTCACCACAAATCCAGGAGCCCAGGTGGAGAAAAAAGAAGCTATTTTGGGTGGTGCCCTTGCACTCCCAGAACACCACCCACCCCACCTCTCATGCCAGGACACAGACAATAGAAGAACCAGAGGAGACACA
Source organism: Podocnemis expansa (assembly GCA_007922195.1). Lineage (NCBI taxonomy): Eukaryota > Metazoa > Chordata > Testudines > Podocnemididae > Podocnemis > Podocnemis expansa. The sequence continues at coordinate 4,363,631 of ML682087.1, forward strand.
AACTGGCCCAAAGGGATCCTGGTGCCTCCACATGCTCTCCACTCTACCTGTTTCTTCCCAGAGCCATCATCCTCCATGTTGTGCTGGGCAGCCATGGCCGTGGAGCTGTGCAGCGTGGAGGCATCGAAAGGCACCTTCTCCACATGGGCAATGTGGCCGGAGATATAGGCCGTGCCCAGCCCCTCCGTCTGGTCCTTCTCCCGCCAGTTCTTGAAGAACTGCTTGAACAAGGGTGTCTCACCACTCTCAGGCAGGACTTGGATCTGAAAAGAGGGAGCCAGCCCATCAGGGGCAGTCTTGTCCTGAGTTCAGTGGGGCTGCCATTCTAGCCAATCCCAGTGGTAACATGGGCAGTGGTATGGAGCCGTATAAATCCCTGAGATGACTGCACAGCTCAGACTGCAGCTGCTCCAAGCAGGCATTCAGTCTCAAAGAGCAACCAGAGGGCAGTGCTGACCTGGGAGGTTGGAAACCTGCAGCCAGCTAGACAACCCAGAGATGCCCACAGGTCTCACTGGCCTCACAAGAGCAGACGTGGCAATCCTTCCCTTCCATTATCTCCAGGTCAGAGTGCTGTCCTACGCACCACTCACTGCTTGGCACTCACAGCCACAGGGACCACTGGCTGTGAAGCATCAATTTGCACCAAGCCAACATGTCTATTCAAGCCTGTTTTAAGACCAAATGTACCTGGAAAGTTTGTACTAGCAAAATAAAACCATGGACCACCAGCAGGCGATCCACTGGCTTCCGCAGCTCAGTGACACTGGGAGAGGAGGAATCTCTCTGAAGGAAATCCCACTGAAGCCACAGGGCAAATCATCCCATGGGGGGAGCTCTCCTTCAGCATCCAATTACACGGGATGGGAACAGTTTGGAGTCCTTTCTGGGTGGTTTCCCTTTGTTTCTCCTGTTGTCCCTCCTGCAGCCTGTCCTACCACCCTGGGTCTCTAACTGAGGAGTTTGAGGTGAACCCTCAGTGATGTCAGAGAGCTGCCCAGAGACACGGCGTGCAGTCCTCCGAGCCTCTGTTGCTCACCTGGGTGTGTTTGGGGTAGTTCATCTTGGAGATGAATTCTGAGGCAGTTTTCAGGGCTGCCTTCTTCTCTTCTGAGTTGGCCCTCTTGCCTTTAATTGCAAACAAAGAAGATGATTGTTAAAAACACCCCGATTAAAAACAGAACCCATATCTTTGATTTCCTTCTTGCCCAGAGTGGAAAGTGAGTCACCCAACCCACAAGTCAAGCCCTTTCCATGGCTGGACTCAAGTAGCCTCCAGGAGAAAAGTCCTCTATGATTTACTGAACAATTAGGGTCACCTGGTGCATCTCATTAAACCAATTCCCTGTCAATGCTGGGCACCTCGGGTCTTGGAGCTCCCCACTGTCTCCGGTTCTGACTGTAGTGTCCACCAGTCTAGTCTCCTGATGGCTGTAGCACTAGGGTCTAATTCTGGTGGCCAGGCTGTGAGTGGTAAAGTTGATGGACTGTGACGTACCAGCAACCAGCCCTGTGGTCTGGTGGTCCCTTCTGGCCTTGAACTTGGACTCTAAAAGCCCCACCCTGCAGCATTTGGCCCAGTGTCAGAATCTAAACACCACGTTACACTACCCTGCCCCTCCTCTTGCACTTCCCACTCACCCGTGAGCCACAGCCCAGAGCCCAGGGTCCAATGTTTGTATGCTCCGATAGGCCACCAGAGGGCATCAGCCCCTAGGCCACGGATCCGCCACTGACTACACCCTGCCTTGCAGTCGCCAAGAGAGTGGTCAAACAGCATTGCAAAAGACTCTCCCTGCGGCTCATGCAGAGGGAGGAGGAATCATTCCCACACAAGTGTCCCAGCTGCCACCTTGAAGCTGGGACCAAGAATCCAACCTGGATCCCACAAGGCTGCCTCTATCTACGTCCCCTCCATGGCACCTTTCCAAATGAAGATCTTCCCATCAGAGCCATGGTCCAGAATGAAGCAGTCCTCCGTATTCAGTGCAGCCTGGGAGAACGGATTCTCATCTGCCACCAGGGAGACTACCATATTTCCTGCCCCATTGGAGACCTGGGATAATGCAACACGAGGACCAGTTCAGAGATGCTGCGTGGAACCAGGAGGCCTTCTCCACTCAGCGTCCCATATCTACATGTAGTAATCAGATGCAAATGTTATAATTTGGTCGCTTTTGTGCCTACTGTCCTCCAGACATGACACTCTTGCTACAGCTGCGATGTGATACAAAGGGGTTGTCTGCCTCAAGGACTTCATGAACTTTTCTCACCACTTTAGTTTCCCAGGAGGCTACAGAAACAGCAGCCCATTTCTCTACCGTCCTCAGTCCAAACATGGCCCAAGAGACTGGTTCAACAGAACCGTTCTATAGCCTAAGGACTAGAAAGGGCTATTTTGGCATCCCAACGACTATCCACGTTAATGCACTTGGTGGACTCCAGCTCTATAGTTGCAAATGGACAAGGTTGACATCACAAAACTACACCAGGCTTGTTAGTCAATCACCCCAGAGGAACGGCTAAGGACTGAGTGGGTCATCTTCTCTTCTTGCCCCTTGAACTGGTGCCTTCAGGGCAAGGCTAAAGGACTGGTGAGACCCCGTGGGACAGTCCGCCCATGCTTTGGATACAGAGCATTGAATCTCCAAAGCTATCGAGACAGCATACACGATGGGGACAGAGGAGTTAACAGAGTCTAGGTCCTAAGTTCGTTGATTCTACTTCAATGGTTCCATGACTGTGGTTCGTGATCCCAAATGTGGCCACACCATCAGCAGATAGGATCAAAGCAATCTCTAGTATGCAAAGGATGCCATTTTACTCTACAGAGCATGATCTTGCACATGCAGGGCATAAGAAGTCACAGTGTGCAAACAAAATAGTATCTCCAAGCTGTCCAGGGTCCTGGCAGGAAAGAATTCATTAAAATGGAGCTGTGATGATAAATTAGGGAACTCTTGTTCTACTTCATTCCTGAGATCTCCCTGGCAGGACACTAGAGAGTTCCCACATCACCTTCTAAATACAGCAACTATGCTGATTTATTTCACATTACTTCATTCTCTCACTGACAACTGCAAGCTTGGCAGGTTTATCACAATGGACTGGCACGTGCAACACATCACATCAGTTCCTAAAAATCTCAGCTGCCACGCGGGAGTCAGTAAGATCTGGTCAAGGCAATAAAGGGACTGTGGCTACTTAGTTGTGGTGCCACCAATCAGAAGTCTTACATCAATGTGCTTTGCTTTGCTCTGCCTTGTTTTGCAAAGCTTGCTGGAGATTTTTAAGAACAGGTAGATGAACACCTGCCAGCGATGAGTTAGTCCCACCTCGGCACAGCCAGCTGGACTAAGTGACCTCTCGAGCCCTTCATTTCATAGATCCTGTGATTTCACCCTTTGCAGAGTTCCTCTGTCAGGAACAATCTGTTTCTTCTTACCTTATATAGCTTAGCCAGCTTTCTATTGGCTGCATCAGTTTTGAGCTCATCAGAGGCTCCTTCAGGCAGATCAGGCTTAGGTCCCAGAACCTGGGAGAGAGAAAAACAATCTGCTAATTATGCATGTTGATCCAAGAGAAATTCTGATCCCCAGATGCTCTGACCATTAAAACACATACACACACCCATGAGAAAATTAGAGTCAACAACTTCAAAACTGAGATGTTGCAATCTCCAAACCAGGTTGGATGCCCACTGTTATCTGTCCCTTGCACCACAGAACAGTTAGCAAGCATTACACTAGTTCTGTGCACTTGGCTAGACCCTTTCCGCTGAGGACCTCAAAGCACTTTACACACATTACCTAATTTTTACACTGTGGCGCAGGGAGCAGACAGACAGCAGGGACATATGACCTGTCCAAGGCCACACAGCAAGTCGGTGGCAATGTCAGAATTTCACCCGGACGTTGTGACCCCCCAAGCCTCTGCTGTAGCCATTTCACTGCACTTGCCCTGCTGATGCTACCTACCTACACTCTCTACTGCACACAGGCATGCAGCCAGCCTTTCATCCACATGTCACTCATCACCCACTGAGCTGAGCACCCAGAGAGGACTTTGCCTCGTGTGTCAATAAAATACAAAGAAAGTAACCTCCAGCATTTGTTCCCGTTCTGACCCTTCCTCCACGACACAGACTTTGCCGCGGCCGCTCCGCTCATTATCCCGGATCCCCTTGGCCACCTGTGTGGCCTTCAGTCGTTCAAAGCGATTGCTCTTGGAGCCGCACCACTGGTGAATGTCCTGCAGGGCACAGAGAGTATGGCATTTCAGGGAGGCAGCACAATGCAAAGAACACACCAGCAGCGTGGTTAATCTGCCTGACCTAAGCAGCAGCTGTGCAGTAGGGCCTTGATGAGGGGCTTGTCGTCCAGGTAGGACCGGGCAGCCAGCAGCAGCAGTAGTTGGCGAGGGGTTGGGATTGGGAAGTGTGGACCCAGGGGTCTGGAGTCCCACAGCTCACAATAGGAGACCTAACCAATCCGCTGTGCTGTCTGCAAAATCACTGGTGACTGGGGGTAGCCTAGCACAGCTTAACACAGAGTAAGAAGAAAACTAATGGCCTGCGGAGACTACCCACACTCCCTGGCGGTTCACTGAACACGTGTTTAGCCAGTGGACTTACGGTGCCCAGATCAAGAATGAAACAGTCTCCATTGTTGAAACTGTCCCAGCTCACAGGGACCTCGGTAGCTCGAACCACTCGTTTGCCTTTGATCTGAAGGAGTCTTTGGACTGTCACCTCATTGGGAACCACATGCTTGAAACCAGAAGCCACCCCGCCAGCCTGAAAGAAGAAAGGAGAAGGTAACTCCTACTCACATTCGTGCTCTGAAGGAAAGGAGTCTGAGGCCGGGTTGTGTCTGTGTCAGAGGCTCGCACCTCCCCAGGGACAGGGCAAGCCTGACTGTCTCCACATACACTGCATCGTTCATCAGGGTGATTCCCAGAGCATCTTCTCCAACAAACCCAGGGAGACTGATGCAAAGGATAGTGGGATGCACACTAGATGCATAGAGCAAATCCCTGAATATGAACATAAAGGGAGTGAGCAGGAAATGAAGGAGGCCTGGCTGCTGTTGTATCTTTACTGCACTGTGCGTATTAGGGTAACCTGCCCTTTTGCCTACTCCCTGTTACCCAAACCACACCATTCTTCTCACTGCTGCTAAAGAGAAAGTGTGAACAGACAACAAAGTGAATTCAAATGAGGAAGTTACTAAGACTATACACCAGGAACAGACTCTCACTTCCTGACACCCAACGCCTTGCTCTAACCACTAAACTATGCTGCCTCCCTCTGAACAGTCTGGTTTTGGACAACACATTCTTTCACTCTTCACACAGTGAGAAAATCAACTTTTTTGCTACCTGTCTTTTTCACTGAATTTGTGTGTGTGAGGTTTAAAGTACATCCACAGATTACAAGTCTCTCTGGCTAAAGCTTCTATATGCTTCTTGGACAATTTAGGGAGTCATTCTCCAAAGTGAAACCAAATCAATATGTGAATGGAATGGAAAACACCAGGGTTACAAAGAAATAAAGGAAAAAGCTGTAGGAAAATCCCGTAGAAGGAAAAAATAGCCAAATGCAGAAGAGTTCTGGAAAAAATGTTGTTTTGCTTCTGCCGTTGGATAGCTAACATGGATAACTATTTCTGGACAGTCCTCCTACCCCATCTCTGCAACACTGTGGAGAAATGATTCCTCAGTGCTTTCCCCATCTTCCCACAACACTACAGGTGATGGCTACTAAGGCAGCTAGGGCAAGAAGTGTGGTGAGCAGAGAAACAGAGACACTGGGAAAGGCCATACCCTTTTGGGTGAACAGGGAGCGATATAATCAATGCATACAGCAAGGCAAATTTGCCAGTAACTGAGATTTCTATTTCCCCGATCAGTTGCAGACATCACTGAGCAGTTCCCCGCTTCAAATTAAAACAAAACTTCAATTCCTACAACTGCTTGCGTTTTTATTTCTGTCTCACTGAATCCAGCCTGGGCCCTAGCATTACTGGTCTTCACCTTATCAATTTTAGATCACTGAAAACATCTGGTGATGAATTTTATTCCCCATAATTGAGAAGAGGGCAATTCTCGCACCTCTGAGACATGGACAGGCCAGGAAACCTTGCTAATCAGACTCGTTCCTGCTAGGATCAATGTCTACCAATTACATACTTTGTACTTCAGGCCGGATTTGAAGTATCCCAGGAAAGTTGAGGACTCGTGCCCTTGCACCTCCCGGTGCTGGATAGCCTTCCCTTCCAGATAATCATCCAGCTGGACAGTGAATATGGCAGCTGCACCACTTTCATCCTGACTGCAGAAATCCCCTAGAAATCAAAGGCAGAAAAGCAGAGTCAGTGCAGGGCCTCTGCCTTCTCATTCAGCTGGCTGACCCCACAAAAACCATTCCTAGGAAAGACTACGGTAGGTCTCTGGAAGGCTAGTTGCCCGGAAAACCTCTACAGACTGGTATTTGATTAAAGTCAGGTAAGGAGGTTTACTTTCTTTCCCTCTAGCATTTTCCCTTCTCCTGGGAGGAAGCCACCTCTCAGTACTCAGGTTCTCCATCCACAAAACAGCAGTTGTGACCCTGATCTCCTTTGGAAAGTGCTTTGAGATCTATGGATGAAAAACTCCAGGTCAAAGCTAGGAACCATGGCCACTGACAGCCTGGCCAGCTAGTTCTGAACAAGAGGCTTTCAGCCTGGTCAAGACTCAGGAGATCTAGCAGACGGTGAGGGTGGCGCTATCAATGGCCTGCCCCTGAAGACTGCAGGAACCCCCAATAACCTCCTCTGAGGTGATCGACATTGCTACGACTTAGACGTGACAGCGTACTGCACTAGAACCCTGTTTATTGTTAGTAGGTTATTCTGCTTTATTGCACCCCAGGGTTTTAGTGGGCAAAAAAACCCATGCCCTGCTACCCTGGCCAAGAAAAGCACTTTGATGCATGACCACACCTCTGCAACAGGCACCAAGGAATGAGGGTGAGGTCACCTAGGTCTCAGCTGAGAAATACCTGGAACCAAGAATTCAGCTTCCCAGCCTTCCACGGCTGATAAATTCAGCACTATGTTGTTTACTAAGGATACATATCTGGTATGAGAGTTCAGCAGAGGTCCTGTCTGTTCTGGGGGGACATTAAAGAACCCACAGCACTTCACAAAAGTGCAAGTGTTTGCTACAGTGTCTGACCAAAATCTTCCCTTTCGTGGTTGGGCAGTCTAATAATTTGTTGCTGTCCTCCACCCCAGAGGTAGCTGCGTGTCAGAAGTGCAGTGTACAGACACATTGTGAGACACTTTGGGATGACAGACACTATGAACAGTGTCACTTTTGCCTTCTACTTCTTTGGGGCAAGGCAGGTATACCCAAGAGTCCTGGACCAGTGAGAGGAACACAGGGCAAGAATTTTCACCTTCCCGGGTTTAGCTCCAAGAGCTGGGAAAACTGACTATCTCCAGTAACGCACAGAGAAGCTACTTGGACCTTACCTAGCCAGAAATGTAGATCATATTGCAGGTTCCCACTCCGCTGTTTGATGGTGTTCAGAACAAGATACGCATCTCCGGTGAAGAAGTCTCCGTACAGGTTTTTTGGCACAGGTACCAAATCGAATTTCTCAATTCGCCAGATCTGTAGGCCTGGCTCTTTTCCAGCCTTCAGAAACTCAGGGTGTTCCACCATGCTGACAGGCTGGGAGAGGGAAAGGAATCAGAGAATTCTCTTCAGCTTGCACAGTACAATGAAGCTTTTGATAAATTAAAATTGCTTCTGGACTCCTAATTACTGTGGTTCCAGACAACAACTGGGAAGTTTCCATGGCTTCTCACACTAAAGTCATTTAAGAAAAATCCCTCTTGACCTTTATTACTTTCTAAAGCCACCTATCTCCATTTCCTGACTTGCTTCCTTCCTAGCCTTTTATGTCTCTATTCCTTGTTATCTGATACTTTCTCCCTATCCAGTCAGTTTTACAGTTCTCTCTTCTCTTCTGATTAGTCATTTCTTTGTATGGTGAAGGCTAAAGACAAGGAAATTCCCTCTCTATCCTTTCCTTTATATAAATGTTCCATAAGTTGCAAGCTCCAGGAAATATATACGCTTTTTCTCCAATCTCCATATTTGATGTGATTGGCAAAGTCATTGGTTATATTTCCCTAAAACATGTGTGATCTATAGTCTCTCACAGGCAAATGCTGGGAACCCCATGGTTGATAGACTTGGAAAAGCATAACAAAGAACAATCTGATATCAGCATGGAGACGGACAGGTGACTTAACAGGACTTTTACATCCCTAATGTCTGTGCTTCTTCGACTAGGATGCACTATTTACTCAAATGTTTTTGTGTGGCTTCTCGCTGCTAGGAATTATGCCCATAAAATCACCGTTGCTGAGAGCTATCGACTCCCTTCAAACTACCCTGTCCCTAGCACACTCTGCCGTTCTAATTTGACGTTGCTGCCCTCTATGTTGTTGTTGTTTATTACGCGGAATTTGTTATCACTTCTTTTGAGAAAATTACGGTCAGCTGGCTGCAACGAGAAAGAATTTAGGATAATAATATTCAAAAAATACGTCAGTGCGGGTATATTTTAGATTAGGCAAGGGGCTGTGTACCTCTACTATGGCAGACCTAGCATGCCTCTGAATACCATGAAAAAAGATACATAAATTAATGAAATAGAAAGAAACAATATTACATCATAAGCATCCAGTACAAAGAGGAAAGTTCAGAGAAGTTAATAGACAAAAATCAAATGTATGCTCAGCTCACAAGGCAGAAATACAACATGCTGCAGATTGGAATCTAACCCGTGCCCTCACATCAAACGCATCCTTAGCAGTGCATTCCCGATTTCTCCCCCATACACCACACCACTTAATTACTCCCAAATTCCTCCCACAGACCCAGGAAAGCCTTTTATGGAGGGACAGAACCACAAATACGACCCAGGCAAGTATTTTCTTAGCAGGTGAAACTTTGACACTGTTTAATTTTATGATCGGTCACTTACCACAGCTGAAAAAACAACAACTGCTGTAACGAGATAGCCGAGCCCTGCAACAGAGACAGCATTTGCACACCTTAACCTAAGAGCCATTGTACAAAAGCCTGTGAGAAGAATGCGATTGCAGCCTGCCTTGCACTGGAATGGAAGAAGCACTTTCAACAGCAAAAGGATTCTTCCCTTTCCCACATCCAGCAGAAGAGGGACCAAGGAGTCCCAGCTCCTTCTTTGTTTCACGCTCAGTAAAGATGTGCTGCACAACCCAGTGTTTTATCACACACACACACACACCCCTAGCTTCCTCTGAAATATAAGGGCGTAACATGCCTATGCACACGGTCCACTTGGAAGCTACACAGATTTATTCTGTACAGAGTCATTTATGGAGGCTCATCCCCAAAAGCCAATAATACAGGACAATATGGCATTCATTACAGCGGATGGTGTAACAATAGACACATAAAGTAAATATCTGGTCAGAAGGCCAATAATAGAGCGAGGCATCTGCAAAGGAGACAATCAAAAGTGTATCAGCTGCGAGTTGGAAATAGATGGAGAGTTGATGAGGTGCAGAGGAACAAAAAGGCTGTTCCAGATGGCAAGGCCTGCAGAGGAAAAGATTTTCATGCCAAGATCAGTGAACTGTGGGAAAGGACAGAGAGTGCTAAAGTGAGCCGGCTGAGTGAACAGAGTGAGGATGATGCGCTTGTGTTTCCCCGTACATATAGATAAGCAAGAAGCAACATTTGTCAAATGCTTTCAGTCTCTTGTCCATGGCTTTAAGCCTCTGTACAAGCTAGCATGAAACTGCTGTGGAGCAGAGGGGTCTTAGGTAAAACAATGAAGGACCACTCATCTGGTAGCAAAAGGACGTCCCATGCCAGACAAAATGAGAGAGCAAGAGGTCAATAGTTTTGCACCATACAAACCTAGGGATTTAGCAAGATAACTGTCACGAACAACTAGCAGAGTTCAATGAGACCAGTGTAGAGCTGGTGCTCAAAGACTGGAGAATCAAGCCTGCCGTCTCCTGCCACAAGGTAAGAGAGCCAGCAGTGAACCTGCTTCCTCCAACCAGCACACAAAACTGTAATTAACCCTACAAGACCTCTCGTTGATCGCATCACTGGGCCACACTAGGTGTGTATTTGACAAATGCCCCGAGGGAGCTAGGCCATTAGACTGTAATAGCCTGATACCGCTACCACATGATGGAGTTACTCCTGATGCTCCAAACGCTCCCGATCTGCACTGTGGTGCTGAACGTCCTTGGTTCAAACACTATTGAAGAGCCAGGCAGAGGTTTGTGATGACATGTCCACCACCCCCATCCCAGCAAAGCTTTTTCCTCTCCTCAGGAGAATCATTATCCATCTCTTTCTCTTTTGCTAGGACACTGTGTCTTTTGTTCCATATTTTCCAGGCTGACGCTCTGTGTCTGGATATTTGGCTATTAAATATTTAAAATCTTGGCAAGCTCCAGCTCAGTTAATATACCGATGACAATAAGTATAAAACAAAACAAAAGTCCTTGGAAGTTCTCAAATTTTAGCAGAAAATAAAAAAATGTCTTAATCTGGCTGAGTGTGGACAGTTTTTTCCCACCTCCCTAGGGAGGCAGGTCATACAGTGCATCAAGTGTTTGAAAAGCAGCAAACATTTGCTGGAAGCTAAGCATTGGCCGGGGCAGGTTGAGCACTGCTGGGAAGCCATCAGCGAATGGCTCCTACAGCTGTTGCATCTGTGGTCCACCCAAATCCACAAGACAACACTGAAAAACAAATTAGTAACAATGTTGGACAGAGAGACAAGTTCCTTGCGGATGGAAAGATAGTTTCAAGTATTTATTCACAAACACTTATGCAGTGCCAGAACTTTGCATACAACTCCACAGAGACTGAGGAAAAAAAGACTCATGGTAAAGCGCCTAAGTAATTCAGGAGCCTAAGTCCCATTTTCAAAAGTGATGTAGGTCCTTGGCTGTCTACATCCCACAGACTGAGGGTCTTAAGTCACTTAGGTGGGTATGAAAATTGTGTCCCCCACCCTCCCTGTCCTGCAGAATTTATAGTGTCAAATTAGACAACCACAAAGCTAAGGAAAGGAAACAAAAAACAAAAATCATCTCACCAACCTAATGAGCAGATAAGAAGTTATGATACTTTTTGATAAGAGATAAGGTAGGACACAAGGCAAGGGGTACATGTAACATTCCTGTGGCTGGTCCAGCCCACTGCCACTATTAACAAATGGGGCTACGCCTTTAACGAAAAGGCAGAAACCTGCGCTGTGGAGCCAAAAGGGTCAACGTTTGTTGTCGACATGTGGCAGAGGTCAATACATAGATGACAGAGAAGAAGATGCCACTTGTGGAAAGTAAGGCAAAGAAGCGAGCATGAAGCAGAAACAAGTTTAACCACTAAATCACTCTCACAACCAATGCAATATACAGCCACCAACCTACACACAGAAATTTAAGGAGAGCAAAGGTTCATCAACACAAGGCTTGGCATACACAGCTTCAGTGCTGAGGAATTAGCTGAATGAGGCTTGGTTGTTTACTGCGGAAAGCAAAAGCTGGTAAAGAAAGGAGCCCCTCTGTTTTGAACAAGCAGAGGAAGACAACTACTTATTATGGAGCAGGGATGTGTGATTAATATCTCAGTAAGCAGGGCAGGTCTGTTCAAGAATGTCTTACAAATATGCATCTTCCTGTGGAGATAACGGTGGCCATACACTCCCTAATTATGGCACACAACAAGCCAGCCATGAACTAAATGAAAAGTTACATCTACAAGGGAGTTTTAATGGTCCAATTGTTCACTTAAAGGATAAATCCCTCTTCCAGTTTGCGGTTTGCTTTTTTAAAAGAAAGTTTTCAGTGAACTGCAGTGAGGTGATCACCCCACACAAGTTGGAAAAGGGTAAAGGTGGGCCTGAGAAGACAATTAACCCACCTGGCTGAAGCTGAAGGGTACACCAGGCCTAGCGAATGATGAAGCCCAGCTGGAGAGGAGCTGGGTGGAGTTATAAAGAGAGGAGGTCTGGCACAAAAGGGCCTGGAAGGAGAGAAAGAAGTGCAAGAGTTCTCTTTCTTGGCGCCAAAGAAAGGACGGAGCTGTGGGAAATGCTCCTGTGGGGTCAAGAGGAAGCCTGTGTGGGAAAAGGCACCTGAAGACACAGAACGGCAGCAAGCTCCCCTAGCTGACCCTGATACAAGGGCAGAAAAGCAGAGCTCTGTGGAGAAGCCTTAGGGAGCACTGCTCAATACAAAGAGTCCCCCAAGGAGTGGGGGAAAAGGTGTGAAGAAAGGCTAATGGTGGGATGGAAGGAGGCTGGGTCATGGTGGCTGACAGAGCAGGCTGTGGCTGCTTCCAGGGTCTCTACGGGAGAGAGAGCACCATTCCCCAGTCACCCACAGGGAAGGCTGCGTGAAGGGCTTTAAGCTGCTTTCAAGCCCTAGAGAATGACCCTGGATCTCCGTGTCGGACTTGCTCTCGTCTCAGATGAGGTGGAACTAAAACATGACCTGGCTGAGATGTGAGAAGAAGCGGGCCACTGCACTGGCCATCATCAGGGGTGCTAAAAGAGGAAACAGCTGCTACGCAAACCCAGCTGTGAGGGGGTCACGCCAGCGGTGAGTCCACTCTTGTATTCAGGCCAGTTCATTCTTGGCCTTTCCTAGAGACGAGGAACCAGGAGGTCATTTGAGGCAGGGCAGCCTATGATGTGGGTGTCTATGCACTAGGATGGAATTGGAAATGCAGGACTCCGGTTACGGCGTTCCTCCCTCTGTTGCTAACAGAAGCAACCTAATGTAACCCAGAAGTTGGGCTAAGAAACGCTTGTTAGCTCATTGCCCGAGGGGGAAGGACTCAGTGTCCCCTGGCAATCGATCTTCTTTAGCATGCCACAGAGTCCTGTTCAGAAGTCTTAAGGGGTACAGCTTCCACCCACTTCCACCGAGTGAAGCTTTTCCTGGTATCCAACCTAAAAACTTTCTTGTTTGAATTCTACCTCCACTACTCCTATTTATTCCTGCTTTTTGCCTCCCTCCATAATTCTTCTCTCTCTCTCCTGGGCATTCATACTCTTTATGCAGTCTGCAAGTGCCCAGGAGGGAGAAAGCCAAGCTACTCTCATACTGACCCCATACGTCCAGTCTTGCTCCACTTTCATCAGAAGTCTTTCTCCTTAGTCTGTTTCTGGGCAGCTGCCTGGATCTGAATGGGGTTTTCCACGCCCAAACTCACCAGAGCACCTCAGCACTCCAGTTTTACAAATGGATAGACAGGACGTCTCTCTGATCAGCATCACAACATGATATCTGGACACGTAGAGCCCAAAATCACATCTGCTCATTTTCCCTGCTGTATCCTAGTGCAAAGTCAATAACACAGAACAGACTTTCCAATGATTGTAATCTGACCTACCTCTGGCACCAAACACCCCCTTGCCTCCTCACTGCAGACTCCTGCAAATCTCCAAAAGCTCCTTTTAGAAGTTTGCAGCAATCACTGAGGAATCATCTGGTGCCCAGGGAGAAAGGGGAAAATAGTTTTCCTCTAAACTCCAGCCCTTTGATTTACACTTGACCACAAACGTTCCAGCAGGCTCATCAAAGCTTAAGGAATGCACAAATTTGACCAAAAGATCAGCTGACTGGTGACACTGCCAGAGCGCTGCAGACCACACTGTGCAAAACAATAAAAATAGTCTGTTTCCAAATTAAAAGACAGTGAAGTGAGATTCAGTCTTAAAGAAAGACACTGGAAAAAGACAAGTAGCTATTCAATCCGCCAATTAAATATTTAGATTTATGAAGAAACAAACATTTGCACATAGCTTTCCTCAGAACAGCTGCAGCTCTGAAAGCTGTAAGACTAGAAAGAGGGCCCTTCTAAATCTCAGCCATTTTGCAAAGATTAAGACTTTTGCTGCCACTACTTACTGAGAATGTGAACAAAGGAGGGAACAAAGATGCAAAATTACTGTACCTCTGCTTATAGCCTACATTACTTGTAAAAGTAGGGGTGAAACAGCACACCCATTGACACAGATTTAGCCAAGTGAAGTCTCTGTTTCAGAAAGAGATTGTGTGCTTATACAAATACAGAAGGGGTGGTATAAGCATCGGAATTAGTTTTCAAAACAGGTAGGAAAACTGTCAGTTGTTCTTAGCCAATAAACTGGAGTGAGGAACCAAGACTCTTTTACAGTTAAAAATGCTGTTTTTTGACACTTCCCACTACTACTCCACTGGGCACCTACTAGTCTGTTACAGACCTTGTCAAAGAAAGAAATACTCTTTGAGGAAGGCAGGATTTTTTAGGGTGCCCAGTTAAACTGGATTTGTGCACATACACACAGCCACATCCATCATGTCACAATACAGCTAAAATGGCCATTTCTTAGTTCTCTACATTTCTAGAACCATATGGGTTTCTTTAAAAAAAGGTGTTGGTGGGTGGGTGTGAGTGAGAGCACACGGACATTAAATTTAATTTCCAAAGCTCTGCTAGGCCCTACTGTGCCCTGTTTATGTAATGCGCCCAAGGGATGAAGCACCATGGAAGTCCTTAGGAAAGAAAAGGCCCAACTCTGATAACATCGCTGGCTGGTCACTTCAGCAGGTGAGGGCAGGGTAAAGTACCACAAAATTTCTACTGTGGCAAGTATATAGGATTACCCATGTGAGCAAATGCTCACCAGCTAAGGGCTGTACTGACTACATCACAATACTTCAAGTAAAAGAATGAACAAAAAGAGACACTTGACATTTTTTCTTAATTGGATTTTAACAGCTTCCGGATTTTGGGAACATTCCTCTTTGTATTGGTCCTAGAAAGCTTTATATCAGCCTGAGAACTAACTGGCCAGCCAGCCACTTAATTTATTTCCATATGAAGGTTAATTGCTGTCTTATTAGCACGGATTAAGTGCTATAGATTATTTGCCTTCCATTAGTGGCTGATACCAAGAAACTACAGCAGCAATACAGAGGAATGAAGAACTTGAAGTAGGTGAATTTGAAGCCTCTTTCTGGTTAGCTATGTTGGTCTGTACCAGGAATGCACCAGACCAGCCCCAATATGCTGTTCTTTTTGCTTCCTGCCTCTTTAATTGGAGTGAATGTAGATAAGGTCAGTGCCTGGCTATAATGTAGCCAAAGTAGGATCACAAGAAATCACAGCTGGCTAAAGAAAGCTGGTAAAGGAGACCTTGGCCTTGCTCACTGCTGGAAAAAAGCTGAATCCCATGGAGGTGCTGCCAGCGGAGAGATTAATTACATTACACTGTTACGCCTGCACTCTCATTCACCTCTTTGGACTCTTTGCAACTTAATCTGGGTCGGCTGCTTCCAGTTTACCCCAAGTTTCAGGAGGCTTCTGTTAGAGGCAATCAGATAGAAAGTCTCCCTGGGGCAGACCCACTCGCCTCCTGTGAAGCATCAACTGCCTCTCTGAATCCCTGCTGCTGTCAGGGCTGGGGTTTGCACAAGCAGCCTTGTTGTTTTTTTACTGGACTAGACTAAGATGGCTATCCCTTTTGAAATGGGGAAGGAAGGCAGCCAGCTAGAGATTTAACCCCCAGAGTATGCTGCAGTGTAGCAAACCTTACTTAAAACCTTAGACATGCGGTAATAATTTCCCCTCAGAATCAGCTTGCATTGCATCCTGAAAACCCACGCCTGCCTTTGCAACCGGCCAGGTCTCTCTTCCTGATTTCAGAGCACTCAGAGACTCAAAGGGCTGCATTTACGCAGATCTGGGTTGGGATGGTAGCAGTGCAAGCCAGGGGAAGCCCTGAAGGCTGTTCTAGCTCACGGAGCTCTTGGGTGCACATATTCCTTTCTGGAGTGCAATGCAAACCCCTCTCTGCAACCTGTGCAGGGGAGGCAGATTCACAGCCCCCCTCCTCTACACCCCCTTTGGGGCACTGTGCACCCTCTGTGGGACGATTCCCTTCTCAGAGAATTGGAAAGTCTCTTGGGGAGACTGTGGGGAAATGTCACTTCATTCTCTCAGTGCTGCATGTCCTGAAGCCAGCTATCATAACTGGTATGAACACTATTAACTCTTTTCCACCAGCTCCCAGCATGCATCCCATCTCTGCTGATGAAAAGCAATGGGTCTGTGGCCTGGAAAAGTAGAGCTGTGCTCAAATAAGGCTTTTCTATTCAGAAGGTTCCACCCCAAGCTGTACGTGGGAACAAACCCCAAAACAACCCAAAATTCAGCCAACTCCACTGACTTTCTTTAGAGCACTGAAACAAGGAAGTGGTGAGAACTGCATGATATTAACACAAGACCATAAACTGTTCCCAGGTTTGCAAGAAACCACCTGGGCAGAGTTTGTAATGAAAGCTGAACTTGCATGGCCACGAGCTTGGCTGGATCATTTTAAAACACTCACCATGAGATTATTGTGCATCACATTTTTCTGTCATCACTTAGCACTTTGCATTGTGAAGACTACAATTAACTACCTGGCTAAAATAATAACAGGAACTGGTACTGGCAATTATTACAGGAGCTGGGTTCAAGAATAATCAGGTGACTTGTACTAGCAAACAGACTTCTCTAGAAGTCCTGCTTGACAAAAGCTCATCCAATAACGTTCCCTTAAAAGAGGGTTTGTTTGCCTTTTTTTCAAACTACCACCACAGATGTAATAACTGCAATGTTTTTTTCTGTCCTATAAATGTCCCACCCCTTGGGGAAAAAAGCCTTAATTACATGTTGGCATAAATGGCCTTGCAAATATTCTGGATTTTTATTTTTTTGGTATAGTAAAGGCTTTTACAATCTGTTTAATCCATTCTACCCAAAAGAACTAGAAAAGTTCTTGAAAAACAACCAGTGCCTCAGGTATAATTGCTAACTACCCAGCAATGTATTCTGTTTTAATAAAATACTCAGATCCAGGTCATGTTTTATTACCTAAATATTGCCTGCTATAACCCTTGCTTGTAATTCTGCCACTGCTGCAGCTGCACCCTGATTTTTGCCTTGTTACCTGAAAAGCCCATACAGTTTCTGCATGGCATTCAAGTTTACATACATGCTTTAGGAGAGCATTGTTCCACTAGAAACAAGGGAGTCCAGTGTTGTGTGGCACCATTATTGGGAATAACCTCTGGCTGGCTTCACAGACTTATTGTCTACCAACTAATGCGGCTTTGGATGTCTATAAATAGCTAGTTAGATAAAAGGCACCAAGAACAAAAAACACAATCAGCCTCAGTACCACCAGCCACAACTGACAGGCTGGTGTGGAAGGCCTAAGAGGAAACTCTCTGGCAAGCATTTTGACTGGCATCTAGCCTGGCTTATTTTCCATGATTCAGCCTCTATGTATTTTCAAGACTCTAGAGCAGTGATTCTGCAGGGGGTCCACAGTAAGGGGTTTGGGGCTTAGAAATGCAGGGCCGCGGGGGTCACAGTAAGGGGTTTAGGGCCTGGGAGTGCAGGGCCATGGGAGAGAGTGGGAATGGTAAGGTCGGGGCTACGGAGTCCAGGGTGATGGTCCTCAAAAACTTTTGATAATGATGTAGCGATCTGTGGAAAGAAAAAGGCTGGGAAACACTGCTCTAGCAGTGATTGTCAAACTTTGGGTTGGGACCCAATACGGGGTCACAGGCCTACAGACACTGGGTCATGGCAACCCTGCTGCTGCTGCTGCTGCTGCTGCTAAAATACTGGAATGCATTGCTCAAAGATGTGATTGTTGGGTCACGGACAGTAATGATTTTTTTCAACTGGGTCCTGAGGAAAAAGGTTTGAAAACCACTGCTCTAGAGAGAGTGGCAATCACTTGAGACACTGGGTAATTCCCACTTCTCTTCTAATCCTTTCTACAACTGTTTGATGAAAAGCCTTGATGAATTTGCACAAATTTACCTCCTGAGATCAGCAAAAGGATCTCTGCAGCTTTTCAGAAACCCAGTGACATCCCACAAGACAGTACAGTGGGAGAAAGCAATTCAGCTCACTATTAACAGCTGATGACACTGCACACTGGAAACAGTCATAAATATTTGTCTTTAACTTTTTTGGTTCTTTGCCAAATTTGCATATAGCTTGAGTGACTAAATCTTAAGTCACCCACTGAAATAGATCTTGTGGTCTTATCACCAAGGTGACAAACAGTATTGAAAAATACCTAAAATGGTAGTTTAGATCAGTCTTTGGTTTCCAGGCAGCACTAAAATCACACACGCACCAACTAAAACCAGTCCCCATTTTGAGAAACTTGTGAAGAAAGTGTCTTTAGGATAACAGGGGTTGTCACGGGAAGCTTCCTTTTACTCCAGCCACGGTGACACCATAATTCATTTTAGTTTCATCTCTCATCAGCTGACGAACAGCACTACTTAATGGTGTTCTTAGTTCTTGCTGCTCCGAGTATATGCATGCCAGCAGGTCTATGAACAGTAGGTAACTGGTGGAGCAGACCAAAAGGGTGAGTAAATACAATTACACATTTTTTCCCTTTAGCCCTCAGCTCTTGTATTTTTTTTTTAAATCATCCTAATGAAAACCAAGGCATTATCAACATATATTGTTTAGTGTATATCTGTACACCTGAAAAAATTCAGGACACTAGCTGAAGGCCACTTTATCAGACTCTCAGGCCATTCGAGTTGACAGTGTCCATTGAACAGATCTCCCCTTAACTTGAAACAACTAAAGCCTATAGGGGACAAATGAAAGTTTCCCTCCAAAGAAAAGCAGTGTCTTTGGCATGGGCAAAGCTGAGCTTTTTGTACTCTCAGACTGAAAGGATTCCACGGGAATATTAACAAATGAGACTAGCCCGGTGACACAAGACAAATTTATCACGCACCTATTTAGCCTGATTCTCTTCGAACTCGCACTGCTGTAAGCCAGGAGCGACTCCACTGAAGTTCACCAGGCTCAAACCGGTGAGGGAGGGAAGGAGGAACTTGCTCCTACGTGAACGGTCTAGGAAAGCACATAGAATGATACACGCCCATCTCATACCGTCACACCTAGCTGAAAATCTACTGACTCAAGCACTAAGCCCTACCCTGGTGAACACACTAGGTACGAGCACAATCATGCTCTTAAAAGCACAATACACATACCAGTACGGATCTCAGAAACCCAGCTGCTGTCTTGAACAAAAAAATCCTACATTGTATTCAAACGCAAATCAGCGCTAAAATGCTAACTAGATTATTGCTTAAATAGTCACTGAGCAATACACAAAAGGCACGCTGTGATCTAAATTCTAAACCCACGCCCAGGCAATAGGTGTGACCAGCCTGGTGTGATTACGCAGGAACAGGAATGTCTTTAGTATATTAGACGAGGGATGGTAACACAGAGAGACTGTAACCTGCTTTCATGCTCTTTCAGCTGCCCCAGCAACAGCAAATGAGGTGTTCTGCATTCTGTTAAAGGAGAGCTGGCTCTTCCTTCAAAGGGAGGAACACCTTTGTGCAAGTCTGCATCTTGCAGCTGCAGACGTTTGAGATAAAGGAGCGTTCTTGATCTGCACAAAGCCTGCACCTCTTCCTCTAGTGGAGCTGAGAGAGATGGGACATCTTCAAGGTGCATTACTTCACATCTTGTGTGCTCATTTACACTTATGCAAAGGGAGAGAGTATGAAGCTACCAAGTCAAAATTATAATATTTTTACCTACCTTTGCATGGCGTAAATGGTGACACAACATGCAAATCCATGGGGAATCGGACCCATTGTTTTCCGTACTGGCTTTCAAATTCAAAGAGACTCCCCACTTGCAAGTTCTCTGTTTAGCAATTTTTTGTGCAGATGCTCCATGATAATTTCCCAAACATTTATCACTTGTGAACTGATCCTTGTGCCCTTGAATGTGAAATGTTAATGCTTTTTTTCTGAATGCAGATTTCCCACAGAACCAGTTAGTCAGTTAAGAGAAGGTCTCTGACACGGATTGTCACTAAAATGTGTGATGATGGCAGGGCTCCTCAACACCCCTGCAAATACATCTCACACTGAGGATCTAAAAACAGGTCCTGAAAATCAGTGGCCACTTTTGGCCCAAGAGATATTCTCTAGGTCACAAAGGGAACAGCAGAACCAGGATGAGAGGCCAGATCTTTTAACCTGATCTCAAAAACCTGTACATCAGCCTCAAAATCACCTTTCCCTTGCTGAATTCCAACCTCTTCAATTGCCTAAATCAGTAACTGCTTTGGTTGTGAATGTAAGATCTTACTCCCGCTTGACAAGTGTATGCTACATGTATAAATATATTTATTAAAAGAAGAAATGGCTTTAGATCTGTGTTCACTCAGGAATCCCAGATGCAACACACGCAGAACAGTTATTCTGCTTTCTCAGAGGGCACATATATATATATATATATATATACACACACACAAAATCCATTTAAAATTTTGTCCTTGATTACAGGTATAAACACAGCTTAGTGCAGGGGTCTCAAACACACAGGCCACATGCAACCCCTAAAGCTATTTCCTGTGGTCTGCAATGACACTATGGTTACCGATATTTGCAATATCATTGTAGGAAAAGGTTTCAGTGGTGCAGCCCTCGGGCTAACATATTAGCTCTCATGCGGCCCTCAAGATGATTTGAGTTTGAGACCTCTGGCTTAATGGAATCTGTCCAGGGCACATTCTCCAAAGGACCGAAGTCCTGTTTGTTTATTTTACAAGAACCAAGATTTTATTTTATTTTTTTTACATGCTTCCCACTGCGGTAAGGATGTAAACAAGAATCTGTCTTTGGTTTATTAACTGAAGGCGAATTTTCACTGCAGACCCATTATGCACAACTGACCTAGATATGCACACGGCCAACATACTGAGAATAGTTCCCATCTTAGAGGAAGACACGGGTATTTAATGAGATACCATTCTCCACGTTAAAAGCCAGCAATCCTGCCATGTTATAAACCTCTCTCAGATGAGGTCTCAATAGTAAATGATTTAGGACGTGGACACATGCCAATGTTCTACACAGCTTCAGCTAGAGAGAAAATGGCAGAGGTTCAGCTCACAGTCACACAACACAAACAGAAGCAACGTTTTGCAGCCTGAGACCATTACCTGTTTGCCTAGTTGGTGGAGCTGTCAAAGCTGTATGCTCTTCCCCTTCCCTAGCAACAAGTTCCTCTACAATTCTGCTCTGTTGACCAAATCAAGGCTGAAGTAATAAATCACTCCGGGGTGCAGGGACTGCACAGCAAAGTGCCCATAATAAGGGCTGAGTATACAAGGCAGTCTGCAGAGGCCCAAAGCTGAGCTCTCCACAGTAACAGTGGCATAAAACACAAAACAGATGGATGCAAGTTGTTCAGGCTGGGGAACTCTGACAAGAAACCATGGCTATCTCTTAGCGAGGGAGAGAGCCATGTAAGTAATTCAGTGCAGAGAAGATACATTCATGACTCAGAAGATTAGCTTTAACATTGCCTTGTCACAGTAAGGAGTAGGAGAGCGGCTCTGAGTGCCAGAGCATTGTCCCTATCATACCTAACCCTACAATACCAGCAGCAGACGCTCGGGGTGAGGGCCGTGACCCGACTAACCACTTTCCACCTCTGCAGCTAGCACCTGTGCCCCAAAGTGTCTCCATCCAATGTTCAGCTTCCCTCCTCTTAAAGGTCTCTACAATACATAAAGCAGCACTGAAGGTATACAAACAATTAATAAAGCTCAAACCTGTGCACGTCAAAACCCAAAATAAGTCTCTTGTAGTGGGGGAAGGAAAGGTGTTGAGCTGAGCAGGGGACAGCTAGCAAGATTTAAAACAGCCACTACACAAGTATTTGGTGCTTATTTAGTTTTTGGCTCATTCATCTAAATAGAAGCAAACAGAAAGACTGGCTACCAAGCAAATATTTCTCAAGACCCTACCCTATGGATGCACAAACAGAAGTGATCTTTTCAGTTTGTCAGCCCTTCTTTTGCTGCTGCATTTTCCTTTCTCAAAAGCAGTGTTTAAAAAGTGGGGCAGGATTTACCCAATTGCTCTTCAGAGCTTGTCTCCACATCAAGTTATTCTGGAACAGCTGGGGTAGCATTAGCATAACTAGAGAGGCCGGGTGGCCTGTATTGGGCTTTATGCCTTGGATAACCCGGGTTCTACGCCTGGCTTGCCACTGGCCTCAGGGGAGTCAATTTAGTTCTTTGTCCCTCTTTTCTCCTTTCCCTGTTTAGGATGTAAACTATTGAGAGCAGGGTGTGTCTCTCAGTGTGTTTTATAAACAGCTTTTGTTGTAAACCGGGTGCTGCTGGTTAGCTTTTGTTAATCCTTACAATAGGTGGTTCCTTGCTCGAGAACCGAAGATGAAAGCAGACATTTTCAGGCCTTGAGGGGGCAGGAGGTTAAAGGATGAGTGGCCTTTCCATCAAGGGAATGTGGTTCTACTTCCTCCTAAGTGCAAACAGTGCTCGTCTTTGCAAGTTTTCCCACACAATCCAATGGGTGGGACAGTGATGAACGACAGGAACAACAGAAGTGCCCATTCAAAACAGGCTCTGAGCTCTGCCCAGTTCTCAGCCAGTGAACCACAGACTCCTGGATCTTAAAAGAAGCTATGCGTGCTTTAGAAAGAGCCAGCTTTTCCACCAGTGAAGTCAAAGGTGACTCCGCTCGTCTCTAAAGCCCTCATACCTACAATACTGGTTCAAATGCAATCATATCTATGGTTGTGTTTCAAACATGGGATAGCTCAAGGGTTCTCACATCAGGGGTTAGGATCCCTCAATGGGTTGCGAGGCTATTATGAGGGGGTAGCAAATGGTCAGCCCCCATGCATGCTGGAGCTGCAGCTGTCAGCCCCCAACCATGGCTGAAAGGCAGAGTCCTTCAGAGATGGCTGGTCCGAGAGCTGAAAGCTGTGCCACCCCCAGCAGTAGCACAGAAGTAATGGTGGCATGGGGGGCAGAGGTTGTCACTTTTTGCACTGGGTCACCAGAACCTGAAATATTTTCAAAGGGAATTCTCGCAAGTAAGGTTTGAGAACCCCTGGGACACGTATTTTTCTCACCCAGAATAAAAAGGAAAAATACACGATCACCATGAAGGAATGACACTAACCTTGTGATATAACCTGGCTAAAGTTATGTTCCTTAACATATTTGGGGGTTTTCTATCCACACGACCCATAATACTCTTGCAGTACAGGTGGATAGTGTTTTTAGATCTGGTTATCTTCGTAGTCTAGACAGGGCATTAAATAGCTAGGAAGAGGATTAATGCTGCCCAGTCCACATCACAGAAACCAATTTTCTTTTATCCTCAGACTGTAGCTGGCTAATGGGGCAAAACTACAATCCTACAAGCTACAAAGACAAATGCTAACTATGCTGCAGCCTCCTGAGTTCCTGTGACTGTAACTGTTTCACAAAAACACAAAAACTGACATCTGTTTATCTGTCACACTACTTACACTAAAAGCTGGGCTTTCTAAGCATTTATCCCGTTAAACAATGAGCTTTGTGTTTTAAAAACTTGTCTTACAAGCAGCCTACGTTACTGAAAGAGAGAGAAACATTGTAATTTATCCTTCAGCCTTTATACTGATTTACATTTTCTTCCATTTCATTCCGTTTGGACAGTAAAGCTTCACAGAGCTGTTGTGCCAATTTATAAGTGTAATGTTTGGAGGCAGCTCTGAAAATACAATGTCTTTTCTATCAATTCTCTCCCTAATATAACAAAGCTACACCCAGTTACTGCATTCATCCACATGCAAGGAGCCAGGACTGAAACCCTTGTTTAGCTGCAAACAAAGTCCCACGACAGCCTGAGCCAAAGAAGCAGCCCCTTACCAGCTAGTTGCTAGTAGTCTCTGCAGGCCAGTTACTCGAAGGCAATCTCATTAAGACACCGCCAGTCTGCTACCTAGTTCCTCTTCACATTAAAGTGTGTAAAGTTCTCCTGGTGGTGATTACACAGATTGTTTGGGTGGGTTTTCTAAACAGGATTCAGACTTTTTGGTGTTGAGGAACTTTCAACGTGTTTCTCAGTTCAGAAACCGTGAAAGAGAATAAAGCCCCAATGATTTTGGTTTCAACTAGTATTTGGAGCCTCTGTCCAATCCAAAAGATCCTGCTTCTTCAGATGATTCACTTCGTCCTGTGTTTTTATACATTTTATTTTGAATTATAGCTATAATTTTTTATGTGGAAACGTTTACTAAACCCATATGTTTAAACCATGTCAGATGATTTCCCACTGACTCACTGACTAGCTCCTAATATAGACCTGTCTCTCTCCAGTGATGGCTGTACGCAGAATAGAAACCTCCAAGTCTGAGACCAATTGGGACTCTTCAGGCTCCTCCTGGGGCAGGAGGGTGATCATAAGCCAGATCGTCACATACATGGAAGGTGTGTGTGTGGGGGGGTGACTTTCTGTCCACTTTGCGAGGGATTGAAAGAAAGAAAAGAGCCAGTTTTCTTGAGTCCACTGAAGCAAGTTCTTTGTCCACCCTCATTTCTACACAGAATTCTGTCAGGGTCGCCGACTCCCACTCTGAATACCTTGATCACAAATTTAACTAGATGCAGTTCCAAAAGGAGAGAGAACAACCGTGTCTAGCTAGACAGAATTACATAAAATACCACAGCAAACGACCACCCCGCTACCTGGTACGATGCTAACCAGTTATGGATCAATGTGATATTCTGGGATCTCCTATTGCTTCACAAAGCCCTTCTTGCATAACCTTGTGCCATGTGCTACAAAGAATCCCCCACCAGTTCACACAGATTAGTCCCTGTGGAAGACAACCAACTGCTAGAGCTTTCCTTTCCGCTCAGACTGGCTTTGTGCAGTGACCAAGTTATCAACCTAGGAAAGGTGTGTCCCTAGTTATCTGACATTTGTACAGATACCAGCCGACTTGTTGCCTTCCCTAATGGGGTTCAGAATACCCCTGATCTCTCAAGATGCCTGTCGTTACTAGGCACACCTCCAACATCCCAGCGAATCAGTTCACTCAGGCACAGGCGCTAGCAAAATGCTAGACACAAGGTTTTAAAAAAATGTTTACAGGTACTTTGAGAGAGGTCTCTAGGATTTTGAGCGCCTGACCATGCACGGCTGGAGCAGTGGGAAACCAGTTAATTTATTAATACACCTGTTCAGAAACCACCCTGAAAAATAATCCTATCTCAGTGAAACAGTTGCTGATATGTACACAGTCAGCAAACAGAACAAGTGGGAATTTGTGCTAGTAAAAGAGGAATGAGCTGGTAAGCTCTTTTGGGCAGGGGTCACATCTCGTGTGTTTGTACAGCATTTCACACAACGCTCCTGCTTGTAGCATCTGGTGCAACAGAAAAATTAAATGAAAATAATGTATGCCGAAACAGCTAACAGCTGAAAAGATAAAAATGGAGGAGTATACACGAACATAATGGGGCAGGTATAGCAGGCAGAATGATCTAGCACTGGGCTTATGAAAAGTCTGATGAATATACTCTTCCCATCAGGAAATCTGAGCCTGCAATGATGTGAAATAAATGTCATACATTTGCCAACACCCACAACCTTTCAGGAAGTAGGAGGGAAATGGTAGGCTATCCTCTGGAATACAGTTACAGGTCTGCATAGAGGCTTTTTCTACTGACTCCTTTTGCTTTTACTTTCCTTTTCCTGCATGCTTCCTCCAGGTGACAGCTATTGTAGCTGCAACCGGTGTTAAAACTCAATTTAGAAACCAGGAAGATCATATTTGTAAAGAGAATGAAAAAAGAAATGTAAATGCCAAGAAAATGCCAGTTATTTTAGAACTGGCATGGTTTGCCATCAAAGATCAGATCACTTTCCTGCAGGCTGCACTACAAAAATGCTATTGTATTCAAACCCTAATAAGGCAGCACTTGCTGATTCACTAGGTCTTGCTTTCTGTAGGTCTCTTACCATCCTGTTAGAACTTCTCCTTTTGCAGCCATAGCATCAGTTCTGTAATGTAGGCAGAGACATTAACAATCTGTGAGTTTGCCTGAGGTATTTGCTTATAAATCTACGTTCAAAACATTTGTCAAAATCGGGTTTATTAATAGCAAGTGTTAAGACAATCTGCATTTTAGGTAAAGAAGCAAGGAGTCCTGTGGCACTTAAAGATGAACAGATTTATTTATCGCATGAGCTTTTTTTTCCCACAAAAGTTCATGCAATAAATCTTGCTTCTTTTGCTGAATTAAACTAACACAGCTGCCCCTTTGGAACTTTAAATTCTAGGCGAAGCTGAAAGCAATGCCTCTATGCTATAAAAATAGCTTGTAGCATGTTTCTAAAGTAGGCACTGCCTCTCCCATCCAGAAGATAACTACCACAATCAGCTGATGCTGTCCCTCCTTTCGCTCAACTGGCAGAGGTCTGTGGTTTGGTAAAGAAAGTCCCAGGCTAAAACACTCACGATCAGTTTAGGATATGTTAAGACTAAAGTTGAAACAAACAGAGCTCTCCCTGATTTCGGCCTTTATGCTCTTTACTCATTTAGAAACAGGCAAATCTTGAGTTTCTGCTCAGTTTTTCCCTCTTCCCTTCCAACACATTGATTGTCATCGGGTTGTGGAAAACAGCCATTCATTGTGGCACGTTTGACTTTATTACGGGAGAGTTTTTCAAAGACACAAGTGGCAGATAGGTACCTAACTCTCACTGAAATTCAGTCCCGGTTTTCTCTGCGAAAATCTCCCCTTTTAACTTTCATAGGTAGAGCCCTGCATGGATATAAAATCTGTATCTGCATCTGATCTGCAAAAACGGTCCGCCGATGTAAAACGGATATCCGCAGATTGGCGGGAGCCTATTTGTACACGTATGAAGATGGTGGCCTCCAAACTCAGTGAATTATCATGCTTTTCCATGAGGTATAAGTACTTCCCACGCTCTCGGGGCTACCTGCGCTTCCAGCTAAACCAGACTGTCTTTAGGCTGAGTATCACTGAAGTCCATGCTATGGCAAAGCTCCCACTGACAGCCACTCGAGAGAATTAGTTTATCTTTACCATCGACTGGCTCACGCTCACTATAGTCATTGGCAGTGGCCACTGCATTTTTATCACCACGTCTGGACTGGAGTCCATACTGTGAGTTTGAATTTAAGACTATACTCAATACATATCTTGCTGTGCTCTGCAAGAAGCCATCAAGCGGAGAACAGATTAAAGGAGGCTCTCTTCTCCTGATCACTGGCAGCAGCAGTGAGACGAGCCCATGACACTTCATAGAAGGGACTCGTGTATACATTTTTTTAGATGGAATAAATAAGCCTGACTGGAACATCTAAGATTTTGTGAGAACTACCCAGGTCACTTGCCTAGACAGTCAATACAGACAGTATTTATTTAACTCATTATTTTGTCAAGCAGTTTGAGAAACCTAGAGGATGAAAGATGCTATAAAAGCATTCCCATTTGGTCCTAAAGTAAGAATACCCTGTGCTGAGCCATGCCATGCCCCAGCAAAGGGAAGGGTTGTTGAGATTTTTTTCCCCCAAGAAACTTGCATCATGCATAAAGCTGGCTATGGAAGATGGAAAGAATGGCAATTACCAGTTAAAGAAATAACAGACTTAGGAAAAAGAATTATGGTAGGATCCTTGTTAGCAAAGTTGGATTTTTACATCCAAAAGCAAGTTAATATTCAAAGCAGTTTATTCAAAGAGGATCTACTTACTAATGAGGCCTCCTTGAAACAAGTCATCCCCATAACTTTTTAAACACTCTTCCTAGGAAACATTTTAAATATGTTTAAGTGTATACATCTTTGAAATTTCTATTCAAATAGTGTTTTCAAAACATACTTACCCCAGGCAAAAAACAAACACAAAGCCCCCATTATTCCCGGCACTAATGTGATCAGACTTGTGCTATTTTTACCAGCTTGTGGCGTCTATCCTAATTCAGTTGTAAAGCACAGACAGATGAGCCTGGGCCAGCTGATCTCTGCAAATCCCCCAGTACAGTCTTCGTAGACTTCTTACTGTAAAGTTTTCCAGCAACAGCCATGGGATGCTGTGGGATGGAAGCATCTCCAGGATTTTTAGATCAGGTTGCATGAGGGTATTTTTGTCTTTAGGCAACAAAAATGTAAATATTCAGATTTGGGGGCGGGAGGGAGAACGGTAACAACATTATTACTGACCTTATGAGAATTTTAAAAAAAGAAGTTAAACTCCTTGAACCACCGAAACTATCGTGCCATGTCACAAAAATATATGATGGGTGTGTTCTTAACTACCTATTGCCACATCACACATTAGGCTCCTCATCCTTAATCTGACGTACCATCTGAAACAAAGGGATTTTGAACATCCATTTTCTGTCCTCACAAAGGGATGTTTTATCAAACCAAATATGTTCTCTTTACTCTTGGATTGTAAGATTTGAGGGGCAGGGCCCTGGTCTACTCTACATACTGTATGTTAGCAGACAACAAAAAAAGATCAGCAATTTCCATGTTAAATCAGCTCTCCTTTCCACACTGAATAATTTCTTTGAGCTCTCCCCCAGGATCATTCTTTATGTTGCTCTCAACGCTGCAGTAAGGGAAGCAGGTTACCGCACCTCTGAAATCGCCCCACTGACAAGCCATTCACAGCAATCAGTTTGCGAAAGGACACCAGAGCTATCAGCAGCAGTTCTGCATTGCTAGCTTTTCCTCAAAAGCAGACTAGTTTTGCTTGCTGGTTTGCTTCAAGACAAAAATCTGCTGCCAGCTTCGATCTCCCTTGCCACCCTGAGTCTGCCACCAAGCCATTTCAGTGCTGCCCATGGAGGTGGGTGTGTGCGCAGGCAAACAATGACTCATGGTGACCTCCCATCTTGCCTGCTGGCACTCACAATGTGCAAGTCCTAGCAGCGGCTTCTTCCCTAGATCTGGTCAAAAGCCTCCCAAAACCAGCCCCGGGCTGCATGCTGCTGCTGCGCCTGGAAACAAAGGCGTATCCATCTTTTCCGCAGCCGGCCACCTCGGGGGACGTGCCCCTGACCAGGGGAGGCAAGGGCCGTTTTCTGGCTCTTCCTCCCCGCCTGGTCCCGCAGCGTGACACAGCCCCAGACAAAGGAGGGCTCGGGGCCCGGGGCCCCAGGGGGAATAGCTGCTCCGGCACCTCCCAGCCCTGCCCGCCCCGGCGCTGCACCCCGCGGGGCACCGGGACCGGGAGCGGGACCCACCTGCGGCGCTGGCCGGAGCAGGAGGCGGCGGAGCGGGAGCGGGAGCCGGGGCTGGCGGCTGGCGGCTCTGCACCGGGAGGCTGGGCAGGGACGAGCCCGGTCCCCAGCGCCGCCTCCTCGGAGCAGCCGGAGGACGGGGCAGGGCGGGGCCAGGGCCTGCCCCTCTCCTTCGCCCCCAGCCCGCGGGACTGGCCGGGGCAGGAGTGCGGCCACCAGCTGGCCTCCTTTTTCCTTTGCATCCTCCCTGGGGCAGGCTTCCGTGATTTTGGCTGAGGGGCTTCAAGGATGCTGGGGGAAGCTTCCAGGCCCCCCTACAAACAGGAGACTGTGACATTAATCTGGGTTTTCCCCTTGTGTCCTCCAACGGCCTCCTTTTTGGGCTTCTCCTTCCCAGGCTTTGGGAGCCCTGCCAATAGGGTAGTGGCTAGCGCCCCTGCTTAGTATGGAGAAGGTCCATGAGGTCCCGTCCAACCCTATGATTCAGTCCCACCAGGGAGGTGCTGGCATCTCCAGCCTTGGAAACGCTTAAGGCCGGGTTAGGCAAAACCCTGGCTGGGATGATTTAGGGGGAGTGGTCTGGCTTTTTTGGCATGAGGGTGGATTAGATAGCTCATGAGGTCCCTTCCAGCCCTGGGGGTCTATGGATGAGGTTCAGTCATCTCTGTTCAAAATGGTGGTGGGGTGCAGAGCCAGCCTTGACACAGGTTTCCCTAACACCCCTCCACGCATCCCCCTGAATTTCCCAACACCCCCCCAGCTGTCAGCTAGTAACAGTCTCATACCAAATTAGTGAGCACCCAAACCTCCCCCCACCCCGATTTCAGGTCCTGGGGAGAATAGTGGTGGGATCTCCATCTTTGGAAAGATATAAAGCCCAGTTAGAGGAAACCCTGGCTGGGATGATTTAGGGGGAGTGGTCCTGCTTTTAGCAGGGGGCTGGACTAGATGACCTCATAGGCTCTCTTCCAACCCTAGGAGTCTATGATACAGCTTCATTTACCTTCATTCAAAACGGGTCTGGGGTGCAGAGCCAGCCTCAACATTGGGATTTCCCTACACCCCCCTGAATTTCCCAATGGCTCCCCCGCAGCTAGTAACAGTGTTATGCCAATCTAGTGAGCACACCCCCCCCCACACACCCCCACACCCTCCCCTACAACCCCCCCATTTTAAGTCCCGGGGAAGCTGCTGATTGGGGCCTTGGCAGAGTCCACTACAGGAAGGAAATTCGAGCTGGTGTCTACTGAGTCCTGTGAGGTTCTTCAGAAGACCAACAATTCAAGATGCTGCCCACCTGGCACCTGGTCCTTTCTAGATCTCTAATTTTGGTTGAGAACAACTGCAGACCAGCGTGTACAAATTAGAAACAACTGAAAAACTTTTTTGGAGAGTCCCACACTCTCCTAAAACCCTGGCACTAATTGGCTGCCTGCTTAGAAACATCAGCAGTGGCCCAGACCTGGATAGGCATGGAGACTGATGGACATACCACATCAGAGGTGAAGCATGTGGGCAGGAGGAGACAAAAGAGGCAGGTAGAGAAGGAGGAAAAGATGCCTTTTAAAAACTGGAAATCAAATACTGCTGAGGAGAATCAAAAGGAACATAAGTGGTGTCAGTCAAGTGTAAAAGTATAGTTGCATGGGTCAAAAAGCATCTGACAAAAGTGGGATTCTCTCCCATGGAAGCTCATGCAATAAATAAATTTCTTACTCTTTAAAAGAGACACCAGACTCCTCATTTGTTTTGCAGGTCAAAAAAGAATTTGAAGAGCTACTAGGAAAAGAAATAACTACTGTCTCTTCTCAGTCTGCAGATTGCTGGCAGAAAAATCATGACTTCTACATTCCCTTTTTCATTTACTAAAACACAGACTTAAATGGCAGCTTATGGATAAATATGACACAACTGCAGCAATATAAAAGTTACACAATTCTGATTTTTGGCTGCTTGCCTGGAAAACGTTACCCCTTCTCCTGCTTCCTCTCCCCCCTGCCGCTGTCCAGCTGTCTCATAGCTCATCTCTGATCCTGAATGAAAGAAATGTACACGTGAAGAATGAGAAACCAATCAGATACCCATTTCTTTGTTTTATTAGTGGAGCTCAGTTGTTTTAGTTGAGGGCCACAGCCCAAAAATGGAGCCAATGTCTCTGCTTTAGGGTTTACATTTCACTCCCCTTGAGTTCTAAATTCTCAGTACAAAATTACAGTAAATAAATGTTAGGGTTGGGAGACCAACCAACAAATACAAAGGAAGTGGCAAGCAACCAAGCAAGGCAAAGTAAGCTTACATTTAGTTGGCACGTTATTGGTCTGAAAATTTCATCCTGATCTGACTCAAGCATTTTCTGTGGTGTTTGGTGTATAGGGACTTCTGATGTCTCCTCTAAAAGGCAGACTATTTGGTATGGCTGCAGTTATGTGAGATATTAAGCAGTTTGTCTTTTTTATAAACCCAGAATTTTGCTTCTTCTTACTTCAGTTCCAGATTAGAACAAACACTTCTCCATCACTGATTACTTTTATCCCTGGCTCATAAAACACTTAGAAAGAACCATTTTATTTATATGTTTATTTTTCCGCTGACGTGAGCCAGGTTGCATTAGATGGCACGTATTTTGTAAATACTTTTCAGTCTATTCCAGGGGACCCTTCTAAAAAGGATTCACTTCTGCCACATCTTCCTCCCATTTCAAATTACCAATTTGAAGTACTGTTTAATATTTTCTTAATGTGAAATTTGTTTTATTAGGTTTGTGTGTGCTTTTAAGTAACTTAAAAAATAGGTCTTTCTACAAGAAAACCTCTCTAGTTGTGTAGCAATAACATAGATGTTGTCAGTTGTTGGTTGTGCATGTGTCCCAGGGTCTGTGTTGTCTCAACTTTGCACGGTAAGCAAGACAGCACTCATGGCTGAATGAATCGACATGGCCACGGATCTGCTGAGCAACAAAGGCACCCAGACAGGTTTATTGCAATGAAGCACAATGAAAATGACCTATGTCTTACAAACACGCTGAACATTTGAGTGTCCCTTCACAATGGAATGGTAGCGCTCTCCTTTATCTTCTTGGTCACCTGAATCCACTCCCCCAGACACCCCTTTTTTTTTAATACAGTTTCAGACTATCATTCTGCCCTCTTTGTCCCGTATCATGCATACCCTTGTATTAGATGGTTCAGGCACAAGATCATTATTCATCATATTAAAAAGACATTTCCATCCTTTAAAGTGTCATTTGAGAGAGTCACTTACCATTTGGGCACTGTGCCTGCAGTATCAGTTTACTTCTTTGCCAGTTTCTGAGAAGTCCTAAGTTCACAGCCAGACTTCTGGTAACTTGGGAGACTTGACAATTCTTTCAGCTTACACCTCATCTCCTAACTTGTTCTGCTAGGCCTCATTCTTGGCCTGTTGAGTTAGGCCTCTGGTTCCAAGCTCTTGCTCTCTGCTCCAATAGATTTATACAGTTATGAATTCTTAGGTCACCACATCATTCTGTAAATATGTTGTATAATTATTTCATAACAATTCTAAGCAAGCTGCATGAGAAATTGTATTGTACATGCATGCTGTGTTATTATTTTATATATACTGAATGGATGGTCTTTATATTTTGACATCTCAGCCATATAGAATTTCATACCTCACCCCCGTGTTCCAAAACATTAAATTAACCGAAGACACTCATCTTGCAAAAAAAAAAACCTGTTGCTAATCTTTGGATTTTGTAAACATTTTTGCATTAAAACATTTTTTCATAAGTAATATTTTCTGTTCATGTAAATTAAGGTACGGTGGAAATAGCTCAATTCAGGCATAAAGTAGACAGATGCTTTATACAATATTCACATATATCCAAGTCTGAAAGCTTCCTTAGAGGCTTAGTTGGCAATTCCATATACTATTCTTGTCCTGCCCTCTGCATAACTCTCTAAATGCATGTCACTCTTGAGCTGCTACTCCCCACACCAAAACAAACAAGGAGTCTGGTAGCACTTTTAACTAGTAATAAATCTATTTATTGCATGAACTTACGTGGGGCAGAATCCCACTTCGTCAGATGCTGGAAGATGGGGAACTTAGAGAATGGGAGCAATATAAATGCAGGGACATGTAAGTCATAAGATCTGGTCAGAGTGTAACAGCAAATCAAAGCAGCTGTTTTGCTGTTACGGTCTGACCAGATCCTATGACTTGCACTTCTCTGCTTATATTTTGCTCCCATTCTGTAAGTTCCCCATCTTCCCCAGCTAATGAACTCCAGATGTGGCCAGAGAATTGTTTAAATCAACTTAAGCCTGGTTAAGTCAACTTAAGCCTCCAGCATAGACATAACCCAGTTTGCTTTGCTGAACTAGACTAACACGGCTACCTTTGGAAGTTGGCATCCCCACACTGAGTGTACCTTCTACAAGAGTTAACTTGAAGATGATTTTTTCTGCATAACCAATGAGGCTTTAGCGGTCAACTCAAGAAATTGCTTGATGTTTTAAAAAGAAAATCTGAGATCACTGGACAGACTATGTTTAAAATACACCAAAAGTAGATAGGTACAGTTCTATCTGTTACAGAGAGAGCAATTCAAAATAGTAATAATAATAAAAAAAATCCCAACCCCTCCTTCATTCCTTATGGGAAGATCTTATGAAAAGGGACAGACTATCAATATAGGTGCACTTTAAAACCTTCCAACTTGCCAGTGACTTTTAAGCATCCTACATTGGAAGCACTTTAATAATTATATGGTTATTGACTTTGGAGTCAGACTGTCTAGATTTTTCATCTGAGCACTGCCACCGACTGAGGATGTGATCTGGGGAAGGTTATTTTATGTTAGTGAGTCGTTTTAAAATGTAGATAACAATAGTTGGGTACTTTATGTAAACTACTTTCAAACTGATCATTAGTATGACTACTATCATGTAAAACGCTAGATACTTTATCTCAAAACACTGAACTCTAGCTTAATCTAAATCAAATGCTCCAATGCTGTCATGTTAACTAGCAAAGCAGCCATTTGGCTTGCTTGTGGTATCAGGGATCTCACTGTTAATTCCAGCTAGTAGTGCAGAACCAGCAGCGAGTTTTGTTAACCCTTCTAAGACATTTGTGAATGAAGTTTAATTCTTCAGTACTTAGCGATCATGACTTTGTGTGTTTTTCTTCTTCAGTTCAAGATTGAAAGCTTTACAAATAAGCTAGATGGACTGAAAATAAAAGGTTTACTTCCGTTATAGACCCAAGAAAAGAATCAGATTGCAACGTTGTGCAACAGAGGTTTAATCTCAGTGCCCTGGATAAAATCAGGCAGAATGTAATTACTGAAGCTGATCTTGTTTACCATGTAGTTTCCAATGGCAAAGTTATTCTCCACTTTCTGATCTTAATGGCTGGTGAGTTCTGTTGTGCACTGTTGTTAGGATTCATCCCAGAAACAGCTTCCTTTTAATGGTGAGTAAAGTGTTCCCTGTTTATGCTGTGTATGTCAGTTTGGTAACCACATTGAGATTGTTCAGGATGAAAGATGCTTACTGTAAGCTATTTATTTTTTATTGGAGACTCCACATGAGCCCCTGAGAAATGAAACATGATTTTTAACTTCTTGGGTGTTTCTGCAGTAGATAGTTTACAATTGTATCAAAAGGGAGCCATTCCTTTATGATTCTTCTGTATCATGTTATAAATCAAATGGCTAGATTCATCCTCATGCAGCTCCACTGATGCCCTATGGACACATGTGGTCTATTGAAATTCATTAGGCCTATTTGGACTTTTTTCTTTTATGTTTAATTTAGCAACATATACAAGATCTACTTGTGTGTTTTCAATGTCTCCCAAAACTAGTTTAATTTATTTTAATTACATTTTTTTAAAGATTTTCTTATTTACCACAACTATGTGATGGCAACTATGACACCGGCAGATAGACATTCACCTAGCTAGCTGTGTTTTTTCTTTCTTTGTTTACACCTTGTCATCCAAGAAGTGTGCCTTCCCACTCTGACAGACATAGATGCTGGAAATAGAGGTACTGAGAGTGCTTCCATACCCTCTCTCCTGAAGTGGTTTACAGTTTGGCTCTATGACTCTCAGGAACCCCAGTATAAAAATTATCCACCACCACTGTTGACCAAACCATTATGCAGTGACAAATTGACACAGTGCCGCCATGTTGTGGCAATTCACAAAATTCCTATTCCATGAATAGCAACTGCTGGAGTTGCAGAGAAATGCAACAAGATCATGGCTAATGGTCTTTGCCAGTGTGTTTCTCCCTGGCAATCACTGAAGATAAAGAAAAAGTTTAAGCGGGTTGTTATTAATGCTGTTACAGAGGTCCACAGGTATCATACCTGGAACAATCATTTCTTTATTTTCTGAGGAGGGACTTCATCTCCATCTCATTTACCTTAATCCAGATGCCAGACACACATAATTCAGCTCCTATATTTGTAACCTCCTCTCTGTTCCTAGATTGCTCCACATATTTCTTCTTCATCTGAAAGTCTCGGTATCTGTTGAAAATCTAGGAATCTGATGCCTTTTTGGCTGGATCTATATGGAAAGTTTCACACTGAAAAATGAAAAGTGGAGAATTTTGGATTTTCTCTTATTAGAATGGTTGGACAAGGCAGCTATATCCTGCATTCCTTAGTCATGCCATCCACAGACAGTGCAAGAAGTTATACTCGAGTAAGGAGTAAAAGGACAGCCTGTACAAAAGGTTCCTGATTATAGCTTTATGGGAACTTAAATGTTAATTCTGCCAGAAATTCTGCAATTTCCAAAATTGTTTTAGGTTCCAAACCAGAACAAACCATACATTTATTAATGATAAGTCGCTTCAAAATGAAAAATCTAAATGTTCCGTTCAGACACAGTCGTTATTTAAAATGCTACGTTTTGACTTTTTCTAAATGAAATTTTGTTGAAATTGACACATTCCAGGTGGGGAGTTTCGATTTTGATGCAGCAACTTTCTCCTACAGAAAAACTTTCTATGGTAAAACTTTCAACTCGCTCTACTCCTAGCAGTGCAAACAACTGAACTTTGGACACTCAAGGAGCTAAGTTACGTAGTCTCCAGGAAGAAGCCTTCCGAAGGGGGTATGTTGACAAAAGGTGTGTGATGTGAAATTAGAACTAAACATTAAACCCAGCAGCTCGTGTCAGGCGAGCAAGGATTAAAAGATTGAAAGAGGACAGGAACTTGATGATGTTCATTATTCAATATCAATTAAGTGTTTTAAAAACTTGAAGCTCTGTGCAAGCTCTGTGGAGACTCAAAAGCTTGTGTCTCTCAGCAGCAGAAGTCGGTGAGATAAAAGATATGACCTCTTCCCACCTTGTCTTTCCAGTAAGCTACAATAAAACTGCATACAATTATTATATCATTGCGCTTTACCAAGGAAATAACTAACACTTTAAAATCTGTGAACACACATTTATCTGATCCATTACCAAGCTAATTTCCTTTTGATGGTGTTCCTAAAAAGGCCTGTTATGCATTATATGGTGATTAAAATATATCTGGTACAGGTGTGGATGGAGATAGTTTGCATGTTTAAAATAAATCATACAAAGAAATAATTAAATTACAGAAATCTCTTGGCGCCACTGTTCACCTCCAACATGTCCTGTTGTAGGTTGGAAAATTTTAAGTCTTTCAGGGTATGTCTACACTTACAATTGAATTTTAATTAATAAGGATTAATTCAAATTAAATTAATGCAGGGCTACACTGGCTTTCATTAATTTGAACTAAGCATCTCCATAGTTTCAATTAAAGAAAGCTTTCTTCGAAGTTATAAAACCTTGTTTAACTTTGTAGTAAGGGGTTAATTCAAATGCATTAGTTTGAATTAATCCAGTGTAGCCATGTTAATTCAAACTAATCATTAGTTGAAATTAACGCTTTTTGACCTTCTTCCTCCCATGGTGCCTTCCTCTTTCTATATATTGGGTAAGGGCATGGCCCTTCCTGGGGCCTATCTTGCCATTCTTCCCATGGTGCCTCTCTCCAAATTTGAACCAGCAAGTTCTGTCCATGGACATGCTAGTTCAAATTGGTTTTCCTTGTGGGGCCATGTTAGTTCAAATTAACTTAATTTGAACTAATCTTTATTAGCTCAAATTAATTAGTTCAAATTAAGTTAATTCAACCTAACCTTCTAAGTCTAGACATAGCTTCAAGATCCAAAAGGGTAGCTGTGTTAGTCTAGTTCAGCAAAACAAGCAAGGAGTCCTGTGGCACTTATTGACTAACAACATTTATTTCTGACTCGTGTGTCCTGTCACTTATGTTGAAACTGTCTTGCTGATGTGGTGGTGTATCATCCAGGAAGATGATTAAATTATCTTACTTCTGAAAAGAAGATATAAGCACTGTTTTGCAGATAGGGCTGCAGTGCAGAGGCGTCAGACATAGACTGTGCTATTTGCATAATGACAGAAGAGAGGACAACTGTGGTGTTGAGGTTTAAGCCAAATTTGAAATACACTGGTCTCAAAGATAACCACTTCTCATGTGATCTGCAAAATAGGTCAAACACCAGAGCAGCTCAGCTTTATTTTTAGCTATTGAATCTCAGGTAGAGTTAAGGAGAGGCAGGGTAGAGACCTGACAGTTTCAGCTCGTTTCCATGTAGTAGCTTCACTGTGTCACTGGCGGGGGAAATCCAGCATGAAAGTGCAAAACATTTATAGATCTGGTCCATGGGAAATTTGGAGTTGGTTTGGTTTCTATGCTTTTGTATGCCTGGGGTTTGGGTTTTGATATTCAGTTTAATTCAAATCCCATGTGATAAAGGGAAGACCCAAAACAAAACTGGACTTGCCTTAAAAACACAAGTCTTTGTGAGGTTCATGAGGGTTCACTTGATCCAAGAGCTCTGCCCTCTGAGAAACAAATTTAATTACAAAGACAAAATAATGAAGTTAGGACCAGATTTTCAACCTTTTTCTGCTTGCCTCACCTCTCTCCAGTGCCACAAACTTGGCTGATCTGCTCAGGTGAAGGGTAGAGTGGTGTAGAACTGATTCCATCATCGTATTCATATAAGAAGATGATGATGGAATCAGTTCTACACCACTCTACCCTTTCCAGACGTCTGCAGAGGGATTTTGAAGAGGGGAAGGAGTGTGATCGGAGCTTCTTATTCCAGAAAATGGGAATGAAAGGAGCAAAGCATAAGTAAGCAAAGCCATGGTTCTATCCCTGCTGCATTGGCTCAGGGAGATGGCTGGCCACACGGGGGTTGAGGAAGTATATCCTACCTTCCCCTCTTCTCCCCAGAACAATATTACATTTCCATAGACCAAGCATATTTGATTTGAACTAATGTCAGGCATGGCCAAACTGCAGCTTGGGAGGCACATGTGGCTCTTGAATGAAAAAGTGTAGCTTGTGGAAGAACATCGGCAAATCAATTTAGTAGGTAAAAGTATATGGCTATAGCCTCAGTGTGGCTCTTTAAGGTTAAATAATCAACTTGTGTGGCTCTTGAGTTCCATAAGATTGGCCACCCCTGATAAACAATTAACAGTAATAATAGATACAAGAATATACTGAAGTATTCAAAGACACAGGGGGAAATGAATAGAGGAGACAACTAGAGATTGGTAACATACGCTTCGTCTGCCCCTGAAGGATAGTAGACCATTTTAAAGCAATTTGTTATATGTACCTGAGGGTTAAGTTAAAAAGCTAGATGATGCTGAGAGAGAATGCCAAAATCTGCTCTTAGTTATTTCACTGACTTCAGTGGAGGAAAGAATTTAGTGGATTTGCATCTGTTCATGCCAGGACTGAGTGAGTCACATACATTTATAACATTATTTACTATCATTTGAAGTCTGTTGGTTGTATAGACATAAATGGGAATGTGATTTGGCCCACTTGCTGTACAGCAGTGAAAGAACTAGAAGGAGAGAATAAGCTATTACACCAAAAAAGAGGAACAACATCAAAACTAGCTTCAGAAGAGAATTCCTACAGAAACCACAAAGCTGAAATGGCAAAACAATGGCGGAAAAGCTTAGGAACCTAAAATAGAAGAGAAGGAAATACCAAACAATTAGTCATTTCAGAGTGATTTGGAGGTGTAAAAGAAGCAAATAATTAACTCTTGCAGAAGTAACTTCCATATTTCTAAATAATTCCCAAAAGAGAATGGGGTTCTTCCTCATTGCCTAGCTGCGTATGCACAGAACCAGAGGGAGAAAAAGACAAGGACAGAAAAAGAGAGAGTTTGAGCAGACGTATCTAATTTCAAAATATTTTTACTCTTTTCATTTATGATTTTTAATAATGGCCAGAACAGTAACTACAGTTGTTTCCAAGTTCATTTAGGTTAATTTTCCTTTCATATTAAGCGATGAGTGTGTTAATGGCAATGAGAATTCTACATTGTTCCACGAGTACTAAGAATGGTCAAGTTTTCTGTAGCTGTGCTTTTGGATCACTTGTGTTATAATCAGGAAAGGGAAGATTAAGTATCCAATGTTAACAACAGGTTACGCCTCAAAAACTTTCACTAGTACACTGTAGAAATTGTATGCTTCATGCGGAATAAGGAAGATCATGTTATCAGTTTTTACGTATCATTATTAGTTATTAGTTGTTATTTTTATTAGTTATTAGTGTTGGTCATCTATGTTGTAGCCATAGAACTGCTGTTATTGACTTTAGAACTGGTGCTGTCAGAGGCACTGAGCAATGTTAGTACATATTCAGACAACCTCTCGCCAAATGGAATTAACTAAATAATGAAATGTAGTTCTCCAAATTATAACAATACTTCCCACTCCTACATCATCTTTCTTTCATGAGTTTCAAAGCGCTTTATAAATATTAAGTAAGTTTACCAACACCTCATAAAAAATATTTGACCCCGAGTAAATAAGTTGGTAAACTATTCTGCAAAGTTTAAGTTATGTAACTTGCTGACTGATGTACAGCAAATCTGGGTAGAACTGCTTATCTGATCCTAGTTTTGTGCTTTAACCACAAATCCATTTTTCCTATCTCTTGTGAGCATAATATAAGCATTGTTTAGTCTTTGGTCAAAATTACAAGAGGCCCTCTGCTGCCCTAATTGTTGAGAGACTCTCTGTATATTTCTAGGGCCACAGCCCTACAATAATTTTTCATATGGAACATCCACTGCCTTTGGTGGGAGTTTCATGTGCACGAGGTTGGAAGTTCAAGCCCTACTTTTGCAGGAACAACTTTCTAGTAGGAGTGGATGTTTGGTTGTGAATGTGATATCTTCTCATGCCTCGGAGCAGCTATCTTCTTACTGCTGTTTTGGTGAGTGGACTTGGGGTAACCTAAAATTTGTGTCCAAACAAACAATATCCATTTGAGTAAGAAAAGACAGACATACCATCCAAGGCCATCCAGTATGGAATTAAAGAAGTAACCCTGCATAAAGAAAGTCAAGTGAGGTGGGGGAAAAAAGTGCTTTTTGCATGAAGATCTGTCATGCTTATTGGTCTATATTGTGTGGAAGATTGTCAGAAGCCTTCATAAATCTTGAGACCAGATATCTTAATGTCTACCTCTCTTTCTGTCCCTGCTCAGCAAATAGGATGTTTCAGCTGACAAAGACTGTGTTTAAACACCTCAGCTTCAGAGTGTTGTCCACAGAGGGGCTGTGGATGAGGAATTCACTGCTGCTAGAGAGCAGGCTAAATCCCAACTTTTGCACTCGTAGGCTGTGTTCACACACAGGCATTATTTCGATACAAGTTGTGTCTAAACAATGCCTTATTTCAAAATAACTTAATTTGAATTAACAGTTTGTTAATTCGAATTAAGGAAGAAAGCTCAAAGCGAAATAGCAGTTTCAGGCAACAGTTATTTCGAAACGAGTCACTGTTGTTTCGAAACAACATGTTCGGACGGCATTGTTTCGTCCCCACGTGGGGTTTAAGTTGTTTCAAAACAACGCCGTTGTTTCGAAACAATGGGTGCCGTTGTTTCAAAACAACCGTGTGTCGTGTGAACACGGTATTTCTTATTTCGAAACAACCTCTGTTGTTTCGAAATAAGAGTGCTATGTGAACACAGCCATAGAGTGTGATGACTCACCAATTCACACAGATTTTTCCCAGTTGATCATGTCATAGAGGTCCTTGACAACACGCTAGAATTAAACTGATGGATATGAACATCATAAGGAGGAACTACTATAATTGAGCGAGCTGACTGGTGTTCCTTAGGATAGAAAGATTTCTCTTAATTTTGGGGGCCCATAGGTATTATGGTGAGGAAAAGATGAGAAATTAATAACAGCTTTGTTAGCTCAAAAGATAGTTTAAAGTTTATTCCCAGGACTGAAAAAAGCCGTGAAACTGAAAAATTGCAGATGCACTGCTCAGTAGTTAACAGTAGCAAAATCTGTACAGAACCAGAACAAGCATCTCCTGAAGATTAGTGTGCCTAAAATGTCCTAGTCTAATCATCTTGTTTTCCCAAGCTTTGTTGCAGTTTTCCAAAGGAAAACACCATCTCCTTTCCAGCCAAGAGATATCCTTCCTGAGCCAAAGAACTACTGCCAGCAAATATCACAGCTCCTTCACAGAGTGTTAGGAAGTGACAAGAACAACATTATTAATCTAAGTAATATTTATGAGTCAAATTATGTTCTTTAACGTTCTATAATCAGGAGGTGGTGCTGTTGTTTTAATGGTAGCTTCAGCTCCTCCTGAATCCTGCTATGAGAGCCAAAATCAGCCATGAAGCTAGATCTGTGTGTGCATATGTATTCCTAGCAGACAGAGTAACCTGTATTGTGTGAGGTACAGAGATAACTTTAAGTACAAAACACCTTAGACCTCTGTGGTGCCACAGCCTAAGCCCCTAGACTAATGGTCCCTGGGTTAGTGGAACTGGAAGAGAAGGTGCCTTTGGGGAGCAATCCTTTGGCCATCTTAAGGCCTGCCTCTTGTCTAGGGACCTGCAAACTAGAAGGTGACTCCTAGTGGTAGGACTCATGCATGTGGAAATGGTGAGTGAAAATCTGCCAACAGTTTTTTCCTTTTTATCTCTTTTTCAGGGTCTTCCTATTCCCTGTTTCTATGCAGTCAAAAGGAATGACTCGCTACTTTTCCCCCAGATTGTCCCTTTTTGTTGCTTTCAAATGGTAACAAATGCATGAAAACTACTGATTTTCAGTGGAAGCCAGGATGCACACCAGCCCTCATGGAGCTTTGCTGCTACCACTGAAACACATCCAGCATTAACTACACACAATCAGCAGCACAAATGAGGCAGAATTTC
Organism: Podocnemis expansa; assembly: GCA_007922195.1. NCBI lineage: Eukaryota > Metazoa > Chordata > Testudines > Podocnemididae > Podocnemis > Podocnemis expansa. The sequence goes on from ML682087.1 coordinate 4,406,134, forward strand.
ATATATATGGCTGTCTCAAAGGTGGTGTTTCCTCAGAGATGACAGATTCATTGGTGGGAGGCCAAAAGGGCAAACATGCTTAAAAACCAAATGCACAATATTCGTGTTGTAGGATAGTCTTTGCTCCCTCTCTACACTCAAATGATATGTAGTTCTGTTGTGTGCTGTTCATCAACAGCTGCTTATCACCACAGAAGTAGCAGCATTTCAGTAGCAGGTGACGTCATTTCTGAACATATGGTTAGGAAATTTTGTAAATCGAGGATAATTTTGGAAGCACCTGAAAAATCAATATTCTGTTATCTAGGTATTTTCCTAGGCTAGAGTACAATAGCAATAAGAACAACAGCAATAAAATTAACTCATTAATCCTTACAGTACCCTTGTGAGGTAAATAACTGTTGTTATTCCCATTGTCACCTGAACAAACTGATTCTTAAAGAGGTTAAGAGGCTTAGCCAAGGCCACAGGAGAAGTCAGTCAGAGCAGAAGGATTAGAACTCAGTTTCTGGCTCCTTCACACTCTTTTGGGACTATGATCCTTCTAGTTGCCCCTTTTCTTCCTTGTCAATAAAATGTCAGTGTTCTTGTGAAGATCTCTACTGTACTGAGGGAAATAAATGGCCCAGCAATTCTTGCAGTAAAACTGTAGTGCGACTAGATCAGACTGTAAGTGAAAACTGGCCATGGAGTGACCCAGCAGAATTCACTGATTCTAGCAGCTTTGAACATTGCATATTTGCAGCTTTGAACATTGCAAAATTTCGAGAAGCTCAGAATCTCCTTTCTTGTATTTTAGTTAGAGCATTAATATATTTCTTGGTCTCTTGTGAAATCATGGTAACTGTTGTGCATATTCTGAGCTGAGGTTACATTTCCTTTTGTGTGTGCGTGCATCACCACTATGGACATTTTCCTATTATAAACCAAAAAACAACAACTATTGCTTTTATTCTGGCTGCCTTTTATTCTGGCTCCTGCCTCTTCAACTCTTCCAAGGGGTCCTTAAATTGCTCTTGAGGATTGGTATAAAACAGGCCTTGTGGTTATTTTCTGACTCGGAAACCTGCAGCATATATTTCCTGAAGAACTAAGGGATATAGTTGATCATGCAGTTTATTGGGGGGGGGGGTGCATGCAATTGTTTTAAATTGGATTTATATTTAAATCAGTCCAGGTTGGAATGGTTGGCCACCTCTTCCAATTTCCATTTGCACGCCCCATTCCCGTTTAGCGGGAAGAATGCTGTGAGCCAGCCTTCAATGTGAGCACTACTGGAGTCCAGAAAAAAAAAGCATAGCCCTTCTCAGCACATCTCAGGAATAAGCATGTGAAATCGGCACTGCACTGCATCTCGTCTAGCTACAGAACGATGGTTTCTGCTGCACCAACTAGGTTCAACTCCATGAAATCAAAAGACAGAACTTTGCTCTCAGTAGCATCCAGGAATTTTCTACTTTGCACACTGGTATAATTAATTCACAGCAGAATTTGCAAAGACTGAATAAGGTACAAAGAGAAAGCTCCTCTTTCTCCTTGGGGGCGTTCCTTCTGTTCAGGGTTCATTTCCACTGCCACATCCATTTTTTAAGTTATTTTTTGGATAAGCAGGGATCTTCATTCTCCAAGCATTTCAATCTGTTACAAATAATAGCGTGTACTTTAAATAGTCATTCATTCAAAAATAGGTAGTCCCCGTCCATTTTAAAACAGGGAAACAAACAATATCCACACATTACAAACAAACAAAAACTCCCTCTACCAAATGTGCAAATGTAGGGCTGTATTTTTGCTGGGGTTTGTGGTAAGAAAATAAAAAGACCAATGTTTATACAACTGGAATCATGAATTAAAATAGAGCTTTGGTATATGTACATTTAGGTGTGTCTCTCTTTTTATAGCAGCATCAGAAGCATGCAGACACAGGATAAGATTTTCAAAAGTATTAAATGTTGGCCTAACTGAAAATCCCACCCATACAGGAGAATTTGCCCCCATCCCTGTAGGAGCCACTGATTTGACCATATTGACTCTACAGTCCCAAGCACTTAACATGCAGCCAGCCAGTACATGCCAAAGTACCAACTTGTCTTGTTTACGTGAGAGTTTTAGAAGATTTAGGTAGAATGTGGTAGTTAAATATTCTAAAAACAACAAACCAACCAAGCAACCCCATCTTGTGTCCTAGTTTAAACATATCCTGGCATCAGCTTCTGCAACAATGTATCATAACTATGATGCTGACTAGCATTTTTTGACAATAGTTGGTACATTACTAGAAATTTGCATTTAAAGGATTTTTTCTCAGAAACGTGTTCCTAATTCCTGAGAATCTTTTGCTTAATATACAGCAGGTAATTAGATTAATGACTCTACTTGAGTAGTTGGTTAAATTGACTCTACTGTTTGAGTTAATTATGTTTATTATATTATCATTACTGTGAAAATTAAAATGCACATAATACTTAAAAAAGTGAAACATAAACTACGAGTCTTCTAATGCTACCTGCATTGTTGTTGTGTTAACATGCACATACAGAGGTGGAACTGCAAAATATGTATCCTCATCCCTCCCACCACAAAACTAAAATGTTATCAGTTCTTTAAGTAAAAATAAAATTTATGGTTTAAAAGCAACTTTTCCATAGTTGTTTAGCAAATAGTCTGAAGATACCTAGAAACTTATATAAGTAACTGATCAAAGTGTCCACAAGTCTGACATCCTTTCTCTTGTCCTGCATATGTTTGATGGGTGAAGAACTGGTATTTGGCTTAGTCTGTACTTTCAAGTTTCTTCTATCTTTACCAGACAGTATATTTTTTAAACAATGTGGTAGTTACAAAAAGCAGGGCACAACTTAGCAGCTTCTGCTTGTTGTTCTGAACTCTGTTTCTGATATGCTGAATTTCTGCAATGCCTGTTTAAATACTTTGTGCCATTCTAGTCACTAAATTGCTTCTGGATCCTTTGTAATTTGAAAGTGACTAAACACTTAAGGCAAGACTTTGCTACTTTTTCATAGTTAGCTGTTCTGTTGACAAGTTCTGAAGGGGAGCTGTCAGTTTGGTTCAGCAAAACAAACAAGGAGGCTTGTGGCACTTATAAAGATTAACAAATGTATCTATCGCATGAGCTTTCATGGGAGAAAAATCCTACTTCATCATATGCTTGAAGATGGAGAACTTATAGAACGGGAGGAAAATAAAGGCAGGGAAGTGTAAGTCATATGATCAAGTCAGGCTGTTACAGCAAATCAAAGCAGTTGTTTAGATTCAAACAATACAGTAAGTTCTACATCTTGAAGTGTCTGAGGAAGTGGGATTTCTTCCCATGAAAGCTCATGCAATAAATAAATATGTTAGTTGTTCTGTTGTAATGTATAGTATGTTTCCTTCTGGTTAGTCAAAGTACAATTTTCTTGTTGTGATGTGCAATCCACATAGAAGGTGTCGCGGGGTAGGCTATCCCCATGTGCTCAAACACGGGGGGGGGACACCTGGTTTGAGCCCCCAAACACGGCTCCTTGCTTCAGGGCAATGCAGCCCAACAGCCAGAGTCAATAGTCACAGGCCCTTCAATTCAGGGCAGAGCAGCCCACTGGCCAGAGTCAATGTCTACAGGGGTCTCTTTGTATAGGGCCTTGTGGCCTACTAGTCGGAGTCGATAGTCCCAAGCCCTTCAGTTCAGGGCAATGCGGCTTACTGGCCAAA